>OX326951.1:3002500-3517500 GCA_946800315.1 Misopates orontium
TATTTAATCTCCTTGACAGCGTCATTCCAAGTTACAATGATTTGAGAAAAGGATATGCTTGGACAGTTTGACTCTTCTTCCATGACATGATATACGGTAAAAATGAGAACTTAAAGGATTTAACTAAAATGTAGTATCTTCAGACAACATTTGAGTCCCATCCCGTCTTCAAACCATCCAACGGATCCCTCTAGACATTCTACTCCAAACGTACATATTCCGTGTACGGTTCTCTATAAGACTTCCACGGATTTTCGGGTACTAGAGTTACCATATGCCTACCAGATTTTGCCAATGACCACAAACTAACTGTACTAGTATCAGAATGTTTTGGACCTCCCACATATTGGTGGTCAACTTTCTGCATGCAACAACAACGGCTACAAAAAAAGAACTACTCCCAAAAGCTACTAGTCAAATCATTAATAGTTTTCTTAAACAGTAGAAACTTAAAAATAATTAGGGATAATTACAGATACACCCCTGAGGTTTGGCATAATTACATTTACCTCCCCTGTGGTTTGGGAAATTACAATGACACCCCTTGAAACCATGACAAACATTACAAGCAGGTCCAACTGTTAAAAAAGTAGATGGAATTTGCTAATCTCATCATGAAAATAGAAGGAACTTCCAATTTTACCCTTGAACCATATTAACTTTTAACTTTGGATTAAATTTTGGACTATATATATTGCCCTCTTTTAACATGGGATGATGTATCATCACATATCAACTTTTAGGGGTTCTATGTGTAATATGGTTTTTAGGATTAACTTATCTGATTTATTGAAATTTAACATATTGAATTTCAAGTTTTCTTTCTTTAAAACACTAAAACTTCATTGCTTCAAAAAAAAAAAAAAACACTAAAACTTCTTTTAATTTTCTTAAATATGTAATGTAATTATTCAATAAAAAATAAGAATTTCGTAGCTGGGTGGGTGGTTTGGGACCTGGGGGGTCGGGGTAGGTGGGTTGTTGGGTGTGGGGAGCTACGTAGCTGGGTTGTATACCTTTTTCTCTACGAGGGTATTTTGGACTTTTACCACTTGTTTAAAAAAAAAATAGTGTGTTATGTCACTTTTTGTCAAGGGTAAAATTGTCTTCAGATGAATCCCGTCAGCAAAAGTTAAGTTGAGGGGGTGTCAGTATAATTTCCCAAACCACATGGGAGGTTCTGTAATTACATCAAACCTCAAGGGGTGTAGATTTAATTATCCCTAAAACTAAAATAATTATAGCACTGACAAAAATTATTAGTTAGATGTTAAAGAATTGAAATATGAAAGAAAAAAACAGACCACCGACAGTCCATACATGATTTTAAAAAAAAACAGGAAGAAAAATTATTTGGACCTACATAATTATAAAATAAAATAAAATAAAAAAGAGAAATTGGACTTACTTAGGCAAATCAGGATCATCCAGCTCATCATCATTTCCTTGATGCTTAACCACCACTTGAAGTTTATCATTCTGCTTCTTCTTCCACTCCTCCATTCTTTCCTTCCAGGCAACGGTACCGTAACCATAAACCGCCAAATCTTTCTTAGGATCCATCGGTCGTGGCGGCACTTTGCAATGCAATAAAAACATTATAATGTATGTAAGATTTTCTCATCTAAAAATAAGAAGATTACCAATGCATACTTGATCATGAAAAAATAACAACTCACAACTCATGGAGGAATCAGTAAATGGCATAGGATGGACTCGATTTCCACGACCCCCCAACGGTGGAGGGATAATTAGAGCATGCTTGTCAGCGGAGATCATATCATCCTTCACGAATAATATGCACATTTTTAATTCATAATTTCCACAAAGTTTATATCAAAAGAACTTGATAGATATGAAATCTACCTCTTCACCGTAAGTAAGGAGAGGAATCTCCGAGTTAACAGCTGCACGGTCCACTTCCGACGAATAGGTGATTCCAGAACCAGTACGACCGATATTATGTCGAGCTGCTTCAGACATTTGCTGAGGGTCGCCATGATAATCAAATTCGTGGTCCAAATCATCAAATTCGTCTTCATCCTCATCTCCGTCGACCCTCGGACTCCCTGGAAGCGCGAAAAAAACTCTTAATTAATCAACATTATTCCTAATAAACTTGTACCATTCGATGTTAATTAAAAAAAAAAAAAAAAAGATACCTTTAATACGCTTGAATCTGGTTTTGCACTGAGGGCAAGCTTGATTGCCTTCTCTTCTTTCGTATTCGTAGCATGGTCTACAAATAGGGAATGCACATTCGTTGCACGCAACAAAAGGCTCCCCTTCTGCAGAAAATTCAATCTCATCTCCACAAATCTGACAAATCTGTCCACTTAACTCCTTCACACAAGTCACCTGATAATTTTAAACAAAAAAGCCAATTGTATGGATTATAATCAGATCAAAAACAAGTTCAAGATCCCCAAACACTAAAACTTAGATTCAATTGCATACATATGAACAAAATTCAATTGCTTTTTAACTAAACATACAGAGATTGGTTCAAGTTTAACATAAAAAATAGCAAATTACAAGGACAAGAATCATAAAAAGCTAACAAAAGAGAATCTGAGCTGCTACAACTAAAATCTCAGCTAAAAAGCAAATGCACCGACAAAAAATAATTCACCCCTAAAACACTCCAAATTTGAAATTTAGCAGAGTAAATTGGCCTAAAACTCTGAAAACAAAAAAACCCATTTGAGATTAACAATCAAACTAACAGTTTTTAGTATAAAAATCCAATCTTGGATTAAAAAAAAAAAAAAAAAAAGAATAAAAATCCAATCTTGACAACACTCACTCTTCCAATATTCTCATCTGCATTGATGAGTACAAACTCATTCCTGTTATGTGAACCAGCAACAAGCCTCCCTTTAGTATCCATCTCTCAATTAAACAAAAAAAAAAACTCTGGCTCTTCAATTAACAGAGGAAAAGAGAGAGCAGAGCATAAATGAAATGAAATATCTTTTTCACTAAAGACTCAATTTTGGTATTAATTCTCCACTCTTTTTAATAAACCACAACAAACCCACTTCACATTAAACCGAAAATGATGCATTAACATCAAGTTTGAGATTAAAAAAAACTTGGGATTTTTTTTCAGTGAAAAGACTTGGACTTTTAATGTGGGGTTTTTATTTTAATTCTGATTCTTTCACTTTCTCTCTCTTGTTGTTGTGAGCTGAGCTGTGAGGGGGGTGGATCAGGGACACAATTGACACGAGCGTTGATGAAGGGAATTCGGACAAAGACAAAAAATTACGTGTGTATGTTCTGTTTTTGCTTTTTTTTAAAAAAAAAATAACTAAATAATAATTAATCAATTAAAAAAATAAGGAAGTTAGTAGGAAATAGAATAGTGGTTTTATAGTTTATAGAGAGAGAAAGTGAAAAATGAGGAGTGATAAATAAAAAGGTTTTAACGCGTAATGAAGGTGGTGGAGGAGTAAGGGACCCACCGTCGGCAGCGGTGGCGATTCCAGCTGTGTGGAGGGTATTTTGGTAATTTCGGAATTGGTGAGTTAAGGAAAAAAAAATGAAAAAAGACATTAATTATGTAAAGAAGAAAATGAAAAACTTTCATCAGCTTTTTCAACATTTATGAGCTTTTGTTTTATGGTTTGTGACGTTAGTACAAAAGTTTGTTGAGTAGGTGTGGGAAGATTTTATTATGTTGGTACATGAAGTTTATTTTTTTTTTTTTACCTTTCCTTGGTTTTAGGTAGAAAGTTAAAGAAATTGGTAAATAATTAGGTGTACATAAATTCATTAAATAAGCGATACTTTTATTTTCATTTGATATGTTATATGAATAAAATAGAAAATACGTTGAGTAGAAGTGTAGAACAGATGAAACGAGTTTCTTCGTACATGTGGTTTGAACAAAATGTTAAACTTGGTTTATTATCAATCGTATTTCTCAATATTACTTTCATCGAAACAAATCGATCGTATTTTAATTGAGATTGTACATACACGGAATTGCATGTAATGTGATTCTTGTAATCTTGTCAAAAATAAGAATACCGAAGTTATACTAGATCTTAACCAAAAAAAGAAGAATATTGTTCATAAACATAAGCTCTTTTCTAAATGCTAACATATTTTTTAGATGAAACTGAATTTTTTTTTTTTTTTTTTTTGGTGATTTGTGAAGTCTCTCTTTTAATTTAATATTTCTTTTGACCAGCGTAGCTGGTGTGTTAAAAAGATAAAATGTTGAATCTTTCTTGGCAAAAAATGGGAAGTTAAAGAAGATGAGGCTTAAAGATAATATATGAATATTAGTAAGTAAATAAGTAACAAAAAAAAAAAAATCAGCTGCATCTCACTTAGTTTTATTAGTAGACCAAAGTTTATTTTTCTCTTCACAAAAAAAAAATTATGAAAAAGAAATACGCTATATATATTTTTTACGTCTGGCAACAATTTTTACAAACTAAAGAACAAGAATTGTCAAATGCAGAAAAAAGTCAGATCAGGGGTTCCCCCACCCACCCACCCCCACCACACAGCATAAGAAAATAAGTTAAGTGTGAGCCTGATCAAATTAATTGCTTCAAGGTTCAGTTGCATATATAGCTCTGTTGGCTACTTTTTTACATTGCCAAATTGAATTGACATGATTCAGAACACAGTTTGTGATTAAAAAAAAAAAAAAAAAAAGATTCAGAACACAGTTTGACTTTCGTGTCCAATGGTTTCTTTCACCATCACACAATGCCATGTGAAATTTGAAGGCTTGGATCTACCCACATTTGCAATTATATATCCGAAATATAATAATAGGCGTGAGTGATCATAAACATATTTATTTCCTTTTTTAATGTTGAAAATGATATTTTATATGAAAGTAAGTTGTTTCAGTCTGAAGAGAGAAAAATCTTTAATTTAGTTGAATTGAGACTTTGCGATTACGAGAGTCATGTATGAATTAGTAACCTGAGGCATAATCAAAAATATAATATAGGGTATGCTAAAATATGTTAACATCAAAGTCGAAGATGAAATTTATATTTTTGAAATTCTCCAATCTCTTTGTATGCTAGCGTTATTTGAACAGGTAAACTGGACTTGTGTATGGATATAATTCAAATTTTTAGTTTAATTTTAACAAAGAAGTACCAAACAAAGTTGTTATCCAAATTTATCAAAGTCAAAAGTCATAACACACACAAGCAACAGTGCAACACCATAGTTGAGAACTGTAACCTATCTCTATGTACATTTATGGAAATTTTATTTGCTTGCTATGCATTTATTTGCTATGTCCATTGAGAATCTAAGAATAATAAAGGAAATATACTTTTATATACATGAAAATTCGATTTGCTTGATATGCTTTTCTGTGTTATGTCCATTTAGAATCTCAGAATAATAAAGGAAATATACTCTATTTTTTTGTAATAATAATAGAGGAAATATACTTACATATGATATATGCATTTAAAAAGTATATATTCGAAGAGACCACGCATGTGTACTGTGTACATGGCCCATGGCTTTTTTCTATTATGATTTATGAAGAAGGTGTGACAGCTATAATAAGCAAAGCAAGTGGGCCCCCTTAGTGCTTCTCTTTCAGGTAACTGTCTTTTATTTATGAAATTCTCTTGTATTATATCAAATATTCTGTAATGAACTCTCCTTTTAATAGAATCAGTTAATTTACATTAATTAAACTCGAATTACTAATTCCATCGCTATTATATTTTTATAATCAGAGCATGCAGAATTTTGATAATAGGAAAAAACTTAAAGCAATTTTCTGGATACAAGAGCAGAATCTGGATTCTTAATAACATGAAACACCATGTTGCATGTGTCAGAAAATGCATGGAGTTTTATGCATTTTCTTCATAAACATACTTTTATATTTAGTAAGTATAAAAGTTGAAAAGACTAAAGCAAGTCTATATAGCCATAATGTATTAAAATAGGCTAAGAGGTGGTTCCATGCATATCTTCTAATATATAAGAGAACTCTATGAAAAGAATATGACATGGGGTTAATATAGTGCGTAATTTTTATAACAAATAGGGATTTATGTATTTTCCTCAATAAAATTTAAACTACGTTTTATTCAAGTTAAAATTACAAATATTGGTGAGGAATGGAAGAGACGTGAAATGGGTGGAAAATCTGTATTGTGGAAAGTTTTGGGACAACTACGAAAATGTGAAATTAAGGCGAACTAACTCACGAAATAGAAATTGCCATCTTAGGCTAGACTATATTATATATTAGAAAAAGAAAGTCTACAACTCCCAAAAATATCCAATAATGGAACATTTCATTAAGCGTCACTCAATCAATTTTATGGTATGTATTTTAAAATTATAATAAAAATGTTGCATACGGGCACAATTATTTACAAAATTATCTATGAAACAAAACGTTATGTTATTTTTTTCCTTTTCACATTCTATGTCTTTAGCAAGTAACTAATTTTAAAATACGTGTAGTAGTAATGGTAGAGTCGATATGTAAAAAAAATGAAAAGTGGATTCTTCATAACTATATATTGTTATATAAATTACGATTTGATAACAACTAGGATCGGTCAATATTCATATTTATCAAATGAAAGATATCGAGTGATATATGTGGACAAAATTTGTGGTGACAGCTTCTTAAAATCAAATATATTCTTCTATCCCGGGAATCTCTGCCGACACTCACTTGGGTCATGAGGTTGACAAATGACAATATAATCTCAATTAATTTTCAATATGAAAAAAAGAAAAAGTAACACCCGTAAAGTACTCAAGGCTGTTTAAATATTTATAGTTGTTCTTTTTTCCTCTTTTCCTTTTACCCCCTTTGGTTTATTTGCTTTAATTTGTGTACCGACAGTATGCTTTTTTATGCATAATTTACAGCACTGGTTTATAATATAAATCTTGTTGGTGCATAATTTACATAATGTGTGTGCCATACAACATCCGATTTTTTTCCTCTGTTTTGTCTTCTTTATCCTCCTACTTTCTAATTTTGTTGGTTTATTTTTTGTGGTTTTTTAAAATATTTTGTCAAAGATGAACTTAAGGATTTGAAAGTTACCTCTTTTGAAGATAAGCATTTTAATTATTCTTCTTTTGATTTCTAAGTTTGGATTTTTATTCTTTTTACATTGAGTAATGTTGGACGACTATGTTTTGCATTATCATGTAGCAAGTTGTGAATAATTCTTTTATTATTTATGGGAATTATCTCAGTTTGGTAGCAAAACCTACCTAACTTCTAAACTAGTGGAGTGATATCCCATTTTGTCCATCTTAAATCTTTTGCTGAAAAATACTAAAACAGTCAACGATTTTACATTCATACTCATATTAGGTTGAAAAGTAAAAATGAAAAGATCTCTCGAAGCCTCATGAATTAAGATATTGTCCGATGTTTTTTTATCAAGAATTTTCTGTCATATTTTGTACTTTGTGATTCACAGAGCACTTGTATCACATGTTTTGTTTTTATCACAAATCTCCTATCCTATGTTCTTATCAAAAAAATTATGTTATATTTTCATGTAGTTGTGAAATCACAAATACTGATATATCTCGATAACCTTTTTATATGGAGAATATTATATTAATAACTTTATAGAACACGAAATACCCGCCATTTAGTATAAACTTTTTTATTGTTTATTTGAACTTATTGATATATTTTGTAGAGCCGAAGGTTGGCACAAGTATAGCAACACCCAGCCACTCGACGTACTTTATGGCTTGAAAATATAAAGTTATTCAAATTTCTTAATGCTTGTATTATTGAAGAAGCTAATTTCCTAATCTATCGAATGAATTAGTAGAAACAGACTAAATTTCAAAACATGAAAAATAAAAATAATTTGTGGCTGCTGGGATTCGAGCCCAGGTCTCCACGGCCACAACGTGGAATTCTCACCACTAAACTACAGCCACATTGGTGGTGGTTTTCAAAATATTAATTAAATGAAGGACATCAAGTAGTGCTTAGTGTGTTTTAGCTTTTATTGTTTATTTGACCCAGGAACAGCATCTACCTTCAGCATAAAGGCTGGTTTTACCAAGTTTGTTACTTGTTAGATTACAGATTCTACTTTAAATATTTTGACTTTGAGGATTTTCAAGGTAAAAGTTACAATCATGGGAACCTGAAAACTATAAAAATGCATTTTCTTGATAATTGTGAGGAGTTGTGTTGCTTCATTTTGAAAGAGAAAACCCAATGTGCTGCATGTGCACACCACTCAACACATTGCATAAATATATGTATATATATATATAATAATAATAATAATAATAATAATAATAATAATAATAATAATAATAAAAGAAACAATTTTACAAACATTCTTTTTTTTCATCTATATAATGATATATTAAAAAAATAAATGCACGGAACATGACACCAGTATGGGTTAGTTTGTTGCACAAATGTTTTAAGTGTCGATATCAAAGTAAAAGTGATAGTTTTAAAATAGCAAGAATAATTCATATAGAGAACAAAATCTCTCAACCATGTACAATCTTGGTCCAAATTGAGAAAAAGGTCATCTGTATTTAACTTTATACCCTAAAGTTCTGGATTAATGTACGTGCACTGATGGTACTCTATCCACTGTTTACCTAATTAGGCAACCTTCTCATTTATGGGTCAAAATTACATTAGAATGCAATAATTTTAAAATATGTAAAAAATGATAACAAATGCACAAAAATGTCACACGATTTCATTTTCTTGTCAATATATGGTATTTATTTTGCTTCACTGGGTGAAACTATGAACTATCACATCAATTCACAAGCCAAGCAAATAAGGGGTTTTTGAATCCCATACGAAAGCTATGCTTTTTTGATAATGAAATATATTTTGAATACCTTAAATTTCCTTTTTATTTGTATTTCTCCATTAAATTAAGTTTTGACATTTTCTTTTTTGATAGTTAGCTATTTTCTTCGCCACCTATAGTGTATGCACTACTCCATAAGTGCACAATAAAATCTTGAAACACATCTGACAAACACATACCTGAAAAGTATATAATCAAATTTGTCGTTGTGGAATCAAATTTAAGACTTTCAAGAATAATTTATTCTCTTTAACCAATTAGACCATTCATTGCTTGTTTATTGATATACTTAGATTTAAGATGCAAAATTCAATTAGAATGCCACTATGAAATAAACTATCGAGCTTCATAATTCTTTTTGCTGTACGCTTTTTTTTTCTCTTTCATTTCAGCATTATTGATCAATGATTGTTAAAACTTCTTAAATTTGGTTGACACCTTGACGCAATGTTTGATATTTCCATTGTAAAGTTCAGAGCATCAAAACTATGATAACAATCAGTTAATTTGAGACTTAGTTTTCTCTCATCAACTCCAGGTCTCTTCTTTTCCTATGATGAATAAATGAACATAATTTATAACTGCATGCTAGATTTCAATATTGCGAGTCATCTGATATCCTATTTTCAGTTGCAACTCACAAGTTATAAGCTTTTGATTTCCCCCTGTTTATGGGCTACATTTACTTATCCTGTGGCCCAGACCAATAAAAACCACAAACATTTAATGGGCTCGTACCTCTGTATAAATAACACCAACATTATTCAAATAATTCATATCATTTCTTCAACTTCACATCAAACCATCTCTTACGAACTTTCTTTATATAGAGGCGTTATATTTTCGGGATCTAATAAGTTTGCGCTCAGCGAAATAATTAGTTTGTAGGCAATATTTACGTAGAATAGAAGTTCAAGCATTATTTAGCAACGAAAATGAGATGGAGAATATGGAGCTATATTTAATAAATTTTGTGTTTTTTCAAAGTGAATATAGAGCTATATTCGATAAATTTTGTATTTTTTCAAGCATTACTTATCAATGACTGAACTTTATTCCTCACCATTAAACAATATTGCTAAACATAAAATTCCATTCTTTAAGAAATGATGACGTTGACAAGCTTTGGCTTCTTAGTACATAAATCTACAAATTCTGAAATCAATGAAAATATGAGCATGTAATGCAATACTTGTTGAATAAATCTTCATCAAAGAAAGGAAAAAGTCAGGTTCCTTAAAATGACCTATATAAGTCTGAAAAGTATTTTCCAAACATAAAGATATGTGGGGATTTTGATATAGGTATTTTGGTTCTTGTAACCGTCTCAATATTTGCAATGGAAATATCAGTCAGTTTTAATATTATAATATTAAGATTGATCTGAAGTTTTTTTGCGCTTCTTCCCCTTAATCTTATTTTTTAAGTTTTAGAGTCAACTAAATGTGCTATAACAATGATAAATGAAACTAGGGATAATATCACTCACACCCCCTGAGGTTTGGTGTAATATCAGTAACACCCCCTGAGGTTTCAATAATATCAGTGACACCCCCTGAGGTTTGATTTTCAGGGGGGTGTCACTTTTAAAAGGACACTTTTACCCTTTAATTTAATATTACAAAATACCCTTCAATAATTAAAAGGCACAAGTACCCTTTATTGTTCAAGTAATAAAATCAAACAATAATATAATTAAAAGAAACAAGTACTTTATTTTTTTATTTTTTTTGTTCTTTACATTTTGTTAAATTGTTTGTTTTCTTGTTACACCAAAAGTCTTAGTTCTGTTTTTAGTAAAAGAAATAACATTTTGATTTGAGTACTAACGTTCCCAGTCAAAATTAATTTGTTTTAATTCATAACTACGAAATTATTTTTGTAGATATAACAATTGTTTATAATGATGTTAACTTTATATTCTTGACGTATTGTATAGAGTCATTCCTGGAGTTTTGGTAATATAATTCATACTAAGGAAAGGGTCACCCAATCTTAAAATTTTGAAATCAAGTGACGAGGGTTACAAAGAACTTTCTTTTGTCTTCTTAGTATTAAATATAGGAATTGTTTTAATTTATGCAAGATGATCAACGATATTCTTAGTTGATTTTATTATTTGAACAATAAAGGGTACTTGTGTATTTTATTTTGAGAAGTTTTAGGTAATATTAAACTAAAGGGTACAAGTGTCATTTTATAAGTGACACCCCCCTGAAAATCAAACCTCAGGGGGGTGTCACTGATATTATTGAGACCTCAGGGGGTGTTACTGATATTACACCAAACCTCAGGGGGTGTGAGTGATATTATCCCATGAAACTACAAAAGGTTGTTAAGGTTTTTATTTTATTTTCTCGTATTCAAGATAAGTAAATCGTTACTTATAACGATTGGATGTTTGGCAAAAATAGTTGTTAAGGTTTTTATTTTATTTTCTCGTATTCAAGATAAGTAAATCGTTACTTATAACGATTGGATGTTTGGCAAAAATTATTCATTTTCATAATGTGTGTGAATTTTAAATATTAGAGTCAACTAATTTGTCCTTGATAATATCAGCGACGCCCCCTGAGGTTTGGTGTAATATCACTCACACCCCATGAGGTTTGAATAATATCAGTGACACCCCCGAGGTTTGCTTTTAAGGTGGTGTCACTTTTAAAATGACACTTGTACCATTTAGTTTAATATTAGCTAAAATTCCTCAAAAATAAAAGACTCAAGTACCCTTTATTGTTCAAATAATAAAATCAAATAAGAATATAGTTGGTCATCTTGCATAAATTGAAACGATTTATATGGATTTATATAAATAAATTTTTTTGTACGCTATACTATTTAAATACCTCTTGATTGAAGATATTTTTTTGGACTATAAACTACATGAAAACTTTTGGTTACTTACCTTTTTTTTCTTTTCTAAAGAGAGTGAAATATTTACTTCTTTTTTTTTAACCTTTTATCTAAGAGAAAGGATTTTGTATTGAATTTTGAAGAGGATAAGATTTTTCATTAGTTGAGATTTATTGCTGGATTTATTTAAAATCTTAGTTTACAAGCCTCAAAAATTTTAGTTACAATTATTTCTATCTTTCTGTTCGTACTTAACATATATCTTTACATATATTGAGTGTATATATATATAGCAATAAATAGGCAGACATATCTTGGGAGGGTTATAGGCCTATAGCCCCCCCAAGCCCCAATGTGCATACGCCCTTGGGTGGGTGGGACCTTTTTTTTCCTTCTTATAATTATATATATGAATTGTTTTAATTTATTATATTCTAATTTGATTTTATTATTTGAACAATAAAGAGTACTTGTGTCTTTTAACTATTTAAGAGTATTTGGTAATATTAAACTAAAGCGTACAAGTGTCCTTTTAAAAGTGACACCCCTAGAAATCAAACCTTAGGGGTGTCACTGATATTATTCAAACCTCAGGGGGTGTCACTGATATTATCCCTATAATTTTTGTTGTTTATTTCTTTTACCTTATCACTTCATGTTTTCGAGGCAACAAAGCTATTGCATATATTCTATTATGAACTACAACAATCTTGTCCTTAAAAATAAGACCTTTTAGGGTCAAATACATTGTTGCAAATAATCTTTACATAGAAATTCTTTCAACAACTTCGTTGTTGTGATTCATACAGCTTTTCAGAAATAGATCTTAAGTTTGTCCTTGAGAAACCGTCTCCAATACGCATTTTCTCGTAGTGAGAGTACTTAGTTGATATGCCAAGATGAATTTGGTGGAAGAACAAAGTTGATATCACTTAATTGATTATTACTTTGTATTAACAGATTTCGACCGTAGATTTGCTACTTGAGGATCAAAAAGGCATGCACATAGGACTGTCAAAAGTAGAGTCTTCTCCCGACTCCAATCCTGAAATTAGAGACACGGTCTAGACTTAGACCTTGTTCATGGGTCTGCTTAGGGTCTAGACCAGGACCTGAATTTCAGAGTAACGGTCTAGACTTTTACCCTTATTCTTTGGATATGAGATTTTTCATGAATATTTGTTTAACTCATTTGATGTTATTGTTGGTGCTAATTTTCATCAAGTACTAATTTATGAAGCTAGATTATGTTATGTAATTTAGATTTGGGTCAATTGCGTTTTGACCCTTAACGTTTGGGGTGTTTTGCGAAGTGTCTTCTAACGTTTCACAAAGAGCACTTTGTCCCCTAGCATTTGTAAAAATGTGTGATTTGCCCCTGATGTCAAATCTAATGAATGAAAAGATAGTGTGGCAAAAATGAACGGTAGATAGGACTCAGAGGGCAAATTTACAAACGTTAGGGGGCAAAGTGCTCTTTTTGAAACGTTAGGAGACACTTCGCAAAACACCCCAAACGATAGGGGGTGATCGCAATTGACCCTTAGACTTTGTTGATATTTTATAAGTGTTTTACTAGAAGTCCAAAAGTGTTTAAATAACTCTTGAAATGACTTATATAATTGTTGACGTGATGTGTGATTTCTTTTTTTTCTTGTTTTTGTGAAATGAAGATTTTTACTCCAATAGCACTTAAAACCCGCAAGGGAGAAATTTTTTTTACAACAATAATAGTTTCCGAAAGAACCTCACAACAAGCAACAACACTTATAAGTCGTGCAAGCAAGAAGGAAAAACGAACTCGAATTCGAATAGGATAAGGGTCAGAATTTTTGGGTCCTCAGAGAGTAAGGGTTCAAGTAAGATAAAGTTCTTCTAATACAAATTTCTAAGTGTCTTGGTAGTGGTTAAGTAGGGGTAAAGGTAAAACCTTCCCTTAATTAACAAGCCTACATGTACATGTGAAAAATAAACGCCCAATAGTACATGTGCATGCATAAAAATGTGTAATACTTGGTAGTAGTTGGAAAAGTCAGTATAACGCATGTGCACTTTAACGAGGATATATTAACTATTTTCAAGCTATCTCTTCTCTATTTTGTACCTAGAATATTCAGGGATCAATAATTTGGTGATAAGTCGAAAGTTTTATCATGCAAGATTCAATGTATCCGGACGCTAAATATGTACAACAATGAACTTGGCCATTACCATGAGTTAGCGGACTCGAGTCTCCACATCTCAGTAATATTAGTAAGATTTTGATTTTTGCACCCAAAGGTGTCTATTAGCGGACACGAGTTGTGAATTTAAATAGAATTATCAAAATAAAGAAAAAGGACCTGATTGCATGACTTAAAAACGATGATACTATTTTAATTATCGGTATTGAAGACATTATTTTTCTTCTTTTGAAGGGGTTAACTAAAAGTCTCAAATTGAAAATATATTTACCGAGAGTTGGATAGTCTTGTTGTTTAACACGAAAATGAGGTGAGGGGAGAAAGATATAATTGATTAGATTAATGCATTTTCATAAAATAAAATAAAAACAATTGGTTTCAGAATTTCTCCATTTTTTTATAGTAACAAGCTTGGATATGCAATAATGCAACACCTATATTAGTTGATTCATGATTTAAAAAATATACGAATATAGTCTTATATTTATTGTAACTACAAATGATTATAATGTTAATTTTATTTCAAACTATACACTATTCCTATTAAGTGACATAAACAAGTTTAATTATTTTATATTGCAAGAACATACAAATTAAATACAAATCAAAAAGATTTGAATAAGATACGATATTTAAAATAGTACAGAAACCCAAACGCCAATAATACAAAAAAGTTATAAACTTATACCAAAAAATAAAAATCCAAAGTAACAGTTATTAAATTTGTATTTTGGCAAAGAAAGTAATGCTGACAAGTGGTATTCCAATAGGAATTACGTATACTTTGTTTTTTTTTTTTTCATTATTACAAAATTACGTATACTTGTTAACCAGAAGGTTAGAAAGTTTATCCTAAGACACACTGAACCTGTCCCTATTTCCAGCCCAGATTCATTAGCCCCAACAGTTAGCGATTATTAAACAGTTGCGCTCATAACTTTGCGGTGTAACTTGTACGTTTATATGACTACGTTCATATGCACACATCCTTTATATATATATATATCAACAAAATGTCTTCATTCTTACGCTCCGGTGACTCCATTTATATCTGCAGCTATAATTTTCATGTCACCATAATCTCGACATAGCTACATTATTCTTTTTATATATATAGCACTTGTAAGTGTCATTTTCAATTAAAAAGAAGGAATAAGAATAAGCGAAAAATGACAAATATTCCGGTGAGAATGAAAATGAAAAGATTTGCTGCGGGTTTCGACGAGGCCGCGAAGGTTGTTAGGTCGTGTGATAGCAGCGGGAGCGAACATTCGGCGGATTTGTTTGATCTCGTGAATTCGTTTCTTGAGAGGGATATCATAGAGAGAATAAACAATGTTGAGGATATTGATGATGTTGATCAATTGGAAAGTGATTCTATTGAAATGATCAACGTTCGAGATTCTTTGAAGGATTTATTTGATCGTGGAAACGACGTCGTAGGGTTGAGGATTAGTGAAGGAGTTGAGGAGGCGTTGCGTGAATTTGGCGGCAATGCGAGGTCGTCGCCGGAGTTTAAACGGCGGTTGATGGCTCGGTTGCGTGATAGGGGCTTTGACGCGGGTAAGTTCTTTCATAAATATTTAATTCGATGGTTGTAACATAATTAAATTGAGAGCATTGTTTTTAGCCCACAAGTTATTTTTCATTGATTTTATTGATCGGTTCATATTCAAGAAAAATAACAATATAGCGAAACGTTTTTATTGCATTAATAGATAAAAATATAAATGCATTAGAATTTTATATTATTATCGAACTAAATAGTATAGCTCTTTTAATATTTTTTTGATATTTCCCTAACTTGAAAGCATTAACTTCTTAACATTAAGTAATACAACCAAAAATTAATTATCACTATGAACTTAAGGTTAGTGTACGCTAAAATATGTCAATTCAATAAAAGATAGTGACTAATACAAATTACATAAAAGAGTTATTTGTTAATTAAAAATAATACAAGAATAAGTTTTGCAATTTTATCTGGTTGAATTCATTAAATTAATTTATTTAAGGACTCGTCTAATTCCTTATATTCTAATGATTAACAGGGCTATGCAAATCAAAGTGGGAGAAAAATGGCCACAGAACACCGGGAGAATACGAGTACATCGACATTCAGTTAAGCGGAACTAGATACATAGTTGAGGTTTTCTTAGCCGGAGAGTTCACAATCGCCCGTCCAACGAGCTTCTACACTTCGTTACTCGAATCTTTCCCCCCGGTTTACGTCGCCAAACCGGATGAGCTGAAGCAGGTGATGAGATTAATGTGCAATGCAATTCACTCGTCTATGAAGGCCGCGCAAATCCACATGCCGCCTTGGCGACGCCTATCCTACTTGCAAGCCAAATGGTTTGGCTCATACAAGAGAACAACTAACGAGGTTTCAAGCAAGAATGCGGTGGTTGGATTTGCGTCGATGACGGGGTTTTCAGTCTATTGCAGAGAGGATTTTGGTGATAAGGGTGGTGGTATTAGAGTAGGAAATTTGGCGGCCGCATTGAGGTGAGAGGAAATGATGGTACAATTTTGATACATGCCGATTCATAGAAGCTACTAGGCGATAAGTCCCGCCTTCATCTTTTGTCTCAATTCATGCATCTGTTATTTTGTTATTTGTTGGTGAGTTTGACGAAAATGGCACAATCTGGAATTTGAAAGTCGCGAATAAAATACGCTCTCCTTAATGCGTAATTCGCCCCCACCTCGTGTGCCAAAAGGGTTGCAGCGAATCGCTTCTCAGAATACAATTTAAGCCCAGAAAAATAAAAACACTAACTGCGTTTTTGGACTAACGAAATTAGTTAAACAGAAAAAGAACAAGAATGCAAAAATACAGAAATAATTTCTGCAGTAATTATTTTGTATTGTATATGAGAGATACGAATTTTTGATATGTTTTGCATCTGATAATCCTGGGTTTTATAGACAGCGAAGAGTCGTACGAAAAAGTCACAACTTTTCCATAGGCATTCTTTCACAGAAAAGCACAACTCTTCTGCACCAAAACATGTGACTCTTAACATTTAAACTGAAGAGTTCTAAATATTCCCTCCATATTTTCCCGGATTAAATCCTAGTCGTCCATTTTATTTAATTAACTAAAATAAAATCTACGGTCTAGATCGATGCGCGATGCAAGCGTGCTAAGTGCTAAGTGCTAAGTGCATCTAACCAAAGCGCCACGAGCCCAGCCCCCGCCGCGCGGGCGGGGGCGGCTCGGGTCAGCGCGCGTGTGTGATTGTGCACCACCTGTGTCTTGCACACTTTATTACCCAAGTAATATAGTGCAAACATATATAAACTCACAAAGAGTTTTTACTTTTCCTATGTGGAACACTCAAACTACTTTAGTTAAGTTGGCCTATAAGAGCTAAAGCTCTTAAAGCCCATAAAAGTCCTTATAGGTACCATGAGTTAGAATCCAACTTTCTTTACCAATGTGAGACAAAACTCAAGAAGACTTTTATTGTACTTTGCATTCACACATTTCAACACATAACCAATGTGGGATACCTCTCACAAGATTTATTATTTGGAAACTACATCTAACATTATTTGGTTGTGATGATGCCACGCGTATTGGATCTTAAGATTCAGAACATCGTGTAATCATCAGAACTACAACTACGTGGGACATGGAACATGATATAAAATGGAATAGAAGATTCATATGTCACTAGTCAGTAGATAAAGTGGCACACAAAGTGACATATAGACGATTAAACTAGTTTATAGTTGGATGGCTTATTCGTGGATTTTGTTGGAAAGAGATGGGCCTTCGCCCTCCAGCTAAAGCATCAGCAAACCCCTGAATCAAGTCCTTGTTGGTCGGAAGCAAAGTGAGATAGCCGAAGAAGAGTAGACATTAATGTTTGGATTAGAATGCAAGACGTAATTATAAGAAGTTCTTCATTTTGTCCAGATTGCCCCTTTGAAGAAAAGTGAGGCTAAAGACTAGAACGTATTTAATTTATTCCCGTTTCAACAAAATATCTAAAAAATATAATCAACTTCAGTTTCAAGATTGTTCTTGTTCAATGTTACAAGCTTGCATAGGCAACGCAAATACTACAACCAAATGTTGGGATTTTTATTTTTTACACCTTTTTTCTCTGTGTAGTCAAACTGACCTCACTTGGCGGGCACAAAAAAATGATTTGCAATTACACCAATCAAATGATAGCAAGGCTTTCTCTCCGTGATAACTTGTATGAGAAAGTGTACAAATTGCTTTTCTTTTTTATCTTCCATTCATATTGCAAAGCATTGGAAATATACAATTTTGAGTTAAAACTCGTAAATATTATGGTTATAAGTACTGCTAAACCAACATGAGACATGATTGAGGCAGAGAACAATATTTGTGAGTTTTTTAGGTGGTGTTTGTAAACTCTAAAAAAAAAAGTTAAATCAATTTTTAACTTAATAAGCAATTTAGAGTGTTTGCAAATTTAGGTTTTATGGTTTGAAAATTCTATTTTAAGCCAAAATTCCTCACTTATGGTAGCATTTTTTAAATAAATTAAAATTTACTTATCCAATTATACCCTCTATTATAAGTTTTTCTTAATGATTAAATTCTTTATACCATGTTGACTAGCGTAATTTCTTTAATGATTCATCAAATTCAATTTTTAGATAGATATCTATGAAAATTAATTCATTCTTACAATTGTTTTTAGTAAACGTGTTCTAGCGTAACAATTATCAGAGTTATTACTGCAAATTTAAATATAACAATCTACCAAAATAATTAACAGCATGGATGTGAAGTGTAAATAGTTATTGTTATCATATTTATAATATTTTATTTTTGATAATTTTGTGAGTACTACTTCAATATTTTGAAGTTGTAACATTTTCTAAACGTGATACATTTAAATATTGATAATGTATAAGTTATGTGTATTGTGATTAATTAAAAGAAAATTCGTAAAATCATTTTTTTCGCAAACACTATTACGAAAAAAATCAGCTTTTAGATTGTTTTTCAAACACCTGTCTACCCGCATAAAAAGCAGTTGAACTAGAGTTTTTCCCTACTTGTATGAGTGAGGCTCACGCTATAAATTTCATTAATTGGCCAAGCGCACCTAAGATGACTGAGAACAGGAACTACCCCACCAAAGAGTCTTCCTTCTGCGCCTAGGCCTTCCCTTATGATGAGAACAAGATGGGTGAGCTTCACCTGAAAACATTTCCTAGGATTGAGGCTGATTGGCTTGTTCAAGGCAAGGTTCGACGTAGTTGAGTTGCTATGGGTAATTTCCTATCTAAGATTGAGGCTAAGCTCCTGTTCTCGCTCGGTCTCCTTTAAGATAACATGTCAAATACATTCATTCACATCAACGAAAGTGGAAATAGAATTACTAAAAACCTTGGAAGCTATGAGAACTACGAGATTGTTTGAGCAGATCCTGCTACAGTAGGGTTTACAGAAAAGGTAGGGTCAAGCACGTACAAGAATTGTCGCCTAGTCTTCATAAAATAGGGGTCTTACTTAGTAGAAGAGCTTAGTGTAGACTTTTTTCCGATTCGATTCCCTATCCAATATATTAGAATTGTTTAATTTGTATAAATAATTTTTTTGTCATATTTCCAATAAACACACTATGACGCACCAGGACTTTTTTTCTTTTCTTAAATGGACTTATAGATGTACCCACTTCCACCTTACGTGGCTTAGTGTCTATCCAACTATAATGCTTTTCTTAAATTTCAAAATATGTCTCGATACCCAATCTCAGTAACTATTCTAACTTGGTCCATGCCTTATCTTGCATATAAATACATTTTGTTCCTTATCTTGAATTACACGTAAATATGTTTTGGACCCTTATCATGAGTTACATATAAATTGATAATAGTTATTTGTGAATATGATGTTGATGGTATAATACAAAGGTGAAGAATGCTCTAGTCCCGAACTGGAGTGCCTACCAAGCGTACTTTGATGGTGTCTAAGCGAGTGTAAGATGTTTTCTCTCTCTAAGGTGTTCCAGTGTAAGTGTTTGCCTAATTATTCTTTTTGCTCGACAATTGTTATAGTGTTCACAATGTCACCGTTAGTTGGAGACAACACTATTTTTGAGATTATGCGGGTATTTATCTTGGTGTCGTATCGAGGTGCATCGTAGCCCTCGTATGTGTGGTCGCCCCTAGGGCTTTTTAAGGTTCATAGCGTTACGATCGTCGTTTCTAACCACAGTTCGTTGTGGCCCCAATATCATCATCACTCGATATGGCTCATCTCTTAGACAAGGGTCCCTATCGAGCATAGGGGTTACTATAAAAAAAAATTTGTGACGAGGATTTTGTGTGAGTGACCCACTTTTCCTAAATTCAATAGTAATTTTATCAATTATTTTTTTCTATATTTTTTTAAGGAGGCATATTTGTAATAAAACTTTCAAACTTTTAGAAGGCGACTCTTTGATTTGTTCATATTACACCAAATATCATAAATTTAAAACGGTAACAACTGCAATCACATAAAAGCGCTTAATTGATAATAGTTATTTGTGAATATTATGTTGATGGTAAAATACAAAGGTGAAGAACGCTCTAGTCCCTAACTCGAGAGCCGACAAAGCGTACTTTGATGGTGTCTAAGCGAGTATAAGATGTTTTCTCTCTCTAAGATGTTCTGGTGTAAGCATTTTCCTAATGATCCTTTTTGCTCGACAGTTGTTACAGTGTTCACAATGTCACCGTTAGTTGGAGATGCGGGTATTTATCTTGGTGTCTTATCGAGGTGCATCATAGCCCTCGTATGTGTGGTCGCCCCTAGGGCTTTTCAAGGTTCATAGCGTTACGATCGTCGTTTCTAACCACAGTTCATTGTGGCCCTAATATCATCAGTGCTCGTGACCTTAAATATGGCTCATCTTTTAGTCAAGGGTCGCTATCGAGCATAAGGGTTACTATAAAAACTTTTTTGTGACGAGGATTTTGTGTGAGTGACCCAGTTTTTGTGAATTCAATAGTAACTCTATCAATAAAAAGTTATTATTCTAATTATAAGGAGGCATATTTGTTATAAAACTTTCAAACTTTTACAAGGCGACTCTTTGATTTGTTCATATTACACCAAATATCAAAATTCAAAACGGTAACAATTGGAATCACATTAAAGCGCGTAATTACGTTCTATTTACGAAACTCAGGCGAGCATACAACAACACGCTTTTACAATAACATCAAACCATACATCGATTCTACAAACGCGCATCAACCAATCAGCGAGCGAACCTCGCCGCCGTGAATCGCCGTTCTACACATCTCCGATGGAGGGAGTAGGGGCTCGATTGGGCCGATCTTCCACTCGCTACGGCCCAACAACAGTCTTCACCGGCCCAGTCCGCAAGTGGAAGAAGAAGTGGGTAAACCTACCGCCGTCAAATTCAAACCACCACAATCACACGTCCGCCGTTAACGGAGCTAACGGCGCGTCGCATCTGTTGCTGTACAAGTGGACGCCGATTACGCCCAGCCAGAACAAGGACAGCAATAATTATAACAGTAACAATAATGCGGACGGCAAAAAGGATGAAGCTGTTGCAGATGAGCCTCCGAAGAAGAAATTCAAGTATATTCCGGTAAATTTTGACCTGATCTCGATTTTCGTTGATTTAATCATGTGTTTGTTTGTTGTTGTGGATTAGAGAAAATTTCAAGTCTATTTCGATTTTTTCTCCCTAATTTTGACTTGATCTCGATTTTGTTGATTTGCTCATGTGTTTATTTTGTTTTGTTGTTTGGTTTAGCTAGATTTTGAATTGATTTAGGATTAGTACTTGATTTTATGGTGAGCTGAGTTTAAGAGTTTTTGGAGGCTTGAATTTTGATATTTTAGGATCGATTTAGGTTTTGATTGGAGCTTCACGAAAGCCTCGACAAAACGATATTCTAATATAGGTGAATTTAGTGTATAGTTGCAAATGGAAAATTTGAGTGTATCTCACGGAGAATCACTTGCTGCATTTGAGAAATATTTGCTTAATCGAGTGTAGACGATGGAGCGTGTCTATGATTGCTGTGTTGGCATTGCATTGTGCTTCACGGTGTCCAGGAATATTTATTGTCAGATGGATATCGATAGGCTGCAGTCACCAGGATCTTGTGTTGATACAGTTGATTCATTTAAGCACGGATTTATTTACTTTCGAACAACTTGCAGAAGTTGAATTAGCCTGGGCTGCAGTAAAAAAAAAACCTCAGACGGAGTTCGTAGTTTCCAAGAGAATAAACTTTTTTTGCTGGAAGCTGATTGTTTGCAGTGATTGAGATTCATGTTACTGCAGTTTTTTGAAGGATGGCAATCTAATGTGCTTGATGTTTAATGTATGTTTTAAGTAAATTCACCTTTTTATGGTATGACATTTTTTGATCTAAAATCTAATCAAGGTGAGTGTTTGGTTTCATTTTGAAAACCACTGCTGTCACATCTCAAAATTTTATTTTCAAGAATATGTTATTTAAGCCATTGGATGTAAAAGACTATATCGAGACGTGTTACTCAATCAAACTGAATGGAGGAATTAAATTTTTCTGCTCTTGACGTCGAAGTGATCTTTGTCTAGCCCTAATAATGAGTTTAAGGGCTTGGTTGTTGTTGAAAACTTTCGCTTCTTGAGAGCAAGGTTGAGAGATATATGGAGTTCTTTTTAATGCTAGACTGTGTTCTTGGTTATATGAGAAAAAGAGTATAGGTGGAATTGGATCACTTCTGATAATTTCTTCCAGCTTAATGTTTTTTTTTTTCTTTTTTTTTTCCCTGTTTGATCAGTCCCCGCGTTACTCTTCCTGACATTCAGTCTACTGTCTGATTCATTGCCTCCAACAGTTTATCAATTGTTGGAAGTTGGACCAACAAGCTACTGAGTAAAATATCTAGGTTTGCTATGTATAATAAGAACAGCCAGTAAACTCTAAAGCTCCCTCCAGAAGTGACTTTTTATGCGTATAGTCCTGTGAACGGGGGGGTCTATAATTTGCCATCGAACTTGTGTTTACTGATCTACTAACCTATTGTTTATTGACTAATCCGCTAAGTTGTAAATATGGATACTTATTGTTTGTCTTCCTATTCATTTGTGAGTCTGTTTTTATTGATGAATCATTTGTTAGTTTGTTGATCTAGTGATAGTGATGCTTTGAAAACTGGTGGGAAGTTTGTAGTAGTTATGTATGAGTGGAGCTATCTTGTATATTATTCCCTGCAACTTTTCTAAACATTTAAGACAGTCCAAGGTATATTGTTTTAGTTGTTAGAAAACTATTGTGGTTCTCCACAAAGTATGCCTGAAATGTCGAGTCCAATGGTTCAACTTTATTGTTGAATAAGTTTGATCTTTAATGGTTCAAAAGTTAAAATTTACAAGAAATACTGTTTTATGGATGTTGTACCCCTTTTTGATGTATATTTTGATGTTTTTGTGTAAACTCATGAAAGGATGAAGCTCTACAACTTTTGACCTGTGCTGTTTTAATTTTTAGCTGTGGATACATGAACAGAGTAATGTTTTATCTAATGTTTCTGGAATGATTGGCTAGATGATTTTGCTTGAAGAACAAAAGACGGAGTCTTCAGAGCAGAATGAGGATGAAGCCAATGAAACTGAGGCTGATGCAAACACTATAGAGGCAACCTCCAAAAGTGATGGATATGATGAAAAGCCCGACATCAATGATGTTCCTATGGAGGAAAACCAGGTGATTCACACAGATATGTTTTAGTCTTCGTGTCATGTTCATTAATTTCTCAATTTTATCTGTACTGTTAAATTCCATTTACTTTTTACGTCAAGTCCTAAAACATTCGCTTAATGTCGGGCGCATAAAACGTTTTCCAGGCTATTTCGAGTTTATTAACTACACCATCCCATCAACTAATGCTCCACCAGTTTGGTGATCTCGAAAACCTTGAACTGCACTGAAATTACTTTGCTGAAAATAAATTACCGCAGAAAAAATTTGCATTTCTTCCTTTTCTTTTTTGGCAACCAACATAATGGATCACTTTGTCCCATTTTATCTTCCCATCGTTTGAAGATAGCAGTGGGTTTTTGGAATACATCCCATTTGAACTTTGAATTGAACTATTATGTCAGGATGAGGAGAATAACCCTGTAGAGCGACAAGATCTGAATGAAAGCACGCTGGATTTGAGTTTGGGCTTGAAGGGTCACGACGATGAGAATGGATCCAACTCAAAAGCAGATCAAGTTAAAGAGGATCAGGAGTAATTATCATCACTATTGAGACTAAACCTTGTCTGAGGACATTTTAACTACCAAAAAGCCTTAAGAACAATCCTATTTACCTTGGGATTTTGTGCTACTGGCGCTTAGAATGATTAAACTTCAAGCTAACTTATGGCTGTACCCATTGTTCATTTATCGCTTCCCTTGTTGAGGGGATCACAATTGCTACGGGGTCCATTTGTTGGGGGTTCAATTTTTCTTTTCTTTTTTAATTTTAACGATGGAATTGAAAACTTGAAATTCAGATATGGATTTTTTTTTCTTGGACATTATGTAATCAAAGTTATGATATTCCAGTCTGATTCATTAATGGTTCCAGTTATACTTTTTTTGCTTCATTTAGATACTGTGATACTGATGCAAAACGAAACATGAATGTCATGGAAATTTTTGCTTAATCTAGATACATGCTAAATTTTGTAGTTAAAATTTTTCATGTACTAAAACTTGTGCCTATAGTTATAACAATTGGATCCTCTTAAAAGATGACAAACTACCCCATAAAAAACAAAAATAAATAATAAAAAACAAAATAGCCAATGGCGTGAACAAGTAGCCACCAATCTATTGTATCAAGAGAATGGGAGTTAAGAGTCATCCTCGCTGTTCATTCTTTGGCTACAACAGGTTGCTATTCATTGAAGTAATTGTGCCTGCGAGCATGAATAACGTTCATTGCAACTCAGCAACTGCACTCGGTCTATGCAACAATCTTACTACAAAGTGAAAAGAACGCAGAATCTTGCCTGAAATTGACTTACCGAATCTTTCTGGATAGCTGATAAATGCCTGTACCAGCCATTACAATGTTTACACTGAAGAGATTCCAGTTTTTCTGCAGTTCAAAACCAATGATGTAAGTATCGTAAGGATATCTAATTAAACCTCAAACATGGAACGAGGGCGCATGTGCGCGGGTGAGGGGGTAATGTGTCAATTTCTCCAAAAGTAAAAGTGATAATTTGTGCTCTAACAAACACAGTAGAATGTCAGCCTTCACCGAATAGCAAGTTTTGTGTCTGAGTAGCATGACCAGAACATAACCATATCCCTTTTTTCAAAAATCACATATCTTTGAAACAAGTAATGTAGATCAAATGGATATGTAAGTAACAGCAGCATGAAAATGCTCTCGGATTGTGGAAAACTAACTAGACATTGTTCAAAGCCTTTGGGTTCTTTTCATACTCAATAAAGAGTTATACGGCATTTTAGGATTTCAGGGATTTCTCAGTTCTATAATCATCTGAAACAGAAAATTATCCAGAGAATTCAACCGCAGGGAGACCAATGCAGTCGAAAATTTTCATGCTGGTAATCAAATCGCTTGCCCTTCATTGAACGACATATATATGGGTAACCATTTATCACCATGAGCAAAATGTCAAATACGTTCGACTTACAGGAGTAATAACAGTGCTGTAGCGTGACCAGATATCTCCAGTTGCTGTAACAGCTGCAGAACCATGAAAATTAGTTCCTTCAAAGCTCAACGAAACATATTTCTTCTGATATATATGCAGTAGAACTTTAGAAACTTTAAAGATTCATATATACTAAACGCAACCCCAGATGTTCAACTGTTTCAAATTTGTAAACCAACACGAAATTCACCATAGTCGACGAAATTCTGCGAGTAGGAAAGATCATAAGAATCACTCACCTATCTGCTGCGGGTACGAAACTTTCTCAGGAGGTTTGCTGGAGTCCATAAGGTTGGCTAAGCTAATGCCCCACTTGCAGGTTGGAGCCCAAAAATGAACTACAACATAAAGCAAAGAATTCAAGCAAATATTCGTACACTCGCAAATTGTAAGATCATTCAAAAATTGTGGACAATTTTAGAGTGAATCTCAAAGAGAAATGCTTACTACCACTTTTCAGTCAACTGAAACATTACAAAGGATAAAATGATCTCTAAGAAAAAGTGCAACATTTACAATCAGTAAGTTTATTATTCTATGTTGGACTTTAGGATTATCAAGCTCATCAAGCAAAAAGAGAATCATATATATTACCAAAGATAAATAAAATTCAAGGTTGAAATAACTTTAGATTTCGTTAAGCGCGATCCGTTTTATACGTGATGATAACAATAAAGTGAGTACATGCATCAAAACATATCAAAATCTCCAAAATCACGACGCATATATATATATACTACTAACTTTGGGCACATTGCAAGAATGACTTATTGGCAACTTTTCATAATGTAAACTGAGGCCGAATTTCGCCGTAGCTATTGAAAGCACCACCCTAACCCAAAACAAAAAAAAAAAAAAAACTAGAAAATTAAACAAAAACTGGAGGGCAGTGGAAACACTATTAAAAGTTCATGTATAAAACTGATAAGGGAAATATCCTTATAATGTAAAATCCCAGTAGCAAATTAATAGACCATATATGGCCACATGATCGACCGACGACTTAATTGCCAAGAAACATCCATTACAAACATATATTCTATGTTGCACGGATACTTTCAGAAAACGTTATATCTTGTGTTCCATAAATTCGATTAGTGTCTGATACTCCGATACTTCTACGTTGTACGAACAACTTTTAGTAAATGATTAGATGAATTTTCTGTATAGAAACTGTTTACATTATACATTAAGTTTTATTGCATTATATATTAAACCTTGATGATTATATAATAATTTTTTATGTTAGTACATAATATAAATATCGTATCAAAATAAATAGTCGTATCCATCTCTTTCAAAAGAGATTGTGTCGCCACACTCTACTATAACCGCTATTCGTATCCGATGCAACATCATAAGGATATAATTATGCAACAAAACAACAAGCATCTTGGCAAATATATCATAAATTAAAAGGTTGGAAAATGAGATGAAATAATTCCCTAAATTATCCACAATGAAGAAACAGAAAAAGACTGAAAGAGATAGAAAAAAAAAATCAAAAAAATACAACGAACTTGTTTTAGGGCCAACAGGGTGATTCCATAGAGCTTGAATTTTCGAGTTCGCCATTATTAGATCTATCTCTATTGAATCAACAATCGAAGATCAACATAAAACGAAAAATGTATTGACGATTGTATTGAAAATTGACGATTACAAATCGTAGAGAGGTTCTGAAGATTAGAACCTGAGTTTATGAATCAAAACAAGTGAGTAAAAGTGAAGAAGAAGTGAGCTATTTATAGTGATCAGGTTAATAACAGAAAACTGCATGATCTTTCGTAAAATAGCAAAACTGCCCCTAACGGTCATAACTAGAATTTAAATTATTTCCTAAAATAGAAATAATGTAAAATATAATTCAAGATCCCCCGCAAGATGGGCGTGGATGTTTAGAAGGCCCATCTTGGATGTCATGGTGATGAGCGGCTTGAAGGAGAGTGGCTTGGTGAGAACATCTGCCACTTGATGTTCATTGCTGATGTGAACAATTTTGAGCAAGCCTTTTTGAACCTTTTCACGCACAAAGTGACAATCGATTTGAATGTGTTTTTTTTTCTCATGGTGAACGGGATTATTTGCAATGCAGAACGCGCTCTTGTTGTCAGTGAAGAGCAGAGGTACTTTAGTTTGAATGATCTGCAAGTCTTTAAGTAATTGAGTGAGCCAAATGATTTCACAACTTGTTGTGGCAATGGCTCGGTATTCTGCTTCAGTGGAGGAACGACTAACTGTGGGTTGTTTCTTTGCACGCCATGAAATTAAAGAATTCCCAATGTAGATGGCATAACCTGTTATGCTTCTTCTAGTTTGTGGACAACTTGCCCAATCACTATCACAAAAAGCCTTGATATGATTTTCTGATGAAGCAGAGTAGAAGACTCCCTTTCCTGGACAAGTTTTCAAGTATCTTAACACCTTGTGAGCTGCAGCTAGGTGAGTAGTGGTAGGCCGTGACATATGTTGAGTGAGGCATTGTATGCTGTAGCTTAGATCAGGTCGTGTGATTGTGAGATAGAGTAGACGACCAACAAGCCTTCTATAAGCTGCAGGATCTTCCAATAGTGGTGAATCAGCTGTTGTGAGTTGAACTTTAGGATCCATAGGAATGTTGCTTGGTTTGCATCCTAGATAACCAGCTTCAGACAGAATGTCTAATGAATACTTCCTCTGACATAAATTGATCCCTTGTTTACTCCTAGCAATCTCAATACCCAAGATGTATTTGAGCTGACCCAAGTCTTTGATTGTAAACTTTTCATCTAAGTGTTTCTTGATGTTGGTGATTTCTGTGAGACTATTACCTGCAAGAATAATATCATCTACATAGACACAAAGCATGGTTATAGAGTTAGATGATTGTTTAACAAAGAGAGAGCAATCTGATATAGCTTGAGTGTAACCATAATCAACGAGACAACAAGTTAACTTGTTAAACCATTGTCTTGATGCCTGTTTGAGTCCATAAAGACTCTTTTTCAAAAGGCAAACTCTTGTATTTTCCAGGTGAACAATAGCCTTGTGGTGGTTTCATATAGATCTCTTCTGTCAAATCTCCATGGAGGAAGGCATTATTCACATCTAATTGATGCAAATGCCATTTATGAGAAGCTGCTAAGGCTAGAATAACTTTGACAGTGGTTAGTTTTGCTACCGAAGAAAAGGTGTCAAAATAATCCAAACCTTCCTCCTGTGTGTAGCCTTTGGCAACTAGTCTTGCCTTGCATCTCTCTATAGTGCCATCTGCTTTATATTTTACCTTATAAACCCATTTGCAGCCTATAAGATTATGATTAGGAAGCAGAGCTGTCAACTCCCATGTTTTAGTCTTCTCCAATGCCTGTATTTCCTTGTTCATTGCTTCTTGCCATTCTGGAACTTTTTTTGCTTGTGCATAACTCTTAGGCTCAGTGATGTGTGAAATAGCTGCTGTAAACACTTTATGATCATGACCAAGACAATCAGTAGAAAGGAAAGATTGAATAGGATAAGTTTTGCCTTTTGTTTGAAAATCAGAAATAGTATAGTTAGCTTTGTGCAAAGATTTTGGTAAAGCATAATCATAAACTTGTAGATAAGCAGGTGGAACACGGTTCTGGTAGATTTTCTAACAGGTATAACCATACTCTCATTATTTGTCTGAGTTATAGGCACTTGAATATCTCCAATATCAATGGTTAAGGAATTAATGGGAACAGAAGAGATATCAGTGAAAGGATTAGTATCTGCAGCATTATTATTAGAACAACTAGGAAGAATAGGAATAGTGGATGAAGTATGTTCTATATGAGAAGGTACAGAATCAGAAATGAAAGAGTTACCAAACTCCATGCTATAGTTTTGCAGTGGAGTACCAGGAACCTGAGAATGAGCATCAGTGTCTGAATTAGCATCTTGGTGCTCTTGAGACTCTGTAGGAGTTGGAACAATAGGATGTTCTACAGAAGTGGAAGACTTGATAAAAGAGTCAGTACAAAACTCAGTAGGATGTATAGAAGGATATGAATCAGCATCACTGTGAGGAACACCATTCTTTAAGGGAAAAATATTTTCATAAAAGATGACATTTCTGGATATAAACACTCTTTTAGTTAATAAATCCATAAGAATATATCCTTTTGTCCCTCTTGGATAGCCAATGAAAACACTTTGTGTAGCCCGAGGATCAAATTTGTGTCTTTTAGCAGTTAAAGTGGATGCATAACATAAGCAACCAAAGGTTCTTAAAATACTATAATCAGGTGGTCTTTTGAACAAGACCTCAAAAGGAGTCTTATTGCCTATAACAGAAGAAGGCAATCTGTTATTAAGGAATGTTGCAGTTAAAACACAGTTACTCCAATAAGATAGAGGAAGATTGGACTGAAATCTGAGGGCCCTGGCAACCTGCAATAGATGTTGATGCTTGCGTTCCACCAAACCATTCTGTTGTGGAGTCTCTACACAACTGGTTTGGTGAAGAATGCCTAAAGAATCATAGAAATGCTTGAGCAGAAATTCAGTTCCATTATCAGTTCTTATGATTTTGATCTTAACACTAAACTGAGTCAAAACCATAGTATAGAAATTTTGCAGATGAGTTTTAACATCTCACTTTTGTTTCAACAGAAAAATCCAGGTACACCTAGAAAAGTCATCAACAACAGTTAAGAAATATCTAAAACCATCATGAGAGTTAACTGAAAATGGCCCCCAAACATCACAATGGACAAGTTCAAAAATATCAGTAGAATGAGTAGTACTAACAGGAAATGAAAGCTTCTTATGTTTAGAGATATGGCTAATGTCACAATGAGAATCCTTATTACAAACAGTAGCATTGATAGTAGAAATAGCAAGTAACTTCTCAGAAGAAGGATGGCCTAATCTAGAGTGCCAAAGTCTATTATTATCAGTAGCAGAAATAGCAGCAAAAGCTGGTTTACAATCAGAATGAGCATTTAGAAAATACAAGCCATCATGGCAGTCAACAGAACCAATCATCTTGCTCATTGTGGTGTCCTGTAAATAGCAAAAAGAAGATACAAACAACAAAGCAAGTGATGAAGTTCTAGTTAGTTTAGAAACAGAAATCAAGTTATGAGAAAAATCAGGTAAATATAGAACATTCTTGAGAATAACATTAGGCATGATTTTGACATCTCCTATGTGAGTAGCAAAATACTGTTATTAGGAAGAAAAACTTTAATATGCACAGGACTAGGCTTATTAATAAAACTATTAAAACTGCAAGTCATGTGATCTGTGGCACCTGTGTCAATGATCCAAGTATTAACAGATAACTTAGAAGACATTGAAGTGCAAGCTAAGATTTTAGAAATACCAATAGTTGCAGAAGTTGTAGCTGCAAAAGGTCTAGGTTCAGTAGGAGTAGAAGCATTCTGCATCATGTTCTGAGCATGTTTGAATGCAAGAAACTCTTCAAACAACTCCTTGTTAGCATTAGAGGAATCAACTTGTTCCTGAGGATCTTGAGAAACACCAGAAAGATCAGTATTAACAAGATTTGCAGAATGATTCTGCTGAAATTGTCTTTTACCAGTTGGACCATCCCAACCAGGGGGATATCCAATGATTTGGAAACACTTATCCACATTGTGTCCATTGTATCCACAATGAGTGCAACGCAGCTTTTTCTTATCCTTAGACTGAAACTTAGTGAATTTACCAACATTGGCACCCTGATTATTGACAACAGAAGGAGCCTTGTTCTGAAAATCTTGAGGAGGCTTGTTCTTGTAAACATAGCCAAGGCATCAACAGGAACCACAATAGAACAAATATCTCTATGATTCTCTTCTTGTAAGAGCATAGAGTACACTTTAGACAAACCAGGAATAGGAGACAACAACAAGATTTTACTACGAACCGCAGCATAAGAATCATTAAGTCCTATCAAAAACTTAAGAACACAATCTGATTGCTGCAATTCAGTCATAGATTTGTTTACCTCACAAGTACATTTACCACAAGAGCAAGCAACTATAGGTCGTTGGCTAATAAACTCATCCCATAGAGACCTAAATTGATTATAAAATTCAGTAATAGACAAAGAACCTTGAGCAATCGTGGACAGAGACTTTTGCAGTTGATAGACCCTTGATCCATCGGTGCGATCATATCTAATCTTCAATTCATTCCACAGATCATGCGCAAAATCAAAATACAATAAACTGTGATGCAGATCCTTTGCAACAGAGTTCAATAACCAACTCAAGACCAAGTTATTCGCCCTAATCCAACACACACGAAGAACAACATCAGATTCAGCAGGCATAGGTAAAGATCCGTCAATAAAACGAATCTTATTCTTAACATTCAGCGCCATTTGAATTCCTTTACACCAGGAGATGTAATTTTTGCCAGTAAGAATGTCACCAACAATGGCGGATCCAGTGGAATCATTATTTCCCAAAAAAAACACAGAGGATGAATCTTCACTCGGATTTTTCAGAAGAATCACAGGTGAAGCAGAGCTTGATCCAGTAGGAACAATAGACATGATTAATCAACAAATTTGATCGGTTAAAAACCCTAGAAAACGAAGAAATTGATCGATTTGATCGAATCAATTCAAAAACAGAACAGATTTGCGGAAGCGAAGATCGATTACGACTCGATTGATACCATATTGAATCAACAATCGAAGATCAACATAAAACGAAAAATGTATTGACGATTGTATTGAAAATTGACGATTACAAATCGTAGAGAGGTTTTGAAGATTAGAACCTGGGTTTATGAATCAAAACAAGTGAGTAAAAGTGAAGAAGAAGTGAGCTATTTATAGTGATCAGGTTAATAACAGAAAACTGCCCGATCTTTCCTAAAATAGCAAAACTGCCCCTAACGGTCATAACTAGAATTTAAATTATTTCCTAAAATAGAAATAATGTAAAATATAATTCAAGAATCTCACCTCTCGTCTTCTAATCTGTGTGTGTGTAATGCTGATACAATGAAAATCGATTAAACTCAAATAATTAATTTATACTAAACTGCATAGATTACGAAATCTAATTTTATTTGAGAAATACGTCATATGTAATTTCTTTTGTTTATTACTCTTGTGAAATTTAGTCAACACTATTCGGATTAAAAAAATAAACAAAAACTTTAGCTGGTTAGCAGTAGCACTTTATCTGCATAGTCAAACAACAAAATTGAACTTTTTATACCCACGTAATCCTCGAAAAATTATACTAATATATAGAATGGCTTCTTTAAGGATCCTATAACTTTAATTACTGGCATCAATTAAAATATTAAATGTTGAATTTGGTCTCCTCGATCTTTGGGTCTCCTTAAATATATGGGCAAATTCCATCCACCTCTCCTGAGGTATCTTCTCTTTCCATCCACCTCCCTTCTAGTTTCATTTTTTTCATCCACCTCCTTTGAGTTGGTTGACCAACCAAATTCAAAGGGTAAAAATGTCACTTAGCAAAAAATAAAATAAAATATTAAGTTGTTAAGATAAACACTTATTTATAATACAACAAATTTTTTTTTTATATAAACATATCAAAACACAATCAAGAACTAACTTAATAAATTAATGACTACTAGTATACTATATTCAATTGAAAATATCAAATAAAAATATTATATATCTAAATATCTCAATTTTAACGATATACACATGTTAATCCCCAACAAGTTATAAAAATAATTTTTAAAGAACATAACATAAGTAAAAGTGAACCAATTTCAGTTGTTTTTATCGAACTAGCTGATCAAATCTAATTTTAAGTTATATTAAAATGTAAGATAAAATAGTGTAGTATAAGAAATTGTCTGTACTAATAGAAAATAAAAATATTAAATATGTTAACCAACCTTCATATTTGAATAAAAAAGTCTATAACTGCATAAAGTCTATGCGATTACTAATAGTTTAAACTGTTTTAAACTTATTTTAGCTTATCAAATTTTAAAGAAAAGTATCCAAATTATATAATAGCCATAATTACTTTTAAAGCTCAAATCATCATTTAAACCCACGGATTGTGTTATTTAAATAATCAAAATAAACATATCTTTTGAATTTTCAGTTGATGGGTTAAAACGGATACAAAAATAATAAAGCAGTTGATTATTATATTTTATTGGTATTGTGTATATATATATAAATATATGAAAAAATTATATATTAAATAAGAAATTATATTTAGATAATTTAATTTAGCAATCATATATATATATATATGATTGCTAAATTAAATTATCTAAATATAATTTCTTATTTAATATTCATCATTTAGTTGCATATTAGTAACTTTTTTTGTTGCATTATAAATAAGTTAGTTTAACTTAATATTTGTTTTACTTTCCACTAAGTGACATTTTTACCCCTCGATCTTGGTTGGTCAACCTACTTAAGGGAGGTGGATGGAAAAAAGTGAAAGTAAAGGAGAGGTGGATGGAGAGAGAAAATACCTCAGGGGAGGTGGATGGAATTTGCCCTTAAACATACAGTAGTGGACCTAATTAAAGTTCTGCTAATAGCGATTCTTTAATCATTAGTTAGACAGATTTGTACTCATTGAAGAGACCATAAGATTTATTATTTAACTATTAATAACTCATTCTCACCTAACTTCCTCGTACCAAATATCTGCACGTTAATGTAGTGACTTTTAACAGTTGGAAGGGTTTGCTAAAAACGCCTTAGTTAAAGTTAACTAGAACTTATATATGCATTAGGATTGCATGATTGAACATTTGTGTCAGTTTCTAGCATTGGAAATACGTCCCAGAAACTGTATATTTGTCAAATACATTCAAGCCTTTCTTTTTTTTCTCTCAATATTTGAAGTTTATAAACTAAATTCGGTTGTTTAGTCAATTTTTCAGTTAGGTCCCTATAAGGATTATATGTTCAGTCTATTCTTGAGTTATCTTGTCTACTTATCGTGTCAAAATTCAGTTAATTTACATAAATGAAATTTAATTCCCTTAAATTTAAGTGGGGCTCATATTCCAATTCTGAAAAAAAATAAGCCAGTCGGACAATCAATATAAATGAATATTTGTGTTCTTAAAACACTCATACCATTCAATTTTCAGTCCTGGGTCATACTCATATCATATATAGCCCACACGAGATTTAAACAGATTCATGCTCCTGTAGTTTAAGACCTGATTCGATACAAATTTTCTGGCCAAAATTATGGAGCACAGGGGACTTATGCCACAATGTGACACCGACATATTCATATTATATTTTTAGAGAAAAAGGAATTTTGACAAAAAAGAAATTCTTCTACAGAAGAAGGGTCAAAAACCTCTATATCATGCATATATATGAGGCAAAAAATCATTTCTAAGAAAATAAAAGATAAAAAGTCACTTGTTTGTAAAAAACATAAGACTGCGTTTTTTTTAAACACGTAGGGAATTTAGTTTTTATTTCTTTCCGTCACATGAAACTTTGCGTTTTTTTAAGTGATATTTTGCCTGCTATGGATAATTAATGAGAATTTTTGTGTGGTTTATATGTTAGAAAATATTTAAATTGATGTTAGGGTGTTAATGATCTATCTAATAACAACTTACTTATCATCATTGCATAATATAAATGCATTTAGAAACTTTTTTCAAAAATTTGACCCTTATACCAGTGAAAAACTAGTCTATTTATAGAAATGCTCAAACCCCACCACAAATTATTTTCTTTATAATACGTGAACCATAACATGCTAACGATTTTTATGAAGTAGTGACGCAATGTATAACATGTTAATTGTCATTTCAAAATATTTATTGAAAAGAACTATTACAGGCGGTAGCTAACACCAAAAGATCCCTTCTTTTGATAAACCTACAATCATTGCATTTTAATAACATCATTACCCTACCTCTAATTACCGAAAAATAAAAATAAAATATCATTACATAAAATTTAATTAAACATTTCAAACTAAAGAAAGCAAAGAACAATATAGTTTTCAGTCTTTTGACTTACATTACATGTGACAGACCGTGTTAAAATTTATCTTCAAAAATATTGAAAAATATTTTGAATTTTTGTATATTAATATCTCCTTTTTATAAAGTTTGAAGATTTATGTAGGGACTCTAATTATTACTTTTACGAAAATCGACAATAATTCAAAAAAAAAAGATTGCAGACTCGTTTTTGTCATATTCACTCGGCCCGGACCGGCCCGGCCCACTGAACACATCTACTAGTTCCACTTACACTCTCACTCTTCACTAAAAGCTTCTCCACTCTCCTGCAAAACTTGTACCCCAAAAGCCCAAAATTCCTTTCTCTACATCATTAAAAAAAATAATAAAAATGAGCACACGAACCGGGTCGCACCAGCTCAGCAACGGCCTCGTAGTCTCGGGCCGGCCCGAACACCAGCCCAAGGACCGCCAGCCCACCATGACCTCACGCGCCGTACCCTACACCGGCGGCGACGTCAACAAATCTGGCGACCTCGGCAAAGCGTACGGCATCAGCCACCACCTCCCCAATCACCCACCCTCCCGGCCCAACTCCGGCCCAAAATCCGGCCCAATAGGCCCAAAATCAGCCCACTCCGGGCCCATTAACAAAAAATCGTCCTCCTCCTCCTCATTTTCCGGCCCGATCACTCCCACCGGACTAATCACCTCCGGCCCACTGGGCTTCTCGTCTGGGCCCAGCTCGTTTAAAAAGCCCAATAACGGCTCGTCGGCGGTTACGAGCCTGGACGACGGTGATGTGAGATTAGGGTTTAGGGTCTCGAGGGTGGGGGTTGTGGCGTATGTGGTGGTGATGGGGCTGATCGTGGCGGCGTTTGTCGTGATCGCCGTTAAAAAGGTGGTTTTGGTGGTGGCTTTGGCGGCGGTTCTGGTGCCTTGGGCGGCGTTTGGGGTGTGGAACTATTTGTACAGGAAACGCGGCGTTTTGGGGTTTTTGAAGGGGTACCCTGATGCTGAGCTCAGGGCTGCTGTTGATGGGCAGTTTGTTAAGGTTACTGGGGTAATTTTACATGCTCTTGTTTTGTTGACTTTTTGTTGACTTTTGAGTAAGTTGCAAATATTATATAATGTTTAGTTTGAATAAGCACCAATGTTTAATTGTTCCTCACTAACAGAATCTATTGTAAGATTTTGATTTTTATTCTACTTAGGCGATGATGCATAAATGATTAATATTGTTTAGATTTTATGTACTTCCAAAAGAATTGGAGAAAGATAATACTTTTTAAAAGAATTATACAAAAGTTTGTAGCGTTTAGTTAATATTAAGTTTTAATGCAGAAAAAACATGCAAACTAAAGTATAATGGTTAGGGGGTATTTGTTTGTTAGTTTTTTTTTTTTAATATTTTAGAGGGGGTATTTGCTGATAAAAGTTTACACATGGGGTTATTGAGAAACAACACAGGTAGAGTTTAAAACTGCAATTTATTATTATTTTTTGTTTGAATAGCATAAATTGTTTGGCAATATTTAGTGATACAGTGCTACGTAAAGATTAATTAAGCAATTTACTAGAAAAAGTCAAGAGTACATTGGCTATTGCCTATTGCCATAAGTCTTAGTTTTGTTGACTTTATAATTGATAGTATCACTTTTGATTTTCTTACGACTAGCATATTTAATTATCTTGAGAATCAGCTACTCCCATCTCTTAAATTTAGCTTGAGATATTGGTTTAATCTGGGGCAGGTCTTACTAAATATCATTAATGAGTCAAAATGCAAAATCTTGCATGAGGGATGAGAAACGTCGTGCATGGAAAAATAAATTACTTTGTTGTAATTACTTTCTACTAATAGCAAAAATTCCATATGACCTAGACACTCAAACTGGCTAACTGCCAATTGTTAATAAGTTGGAATCTGAGAAGAAATTAGTTAATCTGTCGAGTTTGAATCATTCTGTGTGTGCATGCTCTTCAGTTTAGTAATGACGACATAGCGCAGTCTACTGTTAAGCCGCTTTACATGTACCCTAGGGGTCACGAGATTGAGTTATTGTGCGTGTGTGAGTGTGCGCTTCAGTGTGAAATTTTTTTTTAAAAATATGCTCTTTGTTCCATTAGTATGGTTGCACTTTTCTCATTAATGCATTGGCTCCCTAAATCTTCATGGAGTACTGTATTCTTTCAGTCAGAATATTCGTTAATTGACTTGAAATCCCTTATGACGTTTCATTTCCTTATCTGGATTTTAAATTTAGTTGATGTCCAGAGAAGTTAATGACTACTCGGCAGTAATATAGACATGAAAATAGAAATATCTTGCAATGTTCTTGCGCATTGGCTCAGATATTAGTAATATCGAGGAAAAAGAAGGTTTAAAGCATGAACAGCTCTCACTTCTTTTATTCTTTGTATTGATGCTTTGTTTTATGTAGGTTGTCACTTGTGGTAGCGTACCTCTTGAGACTTCATTCCAGATGGTACCCAGATGTGTGTACACTTCCTCAGAATTATATGAATACAGGGGCTGTGGCGGTAAACCCGCAAATGCAAAACATCGTTTCTTTTCTTGGGGATGCAGACATTCAGAGGTACGTTTCGCCAGTTATTGAGGAATCTTATGGCAATTATATTCGAGAATATGTAGCTATGTGTGAGTGTAGATCATTAAATGTGTTTCTGCACTGTTCAAGAGGACATAAATGCTTAAAATAAGGGGAAGTTTTAAAAGATTCGGAAAGTAACTGCATTTAAAACATTGGTTATTCCTAACTACCAGGATTGCACCAGGTCAATCTATTTGTTTCTGTATTCTGTCTTAAATGGATATTGATTCTACCCGTTCTTCTGATATATACGTTTGTTAAATCATTAAAAGTTTCACTACTTGCGTGATTTTGATCACGAAACTTGCTGGCTAACATGTATATGTTTAAGCTGACCTGTTTAAATGTACAATTGCTCTGTTGAGAGATCATTCATTTTCTTGGTTTACTCATATAAACAGAGGTATGTGGCGGACTTCTATATATCAGATTTTCAGACTGGTTTAAGAGCTCTCGTAAAAGCAGGATATGGTGCTAAGGTTGCGCCATTTGTAAAACCAACTGTAGTTGTTGATGTCACCAAGGACAACAAGGAGTTGTCTCCAAACTTTCTCCGCTGGCTTTCTGACAGAGGTTTGTCAAGTGATGACCGTCTAATGCGCCTTAAAGAAGGGTAAGGCAATTTCTATGGACATCATCCAAAGCAAATTCAAATTTATTTATTCCATAAGAACCATATTCATGTGCAATATATAGGCATACAATACTGCATGAAGAGTACAAAATAAGAGCTTTCTCTGCCTCATGTGGATCAGAAAAACGACTAGAACCTGGTTTAGAGCGGTTTACTCACACATACACTATAAATCTTTGTAGCTCACTATTTTGTTCTTGTGGAATCTGAATTCTTTGTCAAGAACACTTGAAAATTCGTGAGAATCTGGGCTTCTAACCTCTGTTTATAGAGAATATAAATCCTTATCATTTGTTTATATGGATAGGAATGTGGCTGCATGAAAAGATTATCAATGAACATGGCTAGTTTCTTAACTCTTATCACAATACGTCTATTACAATGTCCTGTCATTTATTTGCAGTCATATAACAGAAGGAAGTACAGTTAGTGTCATGGGAATGGTTAGGCGACAAGACAATGTTCTCATGATCGTTCCGCCAACAGGGCCCGTTTCAACAGGTTGTCGCTGGTTATGTTGCCTAATTCCCGCATATATCGAAGGGCTTATTATAACATGTGACGAAAGTCAAAATGATGAAGCGATCCCTGTATAGATCAGCAAATACTTAAGCTTTGATATGCAAGCCACGAGTAATAGTGGAATGTGTTATGTGTGCGGTCGAAAGAAGAATACAACCACCATTGCATACCCTTCTCCTTGGATGGAGATCAAGATCGTGTATAAGTATTCATATGCGTGGAAGATATAAGCATCAGTGGGAAATGCTAGGCGAAAAGAGGAACCTCCCCCCCCCCCCCCCCCCCCCCCAACCAAAAATGGCTGCTGTTTGTAATGCCAATTTTGTTCATCTACTTGTGTTCCGTGTCGTTGTACATAAGTTATGGAAGGTTTGTCCTTGCCCTGTTTGGCTGGGCTTGATCAACAGCAAGTGTGAAGTTAATATCAATCATCTTGTTTTCATTATATTTCTGGGTGTGAAGTGGAAGACTTTGTCAATGGCGACTGTTATATGCTACTTTCTACTCTCAAGGTTAAGCATATAGCAGCATGTTTGCTAGATGGTTGAAAGTAGTTGATTCACTTAGTTGAAATTAAATTAAGGTAAAACACTTTAAACCCCTAACCTGAAATATAAAAAAAGAGCATATAATTCTCCAACCTATTGAAAGATGTGCGAAATACCACCTGAGTCGTTGATCCACCGTTTATTTTGAACATGTGTCTAAATTTTTATTCGTTAGATTTGGTCTCAGGGGGCATGTCATACATTTTTCAATAGATTGGGGGGCTATTTGCTCTTTTTTATAGTTTAGGGGCACATTGTGAAACCCCCTATAGGTTGGGGGTTTAAAGTGTTTTACCCAATTTTTTATATTTAAGGTAGATAGAATTATGATGATGTATGAAAAAGTATATAGATTGGAGATCTTTGAAAGAAGTTGATATTTACTTATTACTTAATAGATATCTTTTGCTTTGTTTGCCATCGAGTAAAAAGTAAAACTAATCCTGCATTTTCTTGAGAAACTCTTATTCATGATTTTGGCTGTTGTGGTCTGTGCTGTGATTCTTTTTTTTTTTCTTTCTTTTTTTCGAACCATCTGTTCTATGATTCTTAAGTACAAGTCACTGCATGGAGATAGAAACAACTGCAAGCTTGGCTGAATTTCCACCAATTTCAACACACCAAATCTTATATCACCCATGAGGAATAAATTATACAACATTTTCTTGATAATTGACTTCAGACCACCATTTCTTGATAATTAACTTCAGACCCACGCCTTACTTCAAACCTAAGGAAGTGGCCGGACAAATAACTAGCTGCTTTCTAACATAAGAGAACCTCCTGATGAGCATGCCACCTTATTTCATAGTTCTGGGTTCGTATAGAATCTTTATGACAAGTAAACTCTAATAAAACAAAGCAAACAATGACAACACACAGAAGAAATCAGAGTCTCGAAGGAGTTCCTCCTGCGACTATCAATGTTTCTCCGGTTACGTATGAAGCATCATCAGAAGCCAAATAAGCCGCTGCTGCAGCCATGTCTTGAGTAGTCCCGAGTCTTTTCACCAGCGTCTTCTCCTCAAGGTCCTTCCTCTACACACAAAAGCATTAGTCCATAATACCATGTTACTTGACAGTCTTTCAAAAAGTTAGATTTGTACCAAAAATCGGATATCATGAGATAGGTATCAGCATTAATCAGTTGAGACTTACAATGCTCTCATTTGTTGTGAGAAATGATGCAAAGTGAGTAGGAACAAAGCCAGGGGCAACACAGTTTACACGAGTATTCGGGGCCAGCTCTGCTGCAAGTGCCTAAAGAAACAAGCAATTATAGAGATAAGACACAAGAATCGTGATGGAAAAAACTATCAATTAATCAAAGGCACACTCCCTCGGATTTGGTCAAACTAAAAAACTAACGCTACAGTTTGAATATTACGAAACCACCTTTTAAAAGTTAAAACAACATTACAGATGAGATAAGCTCTCCTCAAGTTTGAGTAGGCCCTTCAGGGATGTCTATGTAACCATTCAAACTTTAGACGAGATTTTTGTAATTAGACTAAATCATAGTGGGTGTAGAAGGATGCCATTAAATTACAAGTACCTTTGTAAGGCCAAAAAGGGCTGTTTTAGTCACACCATACATAGCTAAGCCTTGAGCCGGTTGGAAGCCAGCTATAGAAGAAATAAAAACAATCGAGGATCCTTTCTGCAAGTGAGGAACTGCATCCTACGTATTGTAAAAAAGAATAAGCTGATATTAGTCGAAACTGAAGTTGGAAGTAGCTTAATCATCCACATTCTGTTTACATACTTGTAGAAGAAGAATGGAGGTTTTCACATTGATCTCCCATAGTTTATCAAGAACTGCTTCCTTGGTTTCTAAGATGCCCTCGACAGAAGGGTTGGCAGCGGCATTACACACAATTACATCAATCTTCCCATATTTCTGCATACAAAAATGTATAAGAGCATAGAAACGTATAGATCAAATCTACAGGATTTATCAGGCAGACAAACAGAACCAGGTGTGCAGTGCAAACCACATGGTCCAAAACAAAGAAAAGTGGCTGCCATCAATATGGTTTGCAATAGAAATGCACTGCAACAGGCTTTAGAGGATAGGAATCAAATTCTTGAAGAAGTAGCCATTATCTTGGCCCTTTAAAGTACTTCCACGGGAAATGGCAATCACAACCACAAACGAGGTAGCAAGGAACTCAACAAGGGGATGATCAATCGTAAAACACTCAATTGCAATCCACAGAAAAATATCAATCCCAAGGAAATCCAGAAAGACAAATTTTTTCAAACTATAAGCAAACTCATTACCACAAGCTAACTCAATTCCAAAAAAATACCATAACGCAAGAAGACGCCACGAGCCCTCGCAAACTAGTTTAAGAGAAACACCACATTCCTCATATAGTTGTCAAGATGACTACACAAGAGCTAAAGCAAGAAAGACTCATATATCAAACTTTTCGAAAACTATACAAGAACTAAGCAAGATAACTTCAATTTAGAAAATCAAGAAAACCCCTGATCGAGTTAGTGATAAAACAGTCAAACTAATGGTAAATTCATAAAAAAATTAGCATTGCCAAATACCACTTTATTCATATAACTACCTCAACAGTCTTGTCTATCAGATCCTTCCTCTGTTGTGCATTTGACACGTGGCAAATTAACCCTAGCACTTCAATTCCCTTAGCTCTGAGCTTCTCAGCAGCTTCATCAACATTTTTCTGCAAACCCCATTAACAAAAATTGTCACCACAACACTAAAAATGTGATCTTTAATCAAATTTAAAAAGTCAACGTTTTAAGTAACAAAAAAAAAATCAAGAAATTTTTTGTCATACTTGTTTGCGAGAGGAGATAACAACGGCGGCTCCTTCTAAGCCGAGCCGCTCAGCTATGCCGAAGCCGATGCCCTGAGTTGAAGCCGTGACGATAGCCACTTTGCCTTCAAATCTTCTCCCTATGTTCTTCTCCATTTTTTGATGATTTTATTTTTTGTTTGTGACAACTTTTTTTCTTCTTAAGTTTTGTGATTTATACGTTATAACAGTAAATAAAATATTTCTCAGCCAGCCGTGTTAGAATTAGAAATTATTTTATTTAGCTAAATAAAATTTATATATACTAATCATTGAATTTTTTTCCTTGTTTTTCACGCCAGTGAGCTATAAGTAGTTGAAGTGTGGGGTCCGTTACGGAGTATTTGCAGATTGGGACCTTGGAAGTGGGAGTTTTGCAGATTTGCCCTATTGTTCCAAGAATACACAATTGTACGCTAATAACTAATAACATCAATTCGTAACTACATTGCATCCTATTACCATGGATCAAAGTTTCTTTTCTTTTTTTAGAAAACTACCTATACGCACAATTTTTACAAAATTGTCCAAACATATCGAAAAGATCACGAAACATTGCAAAAAGTTTCTAATTTTTAAAGCACCGAAACATATTATCGACACAAAACTTTGATCCATGCCTATTACTTCTCCAGACATTTTCCAGCCCCCAAATGGAACTTATTACATATTGGTCACCTCATTTTGTTTCTAATCTTTTCAAAGTACTCTGCTCACGTTAACCTAAAAAAAAAAGAAAAAAAAAGAGTACTATATTAAGAGTGTGAGACAGAAGAGAAGAATGTCTCGTAACCATGAATCAAAGTTTTTAAATATTTTTTGAACAATATCGAAATGTTTCTATCTTTAAAACCGAGAAAACGAAAGATATGAATTATACCATATTATGCTTTATCTTATATCCTTGGAACAATAAGAGATGCATTCTAATTAGGGAGAGGGAGAGTAGCGTGCACAAGAATCAGATATCTGCCTTCCAATTTATAACTTAGGAATTGCATTTAGTTTTTATTGAATCAAATAAAAGTATTTCAACATTTTCAATAAAAAATTTTCAGAAAATCTAATTTATGTTCTCAATCACAGTTCTAGGCTGCATCAACTGAAAACACATCTAAATTTTGTTTAAAAGGTTCAACTTTCGAATTCATAATTGATTGTCCCAAAAAGCTAATCAAAAACTGAATCATAAACAAATCCAAAACAATTAAACTCGAATGTATAGAGCAAATGGAAGAGAAACTGTTAGGCATGGAATTGTACAGAAGCTATACACATGCATTTGATTTGAAGCCTTCTTGAAGTATTTGCCACCTTTCTCAATCATACAAATTCCTAGTAGTTTTCAACAGCTCCGGAATGTCGTGGGTAAGCATGTCGTCGACAGCCTGAATCATTTTGGGCTTCAACTTCTCAAAGTCATCAATGTTATAACGACTCAGAACTTCTCTAAACTCATCCACATTCGGAAAGTCCCCCGGTGGAAGATGATATTCTTTCTGAATCTGATTCATGGAAATTATTTTGAAAAACTTAGCAACTCAATCCTTTGATAATTAATTAGGTGCTTATGTGGGATGTGGATTTGGAGAAAGATGAGTACCTTTGCAAATACATTGTCAAGATTTTTGATAAGTTTCTTCTGAGCTTTAGCTTTGCCCATAAAAGACGGCATCTCCTTTTTGAGATGGCTAATTATGTACGCATGGATCTTGGCAGCTCTAGCACGTTTGACGAATTCATTGATCTGTAAACGGTAACAAAAAATGGTTATGTTGGTTTTAAATTTCAAAACACCAAACATCGACAAAGTTAGATATGAACTAAATAAGAAGTTGGCATACCCGACGATCACAAGCTTTCTTTGGTATATCCATCAAGTCTAGGAGGAGATCATCTTGTTCCTTCTCAAAAAGCTCCTTTCCAATAGGACCCATGGCAAGTTCGTTCACAGGTTTGTCGTTAAATGATCTGCAAAAGGGAAGGAAAATCAACATCAAGCCTTAGATGGAACATCCAGCGCTATATCAGATGTTGTTAAATGATCTGCTTATATAAGTGTATTAATAGAAGTCCGAGTCTTCAAGATAAAGCACCCACCCTACATAAACACGAGCTACCTCAGGAGTGTTCAGAACTTTTCCGAGTGACCACATCAGTGCGCCATAAACTCTCATCAGCTGCAGGAGACAGATTAAAGAAGTCGTGAGAAATGAACATAGAGAAACTAATAGGGAGAACGTGGAGGTGAAAATCCATAAATGCAATTGTTAATCATACCTGTTGTGTATCAACTTGATCCGCTTTGTTTAAAACAACGCGTATCTTGTCATCATTACCGTGTAAAGATGAAATAACCCGTTTGAACTCATCGCTGATGTCAAGCTTATGAGGATCAAAAAGAAGAAGGATAAGATCGCATTTCGCAGCAAACCACGATATTACACCCGTAAAGTCATAGCTCCTTTGTGTCCGTTGCTTCTCTCCAGATAAAACCCCAGGAGTGTCCACAAAAGTTATATGTTCGAGTAGCTATAGCCAAATGAAGTAGCATTAGAAAAACTAAGAGAAATATCCTAGAAAACGCAAGCATAAGATTTGCAAGAAGTTGTAACTCACTGGATGTGGCATTTGAGAGCACTCAAATTTTGACAAAAATGTTCCACCAAATGTGGTTAAACCAGTAAATGGCAACTCTGCATGGACTGCAATAGTATTGCCAGGAACACTCCTTTCATCGGCTCCAGACTATCATCATGACCAAGAGCATTTCAAATGAATGAACATATAAAATAGGTAGACGAGATATAAGATATATGAATAACCAATGCTATTCAATTAGAAAACTCAGAATGCAATATAATGATAGCATCACAGATACAGGGAAAAAAAATTGCTTTATTTTACATTTTATGGGGTTTAGAGAAGCAACCACGAACTTTTACCTTAAAAACAAAAATGATAACGAAGTTCTTTACATAAGTCCCCAAAGTTCTTCTGATTCAAATATATTTTCAATCCCCAAACTCCTATAAATTTGCAGAATATTTGATTATATAACAGAATAGTTTCCTTTCTTACCATGACAGCAATAAACCGGTCAGTGGTTGGTTCAGGTCCAATATGAGCACCTATAAAGAAAAAGAACCATCTCTAGATGAGTTATTACATACGTATTTATGTCAAATATCACAATTTCCACAATGAGAGACATAATAACTTAACCTGGATAATTGCCGTTAAGTAAGTGTTTTATAAAGGTCGTCTTCCCAGTTGAATACTGACCCAAAAGCATAACCATAGGTTTGGCATCAAAGTCACTACTAGTCTGGAAACAAAAAGAAAAATGGTGTGTCAATGACCTCCATAAATGAACCAAAAATATAATGAGAAGAATCTAGGTGAAACAAGTATGTTATATTATGGACAATAATATTTTACAATTCTACTCACCAAGAAAGGATATGCAAAATCATTGAAACGATAAGTCGCTTCGAGTGGCTTTAGCTTTTCATTGTATAATATCTTCAAGCCATCAGTTACTGAAGTAACAGCGGTAAGAGAAGTATTACGCTGGCACAACTGAGAAAATAACATGTTAGACGATTATTCTCTGATGACTGTCACATGACAAAATAAAGAGTGATACTGGGTCTGGTTCTAATCAGGAAATGCTATCTCATTCATAAAAATGTCCTTATGTATACTATCTAGAAGTCAATGCATTATTCTATATTTACTAAGGAAATGGTACTCATGACTTGTGGCATTTAAACTATTAAGCAATTTAGCATGTCAACTTCATATAATTTTAACTGATAAATTACCTTCTTTTTAGACTTTGCGCTAAAGAAACTCCTCGGTGGTGGTGCCAAGTCACCTTTTCCTGCATCACATTTTATTTCCTTCTGTTACAACAAGGCCAGGTAGCAAACTCCAAATGCAAAGTGAATTTGTCTACTAACCATTTGCTTCAGTACTATCATCTGGTACTGGACTAGTATTTTTCTGTGAAAAGCAAAGATAAACATAAATTGAGGACACACCGTACGTTATAAGCGAGATATAAGAAGAGAACCTAACACTTACTTCCACGAGGGCGTCCAAGCCATCCATTGATGGAGGATTCAACATGTACAAATCAACTGCAAGACCAAAAATGATGAGCACCGACATGAATGGACTGTGGCAGAAAGGTATTATTAGCAAAGTGTTCTAGGCATCATTAATTATCTTTAGGGAAACAAATTTGAAAAATGCACCGTAAACGTTGAGGAGATGTAGAACTTGTTACAAGAGTGCAAGCTTTAAAGTTTACAACCTAATGAATTTATGAAAGGAAGAAAGGTACAAATATCTCTCTTGCCTGTTCTTTTTAATAGATCCGAGGTCAGTTCTTGTCCTTCTTGGGCCATTGAGATCAACTAACATCGCAACCAATGAACCAAAGAACAAAGGAAAGATATAAGAAAGGAAAAAACAACAATATTATATAAGCATTTACTTTCTAATATATTATTTTCTTTGTTGTAAAGAAGTTAACCTGCATTGCACTGACAAACTCCTTAAATCCTAGAAAACCTTGACGCTTTGAATCAGCAATTGCCCAAACCTTTGATCACATGAGGAAAGATCACAACATAATAATACTAACAACAAAAAACTCGCGACAAATTACCAAATTAGGAGAAAGCATAGTAACATAAACAGCTGATTGATGTCAGTACAGCCAAGACAAAAACATCAGCATACTGAACTATCGATCAATAAAATTTTGCTTCAGTATCTGATTTAACCAATATTCTCTATTTCATCCATCAACTAGTTAAGTTTTGCCCATATTCATATTCACCAATATGAGAACTTCATTTCACACTTAAACAAATAGGAGAACTCATTTGCTTAATTGGTTTACTCAACCATAACTATAACTTATTGCAACACTACAACATTGCCAACTGAAAATGAAAAATCCAGTAAGACGCTGAAATTGCTCCAGTTCATGGACAGGCTATATGAAAATGCACTCATAAAACATCATAAACTTGTACGGTTGAACTAATCATAGAACATGGAGATCAATTTTGCTCGTTCTACCAGCAGGACTATATACAACTAAAATGTATATGAGAATTCATTTACATATTTTAAAAAATAGGAGAACTTCATTTGCCTCATTCTTTTACTCGAACTAATCGCCATCTCTACATCCAACAACATAGAAAAAATCTCGCAAACTGAAAATAAAATATCCAATACAACGTCGAATATTCTATGTTTACCCAATAAGAAATGAACTCATAAAACATCATAAACGTGTACTAATCACAGAACATGCAGACAAATTTTGCTAGTTCTATCAGCAGGAGTGCAGAACAACTATTAAACTATATGAGAATTCATTTGCCTAAATGTTTTACTCGACCATAATAGTAACTCATTGCAACTCTAAATTGTACAACATCGAAAAACATCGCCAGCGAAAAACAAAATATCCAGTAAGACGTTGAAATTGCTCAATTGATGAACAGAATATAAGCAAATGAACTCATCAAACATCACAAACGTGTAACATGCACACAAAATTTTCAAGTTCAACCACCAGAACAACAACAACTACATATAATCTCAAATCATCGAAATTCTATCACAAAATATACCTGCTTCAGTTCCTGCTTGGATAAATTAGATCCAGCGAAAAAACTCGTGGCGTCGGTTCCAGCCAATCGACCGTCTCCATCTATATATTAACATCAATCAAAAATACTTAAAGTTTGATCGGTGAAAGCAAAAATAAATAATCGAACAAATGCGGAACCTGAATCGGCGAGATTGAACCAGTTTTGGTAGAGTTTCTCTTGTTCCTTAGAGCAAGTAGTGAGCGGACCCGAGAGCATTTCCATTTTTGCAGAGTGAATTATAATTATGCAGTATAAGTTTGTTACTTTGTTTATATATTTTGTAAGTGAGTGTGATAAGTACAAATTTTTGAAATTTGAAAAACACCCCGAAAATTCGATCGGGTAGTTAGGATTTTTGTATGATCTTCTTCGCCAGTCTAGTGAATGAAATTGAAACCTGCATGGAGGAGGATATTTTGGTCATAGTTATTTTTTGAGCAATTGATTAATTCTTTGTACATTGAATGTGAGGTCATGCTCGTAGATTATTATATTGTGGAAATATTAGATGCATGCTAGTTAGGTCTATTTAATTTACGTTTCGTAGTTAATTGCGATAAATTCCTTAAACTATATTGCATAGTTGCAATGATTCCCAAACTTATTAAAATGTGCGATTTGCCCATTAATCGTGTGCTCAAGTCATATGGTTGGTCTTGTGTCTTATTTTTACTATTTGAGAGAACTACTAAATTATATCAATAGCATTATATTTTCAATTATTGTCAAAATTAATGAATGTACATATCTCACCCGATCTAATTTAACCCAAAAGAGTTAATAATATATTAGAGAATTTATTAGCTTCATTTTGAATGAGCAAAAGTCGAAAATGGGTGCGTTTATCCAAAAATTCTAGTTTTCTATAAATAAAAAAGTCGGATTAGAGCAAGAAACGATGGTCTCACGCCTCAAAATTGCAAAATACATTATTCCTTTGTTATTTTGTCTGTCTTTTGTTTAACTAACACCTATATATACACGAGGGAGGCGAGCAAAGCTGTTAGTGAACTAACTTAACTAATATTTAAAATACTACTAAAAATAGTAAATAACATCCTGTATATTTCAAGAATAATTCAAAAGGTCACCTAAAGGCGAAAAATCAACCATGGCTAAATTTACGGCATCAACGGCAATGTGTTTGTTTCCTTTAGTTCTGGGCACAAGAAAATCGAAAGCAATTGATTGCGCAGTATCTAAGCATTTTCTCCCCCTCACGCCTAGCGTTTTGTGTTTGCGACAGCATAGTACATTGGTTGGTACAGGAGATACCCCCAGTACGAGTCGATGTTTTAGGCTAAACACGACTGTGTGGCCGCTTTCTGCCTTCAGAAGCTCAGCATCTTTCCAGTCTCTACAACGTTAGTTGTTACTAGCTTCTTACCCCTTATCGACTGCCTGTTATGTTTCTTACTCTATCCCTCTTAAGTCTCTAACCCCAAGATTTGTTAAGGTTTGTGTATTAATGGTTTTTGAGTTATCATAAAACTTATCATTCATGTATTTTTCTCCTCGTTTTAATGTTTATATGTAGAATGAATCCCATCAATCAACATTGTTATTCACCTTCCTTGCTTGTTTATTGCTTTATGTGTGATTCCGAAACTTCTTATGATCATACAATGAGAAAAACAGAATAAACTAAGCTCTGATTTCCCTGAGAAATTCTTGCGACATCTAGCTCGACTGCATTTTCATTCACCAGCAATGAGAAGAACAAAAGCTCATCTATCATTGCATTACCATCTTCCCATAACAAATACTTCGAGTACAATAAACTAAAATGATTAACTTGTTTTCACTTCTCAAGATGTTTGACTCAGATACATCCACATTTGTGCTTCATTGTATATGTTGATCAATATGATCAGTTAACTCTTCTCAAGGTTTCTTAAACTGGTAAAGCTTACCATCTATTGAGCATAATACTTCAGAAACTCAGAGAAGAAAATGACTAACATTTTCCCAACGAGTTAGCCTATACTATAACATTTGGCCTATTCTCTTGTAAAATTTTGAGTTTTTTGTTTCATTCAGAAAAAAAACTCATTCCTTCTTCTATATGCCAAGTGCTAACTCACTGTTCTTAACAGCCCTTCCGCGCCCCTAAACTAAGCTTTTATAATCAAATGGTTCTTCACTAGGCTGGAAAAGGACTTCATAATTAATAAAAAAAATTATATTATCACCAAAATTTTGACATGCTGCTACAGGCATCCAGTGTCTTTTTCTATCACACAACAACTCACAACACTATATTCCACAGCTTATATAAACAGCATAAACACGAAAAATCGAAATGATTACACCTCACACACACGCAGGTAATCGCACAACAAGCCGACTTAAGTTGGCAGCGCACACAATTTTCAACTCTACTTTACATTCGAACATACCTATACACCAAGGGAGAACACAAAAATCAAGAAATACCAATTGTCTTGTTCAATATCCACAGTGACAGAGTAAGCTGAATGGCGAGAATTGTATGGAGCCATGTCCTATCCAGCATAAATCCATAAACCGTTATCCCAGCTTTATTGTTCTCAAAATACGTGACTGCATCAGATCATAATCATCGCTCGCTCATTAGTAAGTATACGGCCATAATATAAGAAAATTCGGGAGGGAATGGATAATAGTTTGACGAAACTCACCTAACGCTTGCCTCTTCTGATAAGATAGAGTAGTAGCATAAATCGGCACCATATTTGTATTATCCAACACATCATCGCCGTCTACTTCTTCATTGTCTGTATCCCAATCAGAAGGAACGGAAAACCCTGCTCTCACGGCAGCAATTTGAGCAGAAGGAGTTTCTTCTTCCAGTTCATCAAACGAGTCGATTGTGGCGCACACATGCCATTTAGCTGCAAGCGCGGTAACGGCCTGTGCTTTGTGGGTTATCTTTGCTGCACTTCGCAAGCAGATAAAAAGCCCCGTCACGAGGGTAATAGAGCATAACTGCACACCATGACATAATGCTATTAGATTACAAATTTATTCAAATTCTTTGCAACGTAAAGAGTTGTCAGTGAAGAATTACCGCGAGTTCTCCAGCCGTGGAAATGTTGAGTGTGGAGCTAGGCTCAGTTGTGACGAGTAACGAAGCGAATTGACTTATTGTTACTAGGATCAAAGTGGACAAAATGAAGAGTCTGAAGCGATGGCTTATGACACGAAGGTTCCTTCTGATCCTGAGATGTTCTATCATGATTGGAGCAACATCGGATTCTCTCTCAAACACCCGAGCAAAGTCCTCCAGTCTTAGTATTTGGAGACAACACGTGAGGCGGAAGAGGACGCACACGAGGAAACAGATTGAGGTACGGTATAGCCACGAGCACATCAATAGTATACACACTATGATTTTGCTCAAGTACATGTTGTACACATACGGAATTTGATTTCCTCCTGAACTAAACCACCATATCTTGTACGCACTATCGGCGACAAAACAGGGAAGAACAAAAGCTGACAGAAGCTTCATTGACCTCTGCACGTATAAATTGGCAAAATCATGAATATCTCAGAAAGTTCATAGCAAACTAGTAGATGAATATTGTATTATTTCACAGAATTGACTTGCTTAAGCGTTGTTTTTCGCGGGAAATCTCGGCATTCTCACTAGAGGCATTTGTTAAATATATCCAGCCAAAATCAACAGAAACACAAAATAGCTCTATTGCAAACACCATTAATCAGGAGATAGTTCGTTCCTAAACGAAATAAATTCCAATTCTTGATCTCACAAAAAGTAAACAGACAAACTTGGGACATCATAATACATCATCATATGATTCATATCAAGGCATCAAACATTAAACACACCTGACAAGATTATCAGTCAAGACATAATTACATCAAAAATTACAGATACACAAAAAACAGAGCAAAACAGAGGAAACGGGACATACATGAATCTGCATTGTATACCCATCTCGAACCTTTTCACTCTCATCACACAACTTATCAAGAAACAAGAACCTGCGAAGACCGTATCTACACGCAAAAGACGAGATGCTAACGAAAGAAATCGCTGCGAAAACCGAGAGGGACAGCTGAACAATTGCATTATAAGGCCTCTGATGATCAGCATCACAATTGTCACAAGAGAACACAAAGTGGGACAGAATTGGAACACCAATATTTAGCAGAAAAAAGATTGACCATGATAGCCCTGCTCTCCATATGCTGGAATAATCAAGAAACACCCATTTGAGACCTGAATTGTATGTTTTCAATTCGGTTTCACCTTCTTCTTCTTCATGGATTGAATTTTTTGATTTGTCTTTGGGTAGAAAAATCTCTGCTACCTCTGCCTCCATTTTTGCCAATCCTCTGTTTTGCTCTGTTTTTGTGATGATCAAGTTTGAGAATATGAAAGTTATGGGGCAGCATAAAAAAAAAGTGATGAATTGTTCAAATGCAAATTGTTGATGACATTTGATGCAATAGTGGCTTTTGGGATTGTGATTTGGGGATTGAAAGCAACGTTCTTGCCCCAAATTCAAGAGAAAAAAAAATGTTTTTTTTTTGGCCCTGTTCAACTCTGTTTATATATGTGGTGAAGGCCTACATTTTTATTTTATGTTATCTTGGAGGTTATATTTGTCAAAATAAAAAATATATGAAGATTAGATAAAATGGATGAAAGCTGTCATTTTATTGTCAAATATCACAAATGAAGTTAACACAGGTGGCCAACCGCGGTTTGATAGTGATTGACAAAAAATTGCCTTTACTTTAAAATGGTGATTGGGAAATATATTCAAATATTCTTGTGAATCCAATGAAGTGGAGAAGCAGAGAAATAAGAGCCAAAAAGAAATAATATCATTAAGAAATTCTAAATGATTTTAAACAATCAACATTCTTTTACAATCTTGTACCTACAAACTAAGAGAAACAAATATTTCTATTTTAGTTGTCAAATTTTAGACAATGTTGCTTATGATCTATTTATTGTATTTGGTTTGTCTTTGAAAAGTCCCTTTGCAGGGGAATTAAGGGACCAATATGAAGTAGAGAGATAAAAGACAGAGGTTGCTAGACTTATAAGTTTGAGTGCTATGAGCAGTTGCCACGCGTTAACGTATATAAGGTTCAGACTTTGTGAAGCAAAAGTGCTCGCCGACGAAAACTAGTCAAGAAACCATTGTGTCCCGTACGTATCAAACATCATCATATAGTCACAAAAAGGATAATTACATCCACACCACTTCAAGTTTGACTCAATCCTATGTTTTTAATAAGTGTCATTTTGCACCCCTATGTTTGGGGTGTTTTGCAAAATGCCCCTAACGTTTTAAAAAGAACAATTTATCCACTAACGTTTGAAATTTGCCCATGAGTCCTTGATCTACCGTTTATATTTGCCAAGTGGCTATCTTTTCATCCATTAGATTTGATGTAAGGGAACAAATTCCACATTTTTACAAACGTTAGAGGGCAAAGTGCTCTTTTTGAAATGTTAGAGGACACTTCGCAAAATACTCCAAACGTTAAGTGTTAAAACACAACTGACCCTTTTAATATTTTTAACTACCTTCCAAACTTCAATTGTATAATTATGAAGCAAGTCCTCTCAGCTGCACTTGGTCTCCACCGCCTAAAGGTTGGCTTAAAATCAACTCTGACGTTTCATTTGTGGATGGCAATGCCACTCTCGGCATCATCTGTCGCAATCATTGTGGCCTTATTGTCCATGCTTTTGCCTCCTCAACGGTTACATTTGATGCCAACACAACCGAGCTCCTTGCTTTGTCTAAAGCTATCACTTTCGTGCATGACCTCAAGATTGACAAAGCTATCTTTGAATCTGATTCCTCTGATGCTGTCAACATGATCAAGCAGGCTATATCTTTCTGATTATGGACACGCTCTCACATATTGATCATATCTCCAGGCTCCTTTTGTCATTCCCTCTTTGGAAATTTCGTAAAATCCATGAACTTGCTAACAAAGCAGCTCACAATCTCGCGAAATGGGTGAATTTACGAAATTGGAATGGCTTTATTTTGAACTCTGATGTTTCTTTCTCCTTTATTTGCTCTCCTGATTCCGTTTGTTTGCCTCCTTGTGAGGATTGTATGAACTCTGGCACTACTGCACCCTTTTATGATATATAAGCCTAATGTTTGTTAAAAAAAAAAAAGTTAAGGAACCTTTTGTCAAAAAAAATAAAAATTCTTGGGGAGTCTATGTGCAATTATTCAAATCTAACTGTCATTTGTCAGTCTAGGAGTCTGAACTCTGAAGTACTCTATACGGATTTCATAAGAGGTAATAGCAAAAACTACCCATTTTTATTCCTAATTGTCAAAAGCCCCCTGTGTTATTTTAATTAGCAAAAGCCCCTGTATTGTTTAAAAATTAGCAAAAAGAATCCTACTACACTTACTCAATTTGCATGTCCTGAAATTGATAAAAAACTCTACTTTTTATTGTACTCATTTGATACACATTTTTTTTTTATCAAAACTTTTGAAAATAACATTATTCTATATATGTAGAAACAAAATTTCCGTATGATTATTTTTGTTATGCTTTTAGCATAGAGGATCATATTTCCTTCCATATTCACAAAATAATTACATAGGTATTTATAGATAAACCATATCCTGTCAACCTATCTCAAAAAGGAATGTATCCAGGTAGAACTATCTTGGTAAGGAATGTATCGTGATAGACCTATCTCAGTAAGGAATGACACATAATTACATATAATTAATAGGGAGAATTACACATACACCCCCTGAGGTATAGGCTAATTACACAGACACCCCCTCATGTTTGAGAAATTACACAAACACCCCCTATAGTATGCATCTCATTACACAAACACCCTTTGTAGTGTGTTTTTTTAATCGAATATACACACTTATGGTGTTGGATCATAATGTCAATAATGTTGCGATGACTAACTTACAAAATCTTTCGAAATATACCTCATTTTTGATTTTTTTTATTTTCTAAAACAGAATAAATGAGACTAATTTTCTATCGTTTTAGCAATTTTGGTTTATTTTTCATTGATTTACAATATAACCGAGAGACGGAAATTTACATTCAGCAAAACGTAACAAATTGCCAAAAGAATTTAATAACAAGGGGTGTTTGTGTAATTTCCCAAACATGAGGGGGTGTCTGTGTAATTAGCCCATATCTCAGGGGGTGTTTGTGTAATTCTCCCTAATTAATAAAATAAGAACTCTAAACTATTCTTTTCTATCATTAAGTAATTCTAAAAAAACCTCCAAAATGATTAAAAAAAAAAAACTTTTTAATGTATTCTGATTAACTATACATTTAAAAAAATGAACTTTTGTATTTTCAGTAAGTAAGAAAAAAATGAAATGAAAGATTTGAAAAAATATTGTGAATCTTTGTATTTTTTATATTTTAACTTAAACCTGCCTTTAAAAAGAAAATAGTTTTAAACACTTCTAATTGAAATTTTTAAATAATTCAATGCTTTATATAAGGGCAGAAGAAATGATTCACACAAAGTCAAGGCTAAAAACGAGTTCAGGTGTAGTGTGTTAATAACATAATAAAACATGGGGTTTTTTCTAATTTAAAATAAATATAGGGGTTTTTTTACCAATTAGAGATAACACGGGTAATTTTTGTTATTAGCTCAAAATCATGCTTATCATGAATCCACATATTTATGTACAGCTCCATAATCACTCATCAAAGGTATTAAAGTGTAAGTCATTTTTCTAGATCATAAGAATTCAAAAAAATGCTTAAAATTACTGATTTGTTGAATAATTCTTTTGCCAAAAAGACAAAGGATACATGTAATCGTAGAATCTTGCGTAATGAACTTTAAAATGTTAATTTGAGTTATTTACTATCCCGCAAATATTTTAAGAATGTCATGAAAAAAGTTAAACAAAAAGAGTTTTTTAATAAAATACATAATAACAAAATCTAAAATTTACAAGATGGAATGCTTAGTTTTTTGCTGAAGATGAGGGTGACATGCAAATTAAAAAACAAAGTATATTTCCTCGTTAAAAGAATTTCTCATTATTCAGAAATTTGGAATCAAAATTTCTCACCATGGAGCAAAAAAAAAAAATAACAACATAAATTTTGTGGCTTATCAATTAAATTAAGAGATTTGACAAAACTAAATTAAAATAAGAAAATAAGAAAACAATAGAGATTTACATATGGTCTTTATTGATTTAGAGAAAGTCTATGATAAAGTACTAAGAGAGGTACTATGGTGGAGTTTAGTAAAGAGGGTCCTCATTAAGTATATGAACATCTCAAAGATATGTGTGAAAATGTGGTGACCAACGTTCAGACTTATGGTGGTTTAACAAATGCATTCCCAATCACAATTGGCTTACACCGAGGACTGGTTAATTTTGAGCCTTTTTTTGTTTGATATTGTGATAGATGACATCCCGAGTTATCCAAGATCAAGTACCTTGGTGTATGTTGTCTTAAATAATGAAACAAGAACATGCGTCAATACAAAATTAGAGCTATGGAGACAAACTTTTGAATCTTGAGAGGTTTTTGATTAAGCCGAACAAAAATAAATACCTTAAGTGCAAATTTAGTAAACAAAGGATCTCCGAAGCTAGTATCATACCTCTGGATGGGCACGAGATATCGCGAAGCACTCAGTTTCGTTACTTAGGCTCTATGCTCTAGCATAATGGAGAAATAGATAGTGATGTCAACTACCGCATTCAAGCCTGTTGGATGAAATGGAAGAGCGCTAATGGAATTTTGTGCGATCGTAACATTCTTTTAAAACCTAAGGAAAAGTTTTATCGGGCTACTATTAGGCTCGCTTTGCTTTTTATAGCTCAGAATGTTGGGCCATCAAGCAAACTCACGCACAAAAGATAGTGTAGCAGAAATGCCCATGTTACGTTGGATATGCGGTAACATGATAAGTGATAAAATAAGAATTGAAGACATTCAAAAAAAAATTAGGCGTGATACCCATTGGTGAAAAGATGCGAGAGAACCGCTTACGATGGTACGGTCATGTTCAACAAAGACCTATGGAAGCACTGGTACGACGTGTGGAGACTCTTGAATTGTGGGCGACAAAAGAGTACGAGGATGACCGAAGAAAACATGGATAAAAGTCATACGAAGTAACATGAAGCTTAGAAGCATAAGTGAAGACTTTTCTCAAAAGAAACAAGTGGAGGAGGATAATTAATGTGGTTGACCATATGTGGTTCTTATTTGGTATAAGAAATACATGTTTAAATTGTTAGAATTAAGGAATAATTAATTGAAAGATGACGATGTATCTGAAGATTCTATTGATACGTACTTAAGTTACTGGAGATAAACTAGAGAAGAATCAAAAATTTATTCAGGCGACAACAATTGTTGCTCTGGTAATACCGCCAATTTTCATTTTCAATTTCTATCTATTTTTTAATTTATACTCTTAAATTGTTAACAAATTAAAATTGTAGTGACCAAACACTTGCCGCATGTGATTAATTGTGTATTACTTTTAAGAATGACCTGAAATTAAAAGTTGATCTCAGTTGTTTTTTTATATGTATATATGTATGAAAATAAAAATAAAGCTTAACTATACTTTTATATTTGGATAAAGATAACATTTGCATTTTTGTAAATTGTGGGTGTTTTTTGTTTTATCTAAAGTTATTATATACTCAAATTCAAAGAAAATTTAAATTATACATAATAATATATATTAATGATATGATACTAAAAAGTATATATTCAGACTTGTGTATAAATACATCATTAGTTTAGTTTAATCGACTTTAATATTTTTTATTTTGTTTGATCATGTTTAACAACTTTCTCTCTCAAGTTTTAAACAAATTGCAAGATATTTTTAATGCGTCTATAATTCATTTGCATTGTGGATGAGAGATGCAATTGTTTTCCATTATTATCATACTTTATCTATGTATATGCATATTTATTGAAATCTTTGTATAGCTAATGAAAATTTTAGACATTTGAACATTATATTTATTGCATCTTGTCTTACTCTTCATTTTTTCTTCTTTCTAATTTTCAATACGTAGTAGCTCAACTTTTGACTTTATGTATCTTGGCATCCACTAAAGTCTAAACATCTTACATAAAGTAAAATAACCTTTCCATTAACAAATAGGAAAGAAGAAAGTTGTATCTCATATTTTTAAACATCTCGTTGATAATTGATATACATTCAAAAGAAGTTGCGCATTAACAAATTGATTTAGAAGGACATATTAGAGAATAGTAAAACATTACTCCGTAAATAAGATTTTTGCTCGTGTATATCATTTGTCTTTTAAAAAATTCTCCAAACACTCCAAATTTTTTATCAAGGCCACTTTAAGAAACTTTAAATAAAAGTAGTGAACAATGTCTTTTTATAAATTTTTGCAAACACCACTTAACTATATATGACATACTAGCTATGGGATTAAGCTATGAGCCTATGACTAACTTAATTCACCGCACAAGACAAGATTCAGTTTTGTCACAGTTCAAAAGTACACTTAAATACACTATGAAATTTTTTAAAGGCGAGAATCTAATTTAGCTTCGATAAATTAATCCAATTGGAGAGTTTTTATATTTACATACCACTTAAAAAAAATCAATTTTCTTAATCAAATACAGAGCAAAGTCTCTAAATCTAGAGCAAAAAATTATTGTTCCCTAATATACCCTTTGCACATTCATCGTTCAACTTCATATTCCTTTTTGGTGCATTCCAATACTCGTGAAATCTTTAGAGAATTTTACAAAAATCTCTTGTTTCCTATTTATATTATGGAAATATTATATTTTCTTTTGTAAGCATTTAAGCAAATTTTAAAAATATAATTCTCCAATTGATGAATTTTTTTCTTTAAAGTTTAAACTTTCTGTGTTTTTTCTATTGTGCTATTGATTGTTTCATATTCATCATTTGATTGAGACTTTTTTTTAAACAAACACGTTCATTCAAAAGAAAAAGAAAGAGCTAGAACTTGAAAAATACTTACAGCAAGTATATTTCAGATGCAATGTGATTGATTTAAAAAACAATGAATTATTGAAAGTATGTCAGTATGTAATGCAAACTAATTAAGTTCTATACTAATATTTGTAGAAGCTGTAGAAGCTTCAAACTATATATATTCTAGTTCGCACTCATTAAATTTTATTAGAAAGAAAAAGAATGTTCACAATCTTAACAAATAAAAGTAAATTTAAAGAAATATTCACCAACACTAATAAAATTCAAACTCGCCGTTATTTGCAAAAAAAAAATAAAAAAAAATAAATAAATAAAATTTGACCGGAAACACCTACAAAGGAGTGTTGAAATATTCACCAGATTTTGTGGACATTGAATTATAGAAGATTACAAAAATAAAAATAATTTTATGAATTTAGAAGAGTCCACTAATTTTGTTTTTGTACTCATACATAAACAAGGAAATACCAATCATCATTAATATATGAGAAGACCTTTATTCTTATTATAAGGATTAAAAAGGAAAATGAGTTAGTTTGTAGAATTAAAAAGGTTAACATAGTAAATAATACAAATATCGATTTGAATTCAGGGATTTTTCTTTGGATATATCAGCTCCCTAGGTTTTTATCCCGCTCCACTTGGATGGTGTTTGTAAAAAACTTATGAAAACAGTTTATTTATATTTCTTGGGCCTACATCAACCACCGATTTTTTATTCTGCTTGACTAAAAAAATGGTAATTTAGAAACAAAAATTAAAGCAATAAAGTCAAATTTTGTTAATAATTTCCTAGACCCAAGTTCTTTTTTCTTAAAGTGTATGAGAGATATCTAACTAGAAAACTAAAATCAGAAAAGTCTAACTAAATTAGAAATAATATCTAGTTATTTATAAACAATATAAAGTATTTTTAATAATTCAAATAAAACGAAGCCCTTATCCAAAATCCCTTTCAAACTCTATAATCATAACAATTATCCTACTTAAACTACAACACCCAATCCTACTCTACAACAAATTCCACAATTAACTAAAACACTAATATCATATAAATCCACATATTTATCATATAATATAAATATATCCACTTTTTTGCCCGCGATTTCAACACTGAAGAACATCTCTCAAACTTCAAGCACACTTTTTTTCCAATTTTACTCAAAAATCGAATCTTTTTTACGTACAACTGTTTGCTGAATCTAGCAATGTATCTCTGGCCGTTTCAATCTCGTTCTGATCAATTACCGCCATGTTCTCTTTTTGGCGCCAAAATCGTGCTCAATTGCGATTGTCCGTGCCATGCAACCACCGCCGTCGATGATACCGCTGCCGCATCGGACGGCGGAGATGTTCAGTTTGTGCCGCCGGTGAACTTCGGCGTGGTCGGTTGCGGAATATTCCGGTCAGGAATGCCGGAAGTTCGGAATTATCCGTTCTTGAAAGCCCTAGGCCTCCGATCAATCATGTATATTCCTGAATTGCAATTTATGAATTTTACTAATGTTATTCTATACATGGATCAAAGTTTCGTTTCCCGTAAATGTTTCGGTCTGCTAGATATTAGAAACTGTTTCGAGATGTTTCTTTAAATTTCATAAAAGTTGTTTTTTGCAATAGAGGTGGAAAATACTTGTATGTTGCGTTTCTGCAAGTAGACACGTTTGGATACTTTTCGAGGGAACGTGTAGAAACTTTGATCCATGATGTTTTATTTAATTTATTTTATTGTTTCAAGTTTGAGTTTGAGATTATAGTTCTTGATTTCAAAAGAAATTGACTGCAGATACTTGTGTCCGGAGCCCTATCCTGAAGCGAATATGCAGTTTCTGAATGCTAATGGAATTCGCCTTTTTCAATTCGGCATTCAGGGGACTAAGGTAGTTTTAGTTCTGCAAAAAATTTAATTAAGTGAACTTGTTTGGCTATTTCTGAGTTACTTGTGATTTGTTAATTGATTTGGATCAGCCAAACGAAAACTTGAATTTTCCAATGAGTTTGTTGCGTGTATTTTTGTTGGTTCGTGGAGTTTGAAATACTATACACCATTCCATGATCCGACTTGGTTTGGTCTTTTGAGGACTTTTTGAATAATAAGGTGAAATTTCTAGCTAGGAAGCAGGGATGTGAACATGAGTACTGGATAGGATATCGGTGTAGTACTTGAGGTGGTACGGGTTTGATAACGTGTGATATTATACAGTTAAAATAGGAAATATGGGATGCATAATATGTTAAGGATCACATAACTTTGAAGTAAATCACTGGTTAATTAGACTTATCCTATTGAGAATAGGAAAAAATGGACAATCTTTTGTTCTTCAATGAAAGGTTATTCTGGCCTGTGGTGAGTGAAATTTTTGGGTGCTTCACACTTTCAATGTAACAGTTTAGCACTTGAATATTGATTCGTATAGTTAAATACTTAGTAGGGAAGTATGATGGAGGTGTGTATTAGATGTCTGATCTGAGATGCATGAATTATATTGTTATTAGATTCAGAGAGTGTTGTAGATGTTTCTGATAATCTCGAGTAAGCTTCAAATCAGAAACTCCTATAATGCCTCGCTGAAACTCCCTTCGTAAACAGCAAGTTTTTGACTCCATGTATTACAATACTGTTTAGAATAAAGAACAGAAATAAGGATATGTGCTTGTGCTGATAGATGACTTCAGGAACTTAATCTGAGTTCAACAAATTTTTGTGAAGCTTCTGTGATTATGTGAATTTCGATTTTGGAGGGGCGAGAAGAGCTCCCAACTAATGAAACATGACTTTTTCTTTCATCCATGAACACTATTTGATTTTGAAGCTTTGATCAATATGCAGGAGCAAAACATCCCGGAGAATCTAATTTGCAGTGCATTAGAAATTTTATCAGGTACATTCTCCCCTTAAACTTTTATTAGACGGATATCGACATGTACCTATGTTCTCATCAAGTGTTCTAAGTCTTGACTATCCTCGACGCAGATGAGAAGAACCATCCACTTCTCATCCATTGCAAACGGGGAAAGGTACTTATTTTCTATTCCTTTCTAGTTAGCAGCTTCGGATGATATTCTTAGCGTAACATAAATGTCTTTTGTGGTACAGCACCGAACTGGTTGTCTTGTCGGATGCCTTAGAAAATTGCAGAACTGGTGCCTTTCTTCAGTTTTCGACGAGTACCAAAGGTTTGCAGCTGATAAGGCTAGACTTACGGATCAGAGGTTTATGGAAGAATTCGACGTTTCCAGCATTAAGCATTTGTCGTCATCGGTTTCATGTTTTAGGAGACGATGACGAGGGAGGCGATTTCAATTTTTTTTTATACGGAGATAGTTTACCTGATTTTTTGTAGATAGCCAGCTTATTGTTGATTTATCGTCTTCCATTGAATTTTATCATTTTGGAGAGGCTACTTAGATTAGCTGACTGGGATTTTCCCTTTAGTTACATAGTAAACAACTTTAACTCTATGAATGTCAATTTACTTTTAAAGATTGATATTCTGATATCAAATCGAAGATGCTATTGTTATCTCATCTTCAGAAGTTCTGCTCTTCCCTTCTTTCTGCAATAATAAATGGTGCAAGTTTAAAAGAATGCCCTTTTTGTTTTTTTGCAAACTTTTGATACTTTAACGAATTATATTTTATATATACTTACTGAAAGTTGGGACTATTTACCTCTTCTCGCGGTGACTATATTCATTGACATTATATTTGCATTTTCATATTAATGTTGGGCTATAAACCTAAAACCCCCTTATGGTTTCGAAAACCTGTACAAAACCTCCTTATGGTTTGTAAATTTTCTAGAACCCACTTGTAGTTTCATAAACTCTGTATAAAATCTCTTCCGTTAAGTTTCATTTAACTCCACTGCCCTTACTTCATTAATTATAAATATATATTATTTAAATTTTTTAAAAAGATTATCTTAAGAAAATCAAAACATAATTTTTTTGAATTTATAAGAGAAAATACAAATAATTATATATTTTAATTATATAATTAATAAATTAAAGTAGAGATTCCATGCAGGATTTTCCAAACTACAGGGGGGTTTTGTGCAAGTTTCTAAACCACAAGAAGATTTTATGCTGAAATTTTAAAGGGTAAATTTGACTTTTTAAAAAGAAAAAAATACACAAAGATCAAGTCTACTCTCACGTGGAACGAGTGTACACCACGCTCTAACGGAGTTGGACGGAAAAGCAATTCCGTGCAGGATTTTTAAAATCACAAATGAGTTTCTTGTAGAGTTTTCGAAACCACAAGGGGTTCTAAACAATTATCGAACTATCAAGAGGTTTCGTGCAGGTTTTAGAAACTACACGGGTATGGGGGTTTTATGCATTTTCTCTTATTAATGTTTCATCAAATTCTCCTCCAATGTGTGCAAGAAATGCAAAAGACCCTACAAACAAATTTAGAATCAGGTGTTTTTGTTCTTATGTAAATGGTGGACCTATGATATGGTTGCTTTTAGTGCAAAAATGACCTGCAATATCAGGAGTGGGTGCAGGCAAGCTGACATGCTTCACTCCATATAATTTCTTGGTGGATTGAGAATCTTGGAGATTACAAATAGAAGATTCCTTGTCATCCTCAACTACAATGAAGGGATAACTACCTTTCCACCCTTGAAATTTAGTTTATTACAAAAGAAGAATCATTGGATTATGTACGTTTATATATAGATGCACCACTTAAAAATATAAAAACATAAAAATGCAAATCTTCTGGATGGTATATTTCATAATTATTCAAAGCTAAATAGAGTCCTTGTGGCACATGAGCTTTTATTCTCCCTAACTAGCATAGTGTCTTTAAATTTGTTCAAATAGTAAATGATAATTAGATTTAATCATAGAAAATATAAATATAATTATCCCAAATAATGATACAGCTCACTAGTCAAAAGTACATCAAGATTCAAGATAACTATCGGAAAAGTTTGTAGCCAGGTCCCGCATTTGGAAAGTGAATCTTGAACTGCTATTTTTCTATTCTCTAAGATAATCTGTTTTCAGTCTTTGGACTAATAATGTCTTAAAAAAACACCAATATGGATATCAGAATCTGTTTTCTTCTTATAATATTTGTTTTTTTATCAGGATAAACAAATAGTATCCCTTTTGTGGGAAATGTCCAGGCAAGTTCATTCGGTAGATTTGCATTTGATTATTTTCTATGCCATTTGTGATTCCACCAATCACGCGGCTCATGTAAGTATCAGCAAAAATGTCCTTCCAGAACTTGGTCTAGATCAAAATCATTGAATATTCTACTTAGTTCAAAAAATGTTTTAAGTATGTACATGTACGCATAAAAATGTAGATAAAATGGCATAAAAAGTTCTTATGACTAGATCCAATCTCTTGATTTCACGCTCTTCCTTTTTGAAATGAATTATCGAGATTAATCGTAGTTTTGTCCTTGCCACTTAAAAAAGCATTAAAGTATAAATTATTAAAGTGGTACTTACAATCCCTTGTCACCCTCATAATGAAAGGATACGGTGATCACGTTATTCATAGTAAGATATGTTGTTGGGTCTCATCGAGTTTATAAGAGGTGGTTTCTTTTTTTTCACCATTGGTCATGGTGTAAGCTAAAAATCTTGAACGATTGGACTCAAAAGTTAAAATAAAGAAGTGTCGTTAATTTCTTCATAAACGGCAATAGTCTTATAAATAATATTTTATTACTGAATTGTGACTGATAAGTTGACATAAACAATTCCACTCCAATACCTTACTAATGACATCAAAACCTCAGCCACAATCCAAACATACCCACTACACCATATCAAAATATAAAACTAAGCTCGCAACTTAGATTAATTAATTAATAACCTCAGACAATTAATGGCGGCTAAATCATATTGCATCTTCTATATATTTTAAGCAGTTGCAATTGGTCCCAAAGTTTCAACGGTCTTAAAAGCTTCAAATCTTGGCTCTTTTGCCTGGAACTTGACAGTGGTGTAGAGCTTCATGTAGTCTTCAAACACAAATTTTGGGTACAAATCTTTAGTCTCTTCTTTTTCAACCAATGCTGGTGCTGGATAAATCACTGCATCACTTCCTGGATTGTAGAATGATGCAAGAGACATTCTGGCCCCATCGGTTTGTGCTATCACTCGATGCATCACACTCTTGTACTTTCCATTAGTAATCACCTGGAACCAAAATTCGAGATTAGTGTCGCAATCATAATCACGTAGTCTATATAGACCAAATTTACGTAATATTATTCTAATCCATACGTGTACATTTCTTGAGACCTGATTTAATCATCCAAATCTCATTGTTTGAAAAACTACTGAAATTTGACATGAAACTTTAACAAAACATTATAGATAGGTGTTTCTGTAACTACTCAAACAATGAGGATGTTTCTATAATTAGGCAAAACTTTAAGGGGTCTAGATTAGTTATTTAAGTATGAATGACTAGACTAAATTTCAAAAGTAAAGATTATATATTATATTACCTCAAGCTGGTCGCCAAGATTGATGACAATGGAGTGGCGCATAGGCGGAACGTCGACCCATTCGCCGTCTTTGAGCAGCTGAAGGCCGCTCACTTTGTCGTCCTGGAATAGAAGGATGATGCCACCGGCATCGGTGTGGGCGCGGAGGCCTTTGATCAGGTCAGGCTTGGGGCATGGAGGGTAGTTGCTCACTTTGGTGCCAAAAGTTGGCCCTTTTGAGCCATAAAATGCCTTTTTTAGATAGCCTTTCTCAAGACCAAGATTCTCACACAACAAATCAAGAAGCTCCTCCGCCAGTTTCTCAAGTTGTAATGCAAATTCCTTCATAACCTTCCTGTTTAATTAATCAAGAAACGTAAGTAACAAAATTAATAATAATAAAAAAACAAAGTTATAAATAGTACCGTTGTTTCTTATATTTATAGATAATTGCATCTACACCCCTGAGGTTTGGTTTAATTAAAAAACATTCCATATTAAAATTAACCTGTATTGATCTTCAAGATCAGGTACTTCTGAAATGGTTGAAACAGGTAGATGGCGCAAGAAAAAAGTGCTCTCCCAATCCAAATCATTGATTTCAGATTGTACGGCTTCAAGCCCTTTGCTAGCCACCATTTCTTTGAATCTCTGTTCCATTGTTTTCTTGTAATGATCTTTCGTCAATCTCTCCACAGTGTCCATGAACTCAGGAGTAATTCCATGATTCACCAACTTAAAAAACAATAACAATTTCATCAAAATCACTACTTCATAACTCAAAACAGATTTATGCCCGATCGTACAACTTAATAAATGTCGTTTCTCTCTACAAACAAGTTTAAGTCTTGAGATGAGTCAGCAAATTTAATATGGCATAAGAATTCAGGCAAAAAAGAGGTTATGAATTTGAATTCCACCAGTTATTAAAAAATATGATCACCGGGACAGACAGGCGTAACAAAAATATTTATAAATCTGAGCTTTTAGACGAGACGACAATTCAATAATTTCACGATGTTTAGTGTAGTTGACTACCTCAAAGAAGCCCCAGTTTTCACATGCATCTTGGATCTTCGCCATTGTTGCAGCTCTTTCATCTCCATTGAGCCTCTCCATGTTGATCACTGGAAAAGTTGCCATTTTTTAGTGTGTGTTGGAATGCTTGTTGTTGTGTGGAAAGGAAGTGTTTGAAGGGGCATTTATAGGAGTACTCCGAGGATTCTAGACCATGATGGCACTAAAAAAATAATTGGTCAAATATGTATTACATATTTTTCAAACAGAATTAGGTCCTATGACACTTAACTATCATGTAAATAACAGTCAGATCCATTATTTTTTGTATTAGTTCAACTCTATCCATTAGTTATTATATTAGAATTATATCTTTAAACAGATGATCTACTATCAAGTTTCAACCATTTAAACAGATGACACTTTATTTGTAGACAAATATTAATGGTTTGATTTCGGATTTCTTTCTTTTATTATATATGTACCTGAAATCTTAATACACATGATGGTTACTTACTAATGAATGGAATAATTATATAATATTACCTAACTAATCAGTTCAAACTTCAAACAAGAACAAAATAAAATTGTTTGTTCATTTTATTAATAATCAACCAGTAAGGAAAAAAAAAAAAAAGGAGAATTGCAGGATGCCTAAAGCCCGGATTTTTTTGAACTTTGACCCCTTAATGAGTACTGACTCTATCTTTGGTCCTTTCTTAATTTTTTTTGCAATTTTGGTCCTCTAATTTGTCTCATAATTCACACTTGATCCCTTCTTTCTCCGAAATCGTCCTTTTTGGCCAAAACAAATCACGTGTTGTGCACGTGGTCATATGATAGTTGTTTTCATGTGGGAAAAAAGTCGTGATTCTGAAATCGCACCCCTCTTTTGTTGTTTTAAGGCAACACTTTTTCTATTAGGGAAATAAAGTTACAAAAAATATTCAATAGAGAACCAAAGATGGAATCAGTACTCATTAAGGGACCAAAGTTGAAAAAAAAAAAAAACCCATAAAGCCCTAAACTAAGGAATAAAGTAAATGAAACAGCCTAAAAATACTATGCCCTGCATTTTTTATCCTTCTGCCAGTATAAATCATGTGTAGTGAATTTAACTTTCACATGTAAAACTCGTTAACATAAAAAGTTACTAATAGGGAATGGAACTCGTGGAACATGCACGTGAATCATATTCCAGTGGTCCCTTATGAAGACTAGACCTTTTGGATTTATAGTGTTAATATGAAAACTATATATATATATATATATATATATATATATATATATATATATATATATATGCTTGCGTGTGTGTGTGTGTATTCGATAGAAGCTAAGAACATTAGCAAGTCAATATTTTTGAAAAGCTTATAGTATACAGTTACATTCTATCATATCATATGTATTATTATATATGTATTGTAAAAGGTATTGTGTTATCAAAGTTTCGTTTTTGTTATAATGTTTGGTATGCTAAATATTATCACTTTTTTCTTTGAAAAATTTCAAGAGATTTTTGACATTTTTGTAAACATCGTTAAAATAATTATTGCAATGAGCCGGGAGAACATTTCTATGTTTTAATTGTTGTCACATGAGAGGAAATATATAGAAATGTATAGAGGAAACATTTCTAGGTGTTAAGTGCTTATGCAAGGGCTAAATAAATTAATTATTCATAAATAATTAGACCCCATCTTATAAGGGTATTGAAAAAAAGTAATTAGTGCCCTTTAACCATAATATATTCCCAACTTTAACTGGTGACTCATCATCTACTCTGAGGTTATTTCCGAGTACCTTCGGTGGTGGCTGCTAAATCTTTTTCATGATGAGCCATTTTTGCATGAAGTTCACAGCTCCACTCCTTTTCAAATTAAAGATGAAAAGGATAACATTTCACACTCAATATTTCTTACGTGATCTCTTACGTACATACATATGACGATGGTAAATAATGATTTAGGGAATATTTACTATTTTACACAAAATATATAAATATAAATATATAAAAGTGAAACACTTCTTTTTCCAAAATTAATGGACAAGTAGAGAGAGCGATTGACCAGAAAGTCGAAGTGCCATTTTTTAATAAATTACTCCACTTTCCTAAGTAAGAATAACCGCTTAGCAAGATATATCATCTTTGCGTAAATGTGAATGTAGCCAAATTCTAATTTCGAGGTCAAAATGGTGGTTTCTATTTTTCTGCCAGAATTAAGTTTTATTGCGAGTGTCAATCGTCTTTGAGACTGTTGAGTAGTTTTTTGTTGAATAAGTTAGACTTGAAACTTATCGACCATCATTTTTTGGAATTCACTGAGTTTTTGATTAACAATTTATTGGTACGTTGTTGAATAAAGGAATTCTTGATTTTTGTGATTGTTTTTCTTCCACTAGGTTTTGCTAGGTTATTTTTGAATGAACAATTCATTGTTCACTTATCTAGCTAGTCAATATAACTTGATATTTTCCTTAACATACAAAAATCATGCAAGTTATTTGGAATATAGAGATTGGACTAATTGATCGGTCATGTTGGAATTTCTTCCAAAGTACTATTGCTTAGCTCCTTTAAATATGTTTTAACTCAACCACTGTAGAAATACACTTTCAAATTAAAGATATGCCATATGAATATTAATTACTACTTAGTACATTTTCTTTTATTAGAAAGAAATATCAAAAGAAGTTTGGCGCTATGACCGATTGACAATATAATAATACATTGAAATGCAGCCATTATTGAAAACTAAAAGTGGAAAGAAAGGTGTTTGTATTTTCATATATGGATCGAATAAAGTACTGTCGTTATATCAACGTATTAATCACTCAGAAATAAAATTTTAATTACTAAACCAACCCCACATGAAAGTAGATAAATTAAAGTTATCAATTTGATTTCTGTAAGAATCAAGTTTAACACATTAGATTTTAGACCCTAAGCTTTATTGTTTTGACAAAGTTTTATGGACAAAAGTGCTCAATTTTGAACAACTTGATTATAAGAAATTCCTTTCATATCATTTTCAAGCTTTAAATGTGCTTTAATTATACCTTAATCATAATCAGTAATCATGGTCTTTTATAGCTTAATCGCAATCAATATTCGCGCAGAGCCATTAATTATAGGCTTACGTGGAGGTAATTACGAATTAAACTAATTAAAAATCACGCGCAGAAAGTGCATGTCGGCTCGAAATCTAATGGGAATTCAAATAAACAATGACAAATAAGATTTTTCCGTTGATTGTTGATTATCTTCCATTTTATTGGTTTGGTCACCATGATCAGTACATAAAAACTGCAATTGAAGGAAAAACTTCTTTTAATAGCTGTATAAACTATAAATTGTTCTTTCACACTTACAAAAATGTTAATTCAGTATTGACAGGCTGCCAATATTGCCACTATATAAGTTTATTGATTTTTATAACAAAGGTAATTTAAAATTATATGCAAAATTTGGTTAATTTGTTAATTTCTATCAGATTCAAATCTAATACATCGAACTTTTTGCTCGTTCCCAAAATGATTGATATATAATACTTAAAGACTATGCTATGATATATATATATATATATATATATATATATATATATATATATATATATAAACACCTAAATTAAAGATAAAGGTTTTCATACGCACGTTGGAGTTATCAATTCCAGAAAAAATCACCTAATTAACACACGAGATATATATAAACCAAATAAGACTATTCAAAAAAGACTCCCAAGCATACTAGAGACAGCTAAGAAACTTTAACAGAAAAGAAAATTCCAAATGTATGACTTAATAAAACCTTGTTTGACCACTCCATATTTCATATTAATTTTGTCTTGTGTGGCTATTAAATGTTGATGAAAATAACGTGAACGTCGATAATAATAATAAAATGAGCTAACTTTGACAAATTTGTATCAAGTGACAAGGGCTAGTGTCTAAAGAGCCAACACTCGGTAACCACAAATCTAAACTAGACTGAAAAAAGGTCGAATTATTGACCTATATACCTTCATCATCTTATTTCCATTATTATAATATTTAGATTAGAAAAAACTAATTTTAATTGTTTGAGCATAATGGGCTCATAATACAGCTTAAATCTATATGAATCTCGAAAGACTCAAAATGCTTTGCAACTCCATTTATTTCTTCGTAATTCTTATTTATTCTTATCCCAAATTCTCTTAAAATATTCTACTCCTGTCACACCATTCTAAATTCGCTAGCTTCAGTTTCCATTACAAACATATTACAATTTATTTAGTGATGTAATATGGAGAAATAAATTAATCAAAAAAAAAAAAAAAAAGAGGAGTCAAACTTGGACCGATTTTCCAAGTCCTGAAGTCCAATAGAAAACTAAGGCTGCACGAGTTATCTTCGTTCTTAATTCCTTTTGTCGTTTTTACTTTCTATCTTTTACTAGTCGTTGGATTTGAAAAAATTTAAGACTTGACTAAGACTCTAAGACTAACCTTGTTTTTAAATAATATTTCGCATTGATAGAGACAAATCACTATTTTATTGGTGGCTGCTTAATTTCAAGGCACAATCTTACGTCAATAGAATGAATAAAAAAGTATGTAAAAAGTTATCTTAATTAATTTTTAAATTCAAAGATCAATAATCTTCAATAATGAGCTTCAAGCATTGTATAGAGTATTATTTGGTGCGAATAATTGTCGAGATAAATTATATTTATATTATTGAGCTCTATACTTTTTCATAATCTTATCTAGTGCGCATTTACATAAATAACTAAAGTAAATACATTGCACAATAGCTCTACAATTGCATAAAAATAATTTCGCCACGGCCAGTGATGCGTCCGACGAACAGCGCGGCCATGCAGATATTAATTCATATTATTTTGTTATGCCTTATGCAGATAGTAAACATTCACTTGCCCTAGCTATCCAACTTTCAGGCATTAAGATACATTTTAAGCGCGGATGATTATCATAAGAGATTTTCAACATATCGTAAGATTCTTGTTTTTGAAAATCCACGCTTTTCCGGACCCAGAATACGGATGGAATTCTAGGGTTCCTCCTTGAGGCAAATACAAGAAAATGAAGTAATGCAACAACATTATTTGTTCATACAAGCATAAAATCAGTTGTTATATAGGAAGAGAAATATTTGTTCCCACATGTTATTGGTATTGATCTTGTTGCTACATATTTGAAGGTTCGCATGGGGTTTTATTCAAAATTGGTGCCTCAAATTGGCACGATTTCAATATTGGTGCCTTATTGAGACAGCCATCAAAATTATCATCATCTTCCTCCTCGAGTACTGCAACAATGGAGAACCTCTCCTCTGATTCTTCAACTCCTTTTAAAACTTCTCAATAAAATCCTCAGATTTGGTGGCGCGGCGGACAAAGTTTGGGAACAGGGAGACGGAAGAACAGAGAAACTTCTCAATAAAATCCTCAGATCTGTTGAAAGTGGAGATTTTGGGAGATATTTGGTGGCGGTATATGGTGATCGACGGAGATTTTGGGGTTGGGGATCGAAGGACGAAGGGTAAGGGGGAATTGAGTTCTGGGATTGGATCTCATAATAGGAATTGAGTTCTGGGATTTGCCACCGGCTCTAAGAGATTTGTTGGAGGTGGGATTGCTGTGGTGGCGGCGGCGTGGGGTGGAGGGAGGGGGGCACGAAGAAGATGGATGTTCTTTTTATTTTAATTTCTTTCCAATTTTATTTATTTAATAAAAAACTCGTTTTAATAATTAAAATAATACTAAAGTAGATTTAATTTTATAAATAATATAGAAGTTTTTCTTAAACAATTTTTTTTTTTTTTGCCTTGAACTAAATCTCCATGTTAAGAAATAGATTTTATTGGTAAAAAGTATTAAGTTAAACTTTAAATTATTGAAAACTTTTGAGCAAGGGCAAAACTAATATTTGGTATCAAGTATAGATATCGTAATAATTTCTTATTTTAATTTCACATAATAATGAAATTTAAAAAGTTTAAAACTTTCAAGAATTAACTTTGGTTTATGAAAAAAAGAAATTAGAAATTTTTTGGCGGTGTAAATAAAATTTTGTGAAAGATACGGTGTATAAGTGTAAAAAAAAATCCTAAATTCAATATTCAAAATCGTTGTATTATTTTTTATTTATCGTTAAATCAGATTATAAAATAAAAATGTTTATTACTCAAATTTATAAATACAATTCCTTATATAAATTTGTGGATTTAAGATTTTTTTTTTAATTACACATATGTCAGTATATGTGGAGTATTGCTTATGTGGTGGGTTGACTTGGGTCAAAATCTCTAAATTTTCTGCTATGTCACGTCCACGTAAGCAATTTCGGCCAAATTTCAAATTTTCCGACAACATGGCACCAAAATTGATGAAAATTCCGAGTTAAGGCACCAATTTTGATGGCTGCCTCAATAAGGCACCAATATTGAAATCGTGACAATTTGAGGCACCAATTTTGAATAAAACCGGGTTTGCATGTATGGGAAGGGAAAAGAATTTTGTTTATAAATAGAACAAAATATATATATATATATATATATATATATATATATATATATATATATATATATATATATATATATATATATATATTTCCATACTTATGCAAAAACTAGTAAGAAATTTATTCACATACATAGGAAGAGATAATTCTTTTGCCATACATTTTGTTGTCAGCAAAAAATAAAATCAAAAAAAAGAAAAAAGAAAAAGATGTGGGAATAAACAAATCAGTTCTCACAATAAAACAAAGACGCATATATGTTCCCATAGTTTTCAGATTTCAAATTTTAAAACAGTGGCTATTTTTGCAACTTTTTTCCTTATTTTTTATTTGTTTTCATTTCTTGTAATGTGTGTGTGTATATATATATATATATATATATGGTCCCAGTCAATTTGAAACTCTTAATCCCAGTTGAGAGGAATCTCAAGGGAGAATTATGCTTTAGAGAAAAGAAAAGAAATGGGATCCGTGGTAATGTTATGAATTCTCAAATATTTTGAGATAATTTAATTTACTAATCTTTTATAAATCATAAAATAAGAAGCAAAACTAGTTATGAACTATTCATCAATGTAGCCAACGTCAATTCATTATAAGGGCATCTCGTGATTCAAAACCGTGAAAAAAGAAGCAAAATCTATTTAGCATCAATGTGACCATAATTCAATTTGGTTCTTCGTAATTGAATTATCTTTCTCAAAATAAAGTAACCAAAAGATGAATACGAGCAACATATCTCAATGTTTGTGTCGTCGAATCCAACTATTACTCTAAAAATAGCATGCTATGTCGCTATGATGAATTTGGATTTGGTATTGGGTTCATGAATCCTACAATTGTGGAAGTTGTCAATTTTCAGTACTAAGCTAGGTAAGGGTCCACAAAAGGCGAATCCAGGACTTTGATCGCATGAGCTAATTTAATAATTATTTAATTTTTTTTATCATTTGTAAAGGTTTCGTTATTACCCAAGGTGGTATTTGTAAATGTTTGTTAGAACGGTATATTAATTTTTGCGGTTGCATAATTGCACTTTTAGTAATTGCAACAATGACTATATATTAACTTTATTTGTCTTAAAAAAAATTTCAAAGAAAAGCACAAGTCGCAAAATCAAGATCTGGACAACTTCTCCAACGGGTTTTAAAAATATGCTATTTAAGAAACAGAAAATTCTCTTCTCGTTATTTATTGCAAACATTTAATTAATACTTTAAATAGATTTTTAAGAACATTTACAAACACTCTCGGCCTTTTATCGAAAAATCACTTAAAATGGCTTTAAGCCACTCCCTAAAAAAGAATAGCCATAGTGATGCTAAAAAGAGTTACTAAAACAGATATATAGTGACGCTTACCTAAAGCTTTACACAGGTGAGCATAACAATAGGTTGTTGTGACGTTTTTTTTCAGGTAGACTCTCAAACTTTTGGAAAGGTAATAAAAAAAGGGGCACTTTCGGGTCCCTAAAGGTCCGATATATTGACACACTTTTAGAATAGTGTGACTTCAAATGTGTCTAACTAGGTGAAAAAAATAAAGTTTTCTTGATTTGTGTTGAGAATTTTATTTTGCTTGCATGTTAAAATTCACAAAAAGTTCACGAGATTTACGAATTACGAGTGAGTTAATCGTTTAGAATCACGAGTGGTTTATTTACTATTCCTTTTACATGAACAAAAAATAAGGTGTTTGCTGAATCATTAAGGTGTGGATTTGCCACTTGATCATTGCCTCCCTCGCGGACCCGTTTTATAATAAACCGCATTTAGCGTGGAAGTATTTCAATATAATCACATTTAGCGTAGTTATTTTTTTATTGGATTATAGCTAATTAAACACTCCTGCGTGACTAGTTTTCTTTGAAATCGAAAAGCTTGTGCGTTGTTCTAGTAATGTATTCCATACCAAACGACAAAGAAAAAACATATAATATGAATGAACACGACTTTCTCTTGCTTATTAACGAGTTTAATTAATACATGCACACAATAAATTTATAAGGTTAGTAGTAACAATAATAATAAGAAAAACAAAAAAAACTAGTGGCTTGTCCCGACTCAAGACCACCACAAATTTCACCGGCGACAAAGATTGTTCAAATCATTTTCATCTTAAGTTAGGCACAACTGCACAATCAAGATTTAGTGTTTGGTAGATTTGGAAAACAAACACAATAATGCATGTGAGTCGTGGTTAATTGTTGTTATTATGACAAAAAAAAATTAATTGATTTTCTTTCTTATACAACTATAATTTGTCGTAAAAGCTCTTACACATGGCATAGCTACAAAAGAGGTCAAGAGAATTTCAACACGAGGGAGAAAGAATGAGGTCCGAATCAATGCACTGCATGATATGTTCTTGACAACTCTGAAAATAAATCATGAGACATGCGCTCGCATGCTATGTACTTGGCCAGATACAGTCTACATTAATCTCAATCGTGGCAAGTGGAAGCTCACACTCAAATAATAGCAAGATTAATTATGGAGGTATCAGTTGCCATCACTCCTTTTAAAAAAAAAAACATATATCAATATTTTTAAGTAGCTAATTACGTAAAATTACATCAGCGCGAGAGTCCGTTCGAATCTTCAATCTTATTTTATTTTAGTTGTTTGCACAAATTTAAAATTTTTGTTGGAATATTTTTAATTTGACTTAATCAATACAGAACTAAAAAAATAATTTCTATGTTCATTGCAACAATTGATCTTTACATGGTGTTCCTCAAAGCGACGACTTTGAAAAACTCCCAAAAAGTTGCGAAAAAATTCTATAAAGACTATAACTTAACATGTCAAAAGATGTAACAAAACCGGGTCTAGCCCTCTTGCGCAAATGGGAGATGTATAATGAGTTTGGATTTCCTTTTTGATTATATAGTTTTATACATAATTTCATGTATCATGAGTTATGATTTTTTACAAAATACTAAAAGGGCTGAGGTATGAAATTGAATGATGTGATATATGAAATTCCTTGTATTTGAATCTAAATTACAATGGTCAGGAAAGCCATTTGTCCTCAAAAGTTGGATTGAATTATAATGCTCTATATGGTGATGGAAAACGACATCATTACTCGATTTATGCATGTTATAATTTTCGTGGAGAGACCATACTAACCTTCTTTGTAACAATTCAATTATATGCAAAAGAGAAAAAGAAAAGAAAAAGGTTGAAAATAAAATGATGATCGGTGCAATAGGTCGAAATGCACACTTAGGTCGAAAGATACAGTAAGTCGAATCATCGAACTAGGGGCCTTTAGCTCGCAATGGATATCTCCAAATTAGACCATTAAGAATAGATCAAATTCGATCGATCAAGGTCGAAAGCATGTAGACATAGATCAAATTAATGTGTAGTAAATAAAAATTACATCTCTCTCATAACGACTTGAGGTGTGTTTGTAGGTGTTACCTTGATTATCTGAGTTTGTTAAGCTACCTTTGTTGAACCAAAGCCTTTACGTCGAAATAATAGATCAAAACCACCCCAAAAATAGGTGAAAGGTATGCATTATAGGTCGTCATTTTCAATCTATTATCATATTTTTAGCTTTTGAGTCACATCTTGACTATTTTACCCTTGCCGGTTTGCCACGTGGTTCAATGACTTGCATTAGTGCACATGCATAGTGGCCCCAAATTAGGGCACATCAACCGTTGTAGAGGGCACATCAACCGTCGTCGGTTATTTTCTTAGTAACTTTTAAAAAACTAAAAATTACTAAAACTCAAAGTTTAAAAGCAAAAATACAGTTAATCATGACCTTTATTTTATGTCTTTGATATTAGGAAAGAGACAAAAAAAGAAGACAGAGTAATTACTTGGACTAAAGAAATAGTTTTAGTTATAAATGGTAAGTGATTAAAATTATCAACCGATATATAGTTTATTTAAAGATTAAATCGCCGGGCCGTGGATGGCTGCAAACAAGTTGCACGAGCAGATCGGACTGGACGGTATTATGTGTACTCCTAAAGTCCTAATTATTAGCTCTGGTCATGGGTACTAAGATTTGATAAACGCTTTAAGTGAGGATAGACTCATATTAGACATGGATATATACTCTGTCATTAAAAGCCATCTAGTTAAATTTCGTTCTTCAAATTATCAGTTGTGGTCCATTACATGCATGGACCATTCTCTCATTACTCATTAAGTACATTTATAGAATTCAAGGCCTGTTAACTCGTTAGAGCCTCACATGCTCCGCGGACCAAAGTCTCAAACAATCGTCTTCTTTCGAATTTGAAAAGAAAATACAAATGAGTCATCTTGATCAAATGAAAATTAGAGTATGGTCACTTTAAACCCATTAGTAAAAAATCGGAAAAATTGGTCACATTTTGTACTTGTGGACTCAATATTTCTTTAAACCTTTTGCACATTTGCGCACCATGACTTCTTAAATTGTGGATCTAAATTAACTACATACTTTGCGACAAGCATACACGTTCATGTAATTAAATCAAAGAAGTATCGTTACATATACAACACAAATTGAAACCTCCACCTTTACAAAACATATTGACATTTTTTTTTTTTTTAATTTTCTCCTTTAGGATAAGCACAAAGAAAGAACTATGTGGTGCAAATGGTAGGTGTCAACTCCATTTTGTTGGTGACTTTCAATATATGTCGAGAATCTCGCCAATCTTGCGATTGCAAAGTGGACAAGACCCTCTAGTCAACCATAATTCCCTCGAACACACTCTACAAAAAGTGTGCCCACACGGTATGAACGCTGCACCCTTTTTTCTTCCCATGCACACGCAACACACCGTGTCAAGATCACATGCCGCCCGATCGTCCTCTTTCCTCATTACTCCATCGTCCGCTTCCTCGAGCAACCTCATCAACGACACTCTCATCGGTGTCCTTGGTGTAGTTCTTGCAGTCTCAAGAGTTGCCATTGGGCTTCTTTCGTCGTTGCTATTGGGCCTTGGTGGGCTCGTAATTGGGCTTGCTGAAGCTCCTCCATAGTTCGAGTCTAGTGATACCATAAATTGTCGTTCAGCGGCGAGCGCGGCCGCCAAGTTCATCCCGTTGAGCGACGGAGATTGTCTCACCCACGACTGAGTAGGCCCATTTTCCATTGGGCTTGGGGGCACATCAGGAAGCTCACTTAGAGGGCCTATTGGGCCTTCTTCATCTTCACCCTCGTCCCTTTCGCTCATGTCCGTTGGGCCGAGGCCCCAAGCGGCTCCACAACAGGCCATGCCATTCAATCCCAACCGTTCTTTCAGACTCCTCCTTCTCATCATGCTATGCTCGCCGTCCATCCTATCAGCTTTTTGCTCCGCCTCTCTCTTCAACTTTCACCTATTTGACCATAATTTCACAAAAAAAGAACACGTGAAAATACAAGAACTAACAGAAAAAAATGAAAACAACAAAAAAGTCAATAAAACAATACCAGAAGATTCAGTCACGATCCGATACAGAAATGAAAGCTTAATGAGATCGGATTAGACAAGAGATGATGATACAAGTAACGAGAATAACAACTGTTCAAAGAAAACTATCTCTAATTTGCCAAGCCCGGAACAAAGTCAATAGAAGGAACATTCTTATAAAAATCAGATAAAGAGAGGGAATATTTTCTTTTGATAGAGATTTGAAGAAGAAACAAACAAAAGACAGAATAGAAAATGTACCGGTGGGTCTTGGGATTGAGGTCTTTTCTTGTTTTGTGTACATTTTTTTCTTGCTAGTTTAGTTATTCATTAGAGTTTGAATAGTTCTTTAATTAAATTTAGTTCACATACTACAAGAACAAGAGGGAGATAATTAATAATCGGTAGGAATGGTCCCCTTTTTTATGCAATAATTATTCACTGTATATTTCCTTGCTTTTTGTGTGGTTTTCTTAATAAATTGCTTTGTAAATGTCGACGGCCGCAACCAAGTCAAAGGCCATGTGACATTTGCCTTTGTTTCAGTGTACTTAACCAATATTTTCCATTATAGTGGGGAAAAAATTGCAAAGTTTGGCATCCTATATTTAATGAATTTTTTGTAAATCCAATGGTTGGTTGTAAGTTATTATGGGGTAATAGCAAAAACTACCCCTCTATTATCTCTAATTCGAAAGAAAACGTTGTGTTATCTCTGGTGTCCAATTTAGAACTAGTCGCTCTTAAAGTGTGATTGGAATTTCAGAATATAATCTTTTTAGGTAACAAACTTTTGAGAATAAAAAAACGCCATGGTAGTAAAATAAACGTTTGACTTATATTGCTTCCTGAGATTGGCTAGTGACTCAGTAACAATAGATATAATATAACCAATTCAAAGGTTGCTGCAGTGACAGCATTTGTTACCACCAAATAAATAATAATCTACAATAATTTTAAGAATTTGTTATTATTCAACAAGATAACATGATACCCATAATCGTATCATTTTTCTCTCGCTCTTTATATTTTAGAATTTAACACAAACTGATTGTAATCTTCAACAGTCAACTCAAATCGATCAATTGAATTTATCAATTCGATGGGGCCTTGCTTAACCAATCATTGATCTGCTTGCGGCACTCGTGATGTCTTCAACTTTTTTTTTTAATAATTTTAATTTATCAAAGCCAGATAATAAGACTTCTTCGATTAACTTCCATATTCTATTTAATTCAGATAAACTGAACTGTACCCTACTTTATTTAGGTATTTTTGCAATAATAGTCCTGTAACCTGGCACATTTTCAAAATTAGTCCTATAGCTTTTTTAACTGCAATTTTAGTCTTCTAAAATTTGCGCATGTCACAATTTTGGTCCTCTAACCAATTTTTGGCCAATTCTCGGCCAATTTATGTCAGGATTTGCTATTTTTTCATCCAATTTTCAGCCAGTTTTGGACAAAGTGACTTCCTTGTATTTTTATTAGCAATATTAAATTAAATAAAAATTAAATAAAAAAGTTCAAATATTGGCAAAAATTACCCAAATATTGATCAGAGGTCCAAAATTGTAACACGTGACAACTTAGAGGATTAAAATTGTAGTTAAAAAAATTACAGGACCAATTTTGTATAAGTGCCAAGTTATAGGTGTTAAGAAGTGTCCTACATCTCTTGGAAAAGAGCCTGTGCTTATATTTATATAAAGAGGTTTCATCTCCACTTAATAAGGCTTTTTAAGGGAAGATATATTTATATAAAGAGGTTCCATCTCCACTTAATAAGGCTTTTTAAGGGGAGAAACAAACGGGCTTTAAATTCTATCAATAGGACCATTATTGCAAAATTCCCCCTATATTTCTCAATCAATTAAAAGAATTAGTTAAAAAATAATAATCTAGTTATTCACAAAATCATGGCAAGTTGAGTCCATCTAAAGTTTAAGGCCCAATTATTGGATTACCTAGCCTCCGCTTCAGCAATTGATGTAAAGCCCACTCTGAGGCGTGGTGTTAAATATTTGATACTCTAATATACTTTCTTTACATTCCTAAATCCTTATTATCCAAAAACTAAATTACATTCCCATAATATTTAATATAACTAGTTAAATTAAGGGATAATATCAGTGACACTCCCTGAGGTTTGATGAAATATCAGAGACACCCCTGAGGTTTGCATAATATCAATGACACCCCCTCTCACAAAGACAAAGGCTGATTTTGATTTATATGACATCTTTACCCTTTAAATTAACATTATACTTTATTTGTAAGGAAAAAAACACAAGAATACCCTTAAAACCCCAACTAGTCCATGGGTCAAATAAGTTAGCATAATCATCCAACTAAAAATGAGTCAAACCCATTTTATTTACTTCAACAGTAGATTAAAAAAAATGATGCACGAGGGCGACAATTTCTTTCGTTTTTCTCTTCCTTTTTGTTTCCTGATTTCCTCTGCCATAAATTTTAAAAAAAGTTTACTTTAAAATAAAATATGAAAAATCTGAAATCTAAATGCTGGAATAAGAAATAAAATTCATTTTTTGTCTTTAGTTTACTTATTTCTTTAATTTTAGTGCATATCTTTAATAGAAAGTAAAACTATAAGATAAATATAATAAATAGTTACATTTCATATGAAATAAATTATTTGTTTAAAATTTGTAGAACAAAAAGTTTTTAATTATATTAAAGACACTTCATAGGCATAGCAAATAAGGGGTATTTTAGTCTTTAAAGATAGGTCAAAATCTATGTCAAATTTGACAAGGGTAAAAAGGAATTCAATTAAAAGATACAGCTGGATTTGGCACGTCTTTTAATAGAGGGGTGTCTCTGATATGTCATTACAAACCTCAGGGGGTGTCTCTGATATTATGCAAACCTTAGGGGTGTCTCTGATATTTCATCAAACCTCGGGGGTGTCACTGATATTATCCCTTAAATTAATTACTCATTTAATTATCGGATTATCCAAAGACGATTAGACAAATATACCCCTCGCCACCATAACCAAAACTTGAAAAGATAACAAAAAGACAAACAGCCAAAAATTCTCTGCTGAAATATCTGAATTTTACTCACTCACTCACCCTGCAATGGCCGCACTGGTCGCTAACGGCGCCGTCAAAACTCCGTCAACCGGCCGCTGCGCCGCCGTCTACAGCGAAGTACAAAACAGCCGCCTCGATCATCCTCTCCCACTCCCCTCCGTCCTCCAAAAGCCGTTTATTGTCGTCGACGGTCCACCTAGCTCCGCCGCAGGCAATCCAGGTATAAAAACAGCTCACACTACTTCATTCGCGAACATTTAACCGTTTGAATAAACGAAATGAATGTTTAGTTCGTGATATTTTGTGATTTTGTTGCTGAAATTGCTGTAGATTGAACTGTCAACAGCTCAGTGATGAAGTGATTTTGTGATTTGGAAAAATCTAGTGCTCTTTTGTCTATGAAGGCGTAATCGTGTTTGAAGAGTCGAGTTTGTAGAATAATTGTCACTTTTAGAGATATCGATTATTTCATTTGATTTAGTTTATGTAATTTAACGTCAATATGTTGTGGAATTTGAGAGACTCAGCAGCTCAGCGATGAAGCGTCCCGAAAAATCTAGTGCTCTTATGTTTTAACCATGTTTGAAACTAGATATATATAGAATTGGATCAGGAGAATTTGGAACGAGTTTACGGAGTTATTGTTACTTTTAAAGATTTTGAGTGTTTTAGTTTTTTTAGGTTATGAATTACAACATCAATATGCTGTGGAATTTTGAGAAATAAGCAAACAGTCAACAGCTCAGTGATGAAGTGTGTTGTGATCTCGGAAAATCTAATGCCGTTATGCTTATGAAGGTTTAATCATGTTTGAAACGAGATTATATATAGAATTGGATCAGGAATGTTCAGGCCGAGTTTGCGGAGTTATTGTTAATTTTAAAGATGTCGAGTGTTTTAATTGGTTTAGGTTACGAATTAAAACTTCAATATGCTGAGGAGTTTGAGAAATAAGTAAACAGTCAACAGCTCTGTGATGAAGTGTTTTGTGATCTCGGAGAATCTAACACTCTTATGCTTATGAAGGTTTAATCGTGTTTGAAACTAGATATATATAGAATTGGATCAGGAATGTTCTGGCCGAGTTTACGGAGTTATTGTTACTTTTTAAAGATGTCGAGTGTTTTAATTGGTTTAGGTTATGAATTATAACATCAATATGCTTTGGAATTTTTGGGAAATAAGTTACTAGCTAAAGACGACAGGATGCGGCTGCAACGCTAAGTGGTTTTTGGCTGAAATGCAGATGAGATTGCGAAATTGTTTCCTTACGTCTTTGGACAACCATCAGCAAGTCTCGTACCATGCGATGCAAGTGATAGCTCGTCAGTTCAGGGCTTGAAGATTGGAGTGGTTTTATCTGGTGGCCAGGCTCCCGGAGGGCACAACGTTATTTCTGGAATTTTTGGTTAGGACTTGATTTGTTAATCAATTGTTATTTGCTGGATTGTTTCTGTGGATTCTTGTTCTCTAAGGCGAGGAAGTGGTTTACAGATTATTTGCAGGATCGCTGCAAAGGAAGCACATTGTATGGATTCAGGGGCGGACCAGCTGGAATAATGAAGTGCAAATATACGGTGTTGACCTCAGAAGATATCTATCCCTACAGAAACCAGGTAAGTTTTGTTTCTAAACGGGGATTCATATTATGTTGAGTTAATAGGTATAGTCAAGTTGTATTGTTACTCAGCTTTTTGTGCCGTTTTAGTGATGTTTCTAGTATCCTATAGGCAAAGAAGAATAGGTCTAAACGATATTCTTTTTAGATTTATAGTAACCATCTTTAGTTACATAGTTATTTAAGACAAAACTTCATCTTTTTATAAATCTATTTTTTGTGGTTATTATCTTCAGCTCTTATTATCTTTTGGTGATAACGGTGATCATCTTCTTTTTTACATTTGACTCTTTTTTATTCATCTTGAATGATCAAAGACTTATATCGAACTTCAATCTTAAGTATCATTGGAGTAAAATTTCTTGATTGTTTTCTTCGTTTTGAAATGCTCGTTAATATTAATTTGGGCCACGATTATGTATCTATAAATCATCGTGGTTGTCAAGGGTGAATTATTGGTATCAAGCTGTGAGTTGTTTACTAATCATATTATTTTCAGGGTGGATTCGATATGATCTGCAGTGGAAGAGATAAAATTGAGACTCCAGAGCAGGTATAGTTTTGATTTAATGCATTTACATACTATGCCTAGATAAGTTCATTATGATTAAAAACTGACGGAAGCTCCACCTAAAACGTTTCAGTTTAAACAAGCTGAAGAAACAGCAGTTAAGCTTGATTTAGATGGCCTTGTTGTAATTGGTGGAGATGACTCAAATACAAATGCCTGCCTTCTGGCTGAAAATTTTAGGTGTGTAATCTATAAGATACAGAAAGTTATCATTATCTCTGAGCTTCATTGTTCCACCGTGTTTACACTAAAGCTAGGCTATTCGCTTTCCGCATTCCCCTTGACTGTGATATTTTGTAGGAGCAAAAATTTGAAAACTAGCGTTATAGGATGTCCAAAGACAATAGATGGTGATCTAAAGTGCAAAGAGGTCCCCACAAGCTTCGGGTTTGATACTGCATGCAAGGTACTTTGCTCTAGAATTTTGGTTCCACAGTTTATTCCTACCCCAGTTATTGTTCTATTCTGCACCAAATATGTTGTTGTCGGATGTTATAACTCATTTCTGTTCTGTACTAGATACACATTCCTTCCATTTTTGGGTATCATAATCATGTTTAATTATTTAATAGTTTTGGTGTAATATTGTATCCAGTTGTAGGCAATTTTTATTTTCAGAGCAGTGGCACTCCTATCTTTCCACTCCAAGTATATTGCATCCCCTTCTAGATAGATAATAGCGTGAGATTTGGTATGACCAAATACTTATAGTTTAAACAGAACTTTCAATAAATATTTCTTTGTCACTCAGTAATATACTTGATGTAAAATTCTGGCAAGTCTGCTATATGGGACACTATCTCTACAGAAATTGTCAAACTTCTTAACTGCAATATGTAAATCCTATCTTTTGACATTCTGTCCATGCTATTAGGGCCTGTATTCATAAAAGAAGCAACTGGTCTCCTCATTTTCTTCCCAATATTTCAATTCCAAACTTCTGTTTCTGAATTAATTTCATGATATTTGTTAACTTTATTCGTTTCAAATCCCTGATATGTTATTCAAACCACTTCTGTAGATATACGCGGAAATGATTGGGAATGTCATGATAGATGCACGTTCTACTGGAAAATACTACCACTGTAAGTGCAATGGATTTTCAATGTGTTGGAAGGAACTTGGTATTAGCATTCTCATTTTCTTTTCCCTTGTGCTTTGGCTGCGTTTTATCATTGTGGATGTGTAGTAACTTCTGTTTCCTTTATTTTATCAAAAGTTTGAATTTCTTAACATTCTTAATCAATTCTGTTGCCTTTTTTGGTTTAAAGAAGCAATGTTCAACCAGCTTGCAAGTTTCAATTCTGAAGTCGTGTTCTTTTATGATTAGGCTTGTTTTGAAACCGATCCTCATGTTTTTCACCTATATCCCAAGTCTTTTGAGTTTGTCTTTGTTTTATTACAGCCAAGAGGATATTTTCTCTCGTCTTTTGTTTTGCTCGGTGGTTTTAAATCTTACAGCTGAACAACCAAAACTTCTGTGATGCTATAAATGTATTTAAATTATGAAGTAATTTGAATTCTCTTTTTTTTTTTTTTTGCAGTTGTTCGACTTATGGGGCGTGCTGCTTCTCACATTACATTAGAGTGTGCTTTACAAACTCATCCAAATATCACTCTTATTGGAGAAGAGGTGCACTTTTTATGCCATTTATAGTACATTTTACTGACATATACTTAGTAGTATCACTTGACTACTTAAGACTCGGGCACAAAAGTGTTTTAGTTGTTTAAAATGAACTTCCAACTCCTTGGCCAGAAACAGAAGTAGCTAGCACTAACTCCTTTAAGAGTAGCAAATAAGAGTCTGTATTCCACCCGCTAATGAAAAAGTATCTTGGTACTGCTTCTATTTACTGTGTGTGAAGCACAAATTATTTCTGGACTATTCTGATGATTTTGCCAACCTTTACTTCAAGGCTTCATCTGCACCGCAATAACAAAGTTAATCAGAGTTTACTGCCATCTAAATGTACAATTTCTCATACATTTTAAGTTTATTGTATGTAAGTTAATAGCAACTTCTGGATATTTTTGGAGAACACGAATTTTTTTTATGGTTGATTGCTTCAATCGTACTGTAGGTTGCTGCAAAGAAATTGACCCTTAAAAATGTTACCGACTACATTTGTGATGTGATCTGCAAACGTGCAGAACATGGTTACAATTACGGTGTTATACTCATACCTGAAGGACTCATAGATTTCATTCCAGAGGTAAAACTTTGTTTCCAGAACTTATTAATCTTTTTATTTGCAGCTCGCTTGCTTGTAAAACTATCCACATACACAAGTATCAAGTGATCCTCTGCTGAACTTTGAATTTTTGCTTTTATTTGGATTTTCTCTTTGCTGATTACAGAATATGCTGATGTATATCTGATGTGCAGGTTCAGCAGCTCATTGCAGAACTTAATGAGATTTTGGCTCATGAGGTTGTAGATGAGGCTGGTGTTTGGAAAAAGAAACTTGCCCCTCAGTCTCTTCAGCTATTCGATCTCCTACCCCTAGCAATTCAGGATCAATTGATGCTTGAGAGAGATCCTCATGGAAATGTCCAGGTACATGCATGATTCAAATTTTCAAGCCATAATTTTAGCTTGTTTGCATGTTTTACTATGGGTCTAAACCTCCAGGTTGCGAAAATTGAAACCGAGAAAATGCTTATTCAAATGGTTGAAGCTGAGTTGGAGGTTAGGAAGCAAGGAAACACATACAAGGGGCAATTCAAAGGCCAGTCTCATTTTTTCGGGTAATTACCATTTTCATGTGTATCAAATTTTATGAATGGCATTGTGTAGTATAGGTATGTAACATTTTTGTTTGGTAACAGCATTGTTGCTTGTTTTGGTGGATAATACCCTCTCGTTTTGTCCTCCACTTCCCACTTTGCCTCTGACTATTTATCCAGATTAGATTTTACATGGCATTTGTCCGGATCACTGATATCTTGCATCGTAATGTTATTATGACCTCGCAGTTATGAAGGAAGATGTGGTTTGCCTTCTAATTTTGATGCCACATACTGCTATGCTTTGGGTTATGCAGCTGGAGCGCTGCTTCATAGTAGGAGAACAGGATTGATATCCTCAGTATGTTCAGTTCTTCAATAAAATGTTACATAGATTGTTTGCCAACTTGCTAATGGAAGTATTATCTTGTAATCAGCTTGGACAATTATTTATTTATGTTTTGTTTATCTAAGGTTGGAAACTTGGCTGCTCCAGTGGCCGAATGGACTGTTGGTGGAACAGCGCTGACTTCACTAATGGATGTGGAAAGGAGACATGGTAACCAGTTTTTACTGTAATATCCGATTTCGCGAAGTATTCTTCTCTAAATTAATGATATGGTGCACTGCACGCAAATTAGTTGGTGCCTCCAGCCAGGAGTTTGGTTCCTTGTGTTCTATGGTTTCCACCAGTGCCTCACAATTTTTGGTTCTGTTGGTTAATTTTTATTGATTTATTGTGTACTCAACTAAACATATATTGCAATTTGCAGGTAAGTTCAAACCTGTGATAAAGAAGGCAATGGTTGAGCTAGATGGTGAGATATTCTTACTGCATCTTTCTTAAAGTTCTGTCTACTTTCGGTGTGGAATTTAGCCGTGTGATGACTATTTCATCTATATCCATTATCTTTTGACCATTGAATGTTTTATGTCGAAACCATGCTAAAAATGTAATGTGTTTCTTGTGTAATGCATCATCTCTGATGTTTACCTGCTAACACTCCATGGTACTTGGGCAAATACAAACTTGTGTATTGAATTTTGACGACTGTTTCAGGTGCCCCTTTCAAGAAATTTGCGTCTATGCGAGAAGAATGGGCTCTCAAAAACAGATACCTGAATCCTGGTATATGCTTCTACTTTCACTCGAGAAATCTAGTAATACAATACGAGGTTCTTGCACTTCTGCTGAACCTTGATATATATATATATATATATATATATATATATATATATATATATATATATATATATCAAAATCATAAATTCGAATTGGTTCAATGATGGAAATCAGCCATGCTTGAAAAGAAATTACGATCCTTTATACTGGCATGGTTTTAATCATCTCTCGTCCCTACTGGTAGTTATAACATTACTTGTACTAATCCATCTCCGTTGTCTTTCTCAACCTCCTATTGCAGGTCCAATTCAATTTTCAGGCCCGGCATCTGAGAAAGTTAATCACACCTTGCTACTGGAACTTGGAGCTCAAGTTTGAATGTGAGTGCTTGGTTGGTCAACATCACCCATTTTTCGAGTTTTGGTGACTTTTGATATAACTTAAGTTCCCAGTGTTCTCCCTTTTTCTTTTTCCTCTTCTTTTTCAACTTTTGTTCTCTTCTGTGGATTGGTTGGTTTAGAATGTAACATATGTAATTTACCATGTGGTTTGGACTAGTTCATGAAATTATCTCATAGCCGTAACTTAGGCTTGAGAAATCGAAGCTCGATTTGATTCATGGCATGTTGTAAAAATAGGTGTATTTTTTTAATTTTGTATGGGTTTTTGGGACTTGATTATCTGCTCTCTATGCGACTGAAATTATTTTGTTGAAACCACATAGAATATGGTAAGAGCTCCAGTTCACTCGTTTTGGATTTCGTATCTTGCGGTCATTTTCAACTTCAAGTAGTACTACCAATTGACTATTGTTCATAATAAAGGTCTTGTCCTCATTACTCCCTACTTGGATGAATGAGACAAATAAATTCAAGAGTTGAGGATGTGTTGTCTGTACCATGACTATGCATCTAATATCTAATGACAAGATGAAGTACGGACCAATTATATTTCTTGATTGGCTTACTTTATCAAAGAAAAAGAGACGCCACCCGTATTTGTTTTTTTCTTTTTCATTTTTCGGGGTAGAGATGTGGTCTCTTTTTATATGAAATAAAAGTAATCATAATAAAATTTAACAAAAGGAGGTAACTTTTTATAAAGGGGGATCTCCCATCACAAATAGTTAGGGAGGACGGAGCAAAAGGCCCATAACATCTATTAGCACTAGACCAAGATGCTAAACTGTGAGCAGCTAAGTGGTGATTATGATGAACAAACTTGAACCTCCACTTTGGCCATTTATCACAGTAGCACCAAATATCAATGTTTGTAATAAAATGAATAGATTGAAGAAGTCGCTTTCAATGATCGCCTTATTCACCTCGAAAAAACTCAGCCAAAAACATGATTGATGGATGGCAAACACCTCACCAGCAAGGGGACCGAAGCAAAATGCTGCCATGCGCAAAACCAAACAAAGCTGATCCAGCATAGTTACGAAAGACCCTAGCAGCTGATGCGTAGTCTGTAGAGATGTTCATGCATTTTGTGATATTTATCTTTGATACTTATAGGTAAAAGATTCACAGTTCAACTACTTTTTCAGTCTGAAAGTATATTAATTTATCCTAACATTAAGTAGCATTTAAAGTATATTAACTAGCTTATTTGGCGAAAATAATAGGAACCGAAGTAAAATAGGACATGGTACGATACTTCTCCTTGTCTATTTTTCCTTCTTTACAAGAGTTGCCATGAGCGTGGGATTAAAGGAGAGGGCATAAAATTGGATTCATAAGAGGAAACACATGAAAGCTCTCAGCGTTTTTGGTTATATTTCTGAGAAGACAATGAAAATTGTAAAACATGAAAAACTATTTATCTCCTTGCCCTTTTAGCTTCTAACAAAATAACCTAGGCTTTTATTTACATTTTAGTTTGTTTGTTGTATATAGGAAGAAAATACTGAAATTCTCGCGAAATAATAGGACGAGTGTGATTATTGATAGATGCAATTAAACAGTTCAAGTATCTCTATTAGGGATAATAGCGTTAAACTCCCTATACTATACCCCTGTTGCACTTTGCCCATGTACTTTTATTTTTTACTACTTGCCCCATGTACTATGGACAAATAAGCACTTTGCCTCCTGAGTCCAAATCCAACGGCAAAAAATGTTGACACGTATTCAAATTCAATGGTGAAAAAGTGACTCAGGGGGCAAAGTGCTTATTTATCCATAGTACAGGGGGCAAGTTGCAAAAAATAAAAGGACAGGGGGCAAAGTGCAACATGGGGTATAGTATAGGGGGTTTAATGCTTTTATCCCTTTCTATTATTCTTTTAATCAAAAGTTAGAGCTAAAAATTCAGAATTGGGTAAATCGGTGTAATAATTAACTAGGGGCGATGATATAATTGCGAAATATAACAACTTTTTTAACATCTAAACACATTTTACAGAAGACAAAATTGATTTTCTTTTTTCAATTTTCTGATGTTTTGGGTAACTAACTTTCAGAAGTAATTGTTTTTTAAATAGTCTTCAAACCAAAAAAAAAGCCCCTTCAATTTAACAGGTAAACCAAACAGTAAAAGAGATAATCTTAACCAGACACGTCTTTGTTTCTTTGGGTACCATACTTGATAAGGGTAATATCAATTGAGTGAGGTAAATGGGATAAAAGTGACGTGTATAGGGTGAAATTGGGTCGTATAAAACGAAGGGTAAGAACGCACTATTCCTGAACTAAGTGTTCGTACGAAGCGTACCTCGAATAGAACTAGGCGTAGTATTGCAGAAATCCTCTCTCTAGAAATATAGAATTGTGTTGTATTTTCCTTGGTGAAATAATCCGTACAGCCGTAGTATATATAGGCTGCCGAGCTCGACGCGTAGCGTCTTATGATTGGCCGTCGGATACGGCCTGTATTAAAGCGACCCACGAGGGACGTCATTTAAGACTTACACACCACGTGGGTCGTATTCAATTGTGCCCATTGAAGAGCGTGATCATTGAAAATCGTGATCATGGAAGTTCGTGATCATTGAAGATCCGTCAGACCTGTCAGACCCCAGGGTCGTAATTAATGCCTGCTTGACTGCCGCCGACAGCTTTGACACTTATCAATGCTCTGTCATTCACGTGGTTATTCGACCGTAACTTTATGGTCATTCGACCCTCGATCTCAAAGGACGACCCCTTTATTCGACCCCTGTTTGGCTCGCGGTTATCCGCTATCGTAACTTCTGGTTTTACGACTGTAATTATACGGACCATTATCAATAGTCCCCCAGTTTCGACTCCGATGAGTCGGGGTCGAAATTCTTGGTAACTCGCCTGCTCCACACCGAATATCTATTCACATCGTATCTGATCTTTGATGACGTCATCCATTTCTTTCGTAACGGCTGTGCATCGTGGGGATTCCATCCGTTAGCGTTTTCAATACGCTAAGTCTTAATGACGTCGCGGGGCAGCTTTATCGTTACGTGTGTGGGTTTGCCGGGCGAGTGGCGCAGGTCGGGTGCGCGTGGGCTCGAGATTCCCAGGCGCGTGTTCGACCGTAGCCACGTATCCCTTTCTGATTGTCGAATTCGAACGGTCCGTCATGATTACGACGGTTACTTCTGATCGTGCGTGATTGGGCACGTTTATCTCGGCGCGAGTGGGGTTGATCGTGCGCGAGTATGCGCGGGTTTCCAGGGCGTGTTATCGACCGATGCCACGCGTCATTCTATGATTGGGGCATTCGGGCGGCCCAACATTAACGCCACTGTTCAACTGCCTCCTAGGTTTTCGTGCCCACGACTGTATTTCACATAAATATCGTACGATCCTCAAACTTCTTCTTCACTTTGCTAAAAACTTTTCCGGCTAAACTTTTTCTCTCTGCAACTTTGCGTTTTCCGGCGGGTTTCTTTCCAGTTTTCGTTCGTAGCTCTCCATTTTTTGCTTCCGCCACTTATTTTCGCTCCTTCATAAATTTATCCCTTTCAGAAACACCACCAATGTCGTCTTCTGATAGCCAAAACCCGGACGTTCAGTCGTACGGCGGAGATGAGGTGGAGGAAATTTCTCCTTCACCAAGGCCAGTGGTGAAAAGACGTGGGTCGTATTCAATTGTGCCCATTGAAGAGCGTGATCATTGAAAATCGTGATCATGGAAGTTCGTGATCATTGAAGATCCGTCAGCGTCGTCAGACCCCAGGGTCGTAATTAATGCCTGCTTGACCGCCGCCGACAGCTCTGACACTTATCAATGCTCTGTCATTCACGTGGTTATTCGACCGTAACTTTATGGTCATTCGACCCTCGATCTCAGAGGACGACCCCTTTATTCGACCCCTGTTTGGCTCGCGGTTATCCGCTATCGTAACTTCCGGTTTTACGACCGTAATTATACGGACCATTATCAATACTTTTTATTGTACTCAGCTATTGAAATTCAGAATTCGTTATATGATCACCAAAAAAATAATGAAGTTAATCAACAAAATTACCAACTGTAAAAATCATTAAGCAACTTCAATTCGCGATAAGTCGTCAATTTAATGATTTATAGGCTTCACTGAATTGTTTCATCAATCGGTAAACTATATGATATAGTTGGACAAGAACCTCCGAATATTATTGGATATTTTTGCAGTAAAAAAAGTCTGCACAAAAATGGTCATAACTTTTGATTCATTACTCCGTTTTGGACTCATAAGATATCAAATCGAATGTCTTTGAGTTTTCTACAATCATCCGCGTATTTCAATCCCAAAATCGAACGCCTAAAGCAGCTGAGTAGAATTAAAATTTTATTTCGCTTTATTTATGAATTTCGTATTAGGATTTTATTTTATATATATACTTTATTTCTTATTATTTTCTGCAGACTTTGGTGTTTTTATTTAACAAAGTCGAATTTTATTCTAATTTTCTGATGAATTTCAATGTTTTTTTGTCGATTACATGTTAGTGTGTCAATTGCACGTTTCTGCCCTACATCACTATGGGAGAAACTCGTCATTTAAACTTATCATTTTTGTATGTGAGCACAACTTCGAGAAGGGAGAAAGGCAATTGGCTCCTAAAGAAGGAAGGAATATTAATGGGGTGGGTGTGCGTCACACCGCAATAACCCAAAGAAGAGCATAGTCAATAACATCACTGGTCATAAAGACAACCTAGAATTGGAATTTCTAGCTAGAACAGATAGACAATGATAGATAATAAACTCACACATGATACCACATTGATCTAGGTGTATCAAACAATAGGTTCAGATTTTCATAAAGTTAGTAAACTCTTTTGTAGGGTGACAATCCAGAGACTACTAAAGAATACACAGATTAATAAATGATTAAATCTAAAGATTTAAACGATTAATTTAGGTGACAATTCATTATGGTATCACAATATAAAATGAAAAATGCTTGGGTTTGAATCCTACCATCATCAAATAAGGTTCAATAACATTTGCACCTAAAAATTCTTGAGGTATCATAAGTTCTTAACCTCCTAGAAGCAATGGGATAATTATGTTCCCGTACTAAGATTTGGTCTAGTTGTAAAAAAAAAAACTACTTGTAATTATAAAAGTCATATTGAAATTAAGAAAAGAAAAATATAAAATAGGCTGTGTTAAAGTTAATTAATTCCATAAACACCCTTTTGGTTTGAAAATATTAAAGATATATTTGCTAGTTTTCTTTTGGTAGTTTTAAAGCTTATGGAGTTAGTCTAATTTAAACGTTTTGAGTCTTTTGACACATCTTTATAATTAAACTAAAGTTTAGAGGGGGTGAAAATGCAATATTAATTTTACTAAAAAAAATTAGGGTGTGTCTTATTTCACGAATACATGTAAACATCTCATATGCATGCATTTGAGAGTGGATTTTCTTTTTTTCCTTTTTAATGAATATTTGAGGATGCAATAAAATGATGAATTTATCATATACCTAAATTCCTTTCATAGGGACACATGAGTTTTTCATGGAGTACGTAATTTCTATTGGACCAAGTCAATAAGAGTTATTTTCCTTGTATATATTCGTAAATTCTCTGTAATTAGTTGAGAATAGCCATCTTATAGGATTTCTTTTGTATTGTATATATACTCTTCTCACTCATTCAATAAGATTTGACAATTCACAATTATCTTATAATTTCTCCTTGGGGGTCACCATTTCCTTTTTCTATACCTGCATATATAGTATATATGATATATATCTATATCTATACTATATAATAAGAATGGAAGATTTTTTTCGTTCATTTTTGCTTCTTCCTATTTTAGCCACCCCTTTTTAACTTTTTTCCATTCCAGACCTTAGCTTTTTCCTATTTTGCCCATGTATTTTCTAATTTTTTCCATTGTAGTCCTTTTCTCCTCTTCAATCTCATGGTCTGTTCCTTTCGAACCACATCGGATTATTATTTTGTCTAATATTATCATTATTCCATTTCTAAAAGTTCAAAATTTAGATCTTAGAAATCGTGTCGAGCTATCACGAAAAGAGCTGGAAACGGCGGTGGGAAGGCGACCGAGAACGATGGCTAGACGACGACAACGACGGTGGTCTTTTAGGGCAAACGGCGGTGATCGTTGTCTGTTGAGGTTCCGTTTGGGGGGGCGGGGAGTGTTGGGGTTTAGTTGGAGAAGAGGAAGAGTGATGAGATGTTTCTTTTCTTTCTCTGTTTCTTTTTTTTTTCTTTTTTTTTCTGTTTTCCTAATTTAATACTAAGAATCAATAGAAAAACAATAATTTAACATAATTGTTGTTTAGCTTAGTAATAATTTCAACAAAATATAGAAAAATGATACATATTCTTAAAACTATATTACAAATATTTAAAAAGAATTGCATAATTTTGATTCCTTTAACAAATAAATAATATAAGTAATAGCATATGATTAATAAAATCATAATTTGTGATGGCTTGAAAAATTATGTATTTTTGTTTTGAGGTTCAAAAGTAGAATTTTATACTTATACTATGTAATAAGTTTGTCAAAGAAAATTAATATCGCAAACAAGTAATAACTAATAAGTTTTGCAGAGAAATTATATAAGCATGAGAGGAGTTAGCGAGAGCAACTATATTAAGAGAAACAACCACCACTTTGTAAGTAATGCAAAATACTTGTATTACGTTGTATTATTAACAAAATATGTTTCAAATTATAGTGCATGACTTTTAAAATAATTCTACCTGTTCGTGAATATTATTAACTTGCACTATTAACAAAATATGTTTCAAAATATAGTGCATGACTTTTAAAATAATTCTACCTCTTGGTGAATATTATTAACTTGCACTATTAACAAAATATGTTTCAAAATATAGTGCACGACTTTTAAAATAATTCTACCTCTTGGTGAATATTATTATCTCCTATTTTATTTTATTTGCTTACTGATATCATGCACCCTGAGATATGTGTGTATATATGAGACAAGAATTATCGGTATTTCTACATTTATAGCTACTTAATTTACCGTAGCTTACATTGTTTTGTTGAAAAAATTGTTTGAAAAATCAATGTTGTTGCAAAATGCAATCTCGTGAATTACTGTAACAATGCATATTTGTATTCAAGTGTTTCAATATTAATCTCACACGTGCAATACTCCTAGTAATATAATATATCTCAAAATGTAAGTGTGGGAAAGAGGCTAAAGGAGTTTCATGATGGGATTATATTTATCTTTTGGATGAGATCGTTAGTAAGTGCGCGTGGCTTACAAGGTATGTAATAATGCAGCTTTAGTCTCAACAACATTAGTAATTTTAGTCCTTGGTTGTATTACGATATTTTTCGTATAGTATATGTGTGAGAAAGGAAGAATATTTTTGTATTTTCGGACAAATTTCTATTAAATCTTCTAGCATGTATGAGAATTAGAAGTTAGATAAACAAAGTTATTTGAAGTGAAAATTAAAAATAAAATACTAAGAGCAAAAACATGAAATAGGATTAGCTAGGCATTCATCTTTTCCCTTATGTACATAATAATTAAAGATACCAATCATCAATATGTGAGCTGGTTTGACTTTTTATTTTGTGTCTTACTTTCTCAACTTTATTTAATCTCATGGTCAAAATCAATTATGCTCTAGCTTAATGGGATAGATGTTTTATATAAATATTAAAAATGACGATATTGCTACTGCATAACTGAGCATAGATGTTAAAAGAGGGATTCGAGTAAACTTATGGTCCCTGTCCTGATGCAATTCCACCATTCAATTCGAGTAATCTCACGGTCAATATCAACAATTCTACCTCACATTAAATTCTAATGTTTTCCAAAACAAACGTCGTTCAAAATAATGAAAAATATGCAGCACGTCGTTCAATAATAAATTAATAATAAACATTGATCAAGTTTTGGGTTTATGAAATAAAATTTTGAGATAAAAAAAGAACAATAGGGAAAACACATCATAATTATAATAACAATAATAAATGTCCTATCGAGGTGAATTTTGTACAAAAAAAGAGACAAAAGATGTTAAATCCGCACGGCACGTGGCAGTTGCTATCAACTTGGGGATTATTTTGTGTAGGGGCCGGGCCCTAAATGCATTAACAGATTTAAGTCTTATTTTTGCCTGCACATAAATGCATCCGCCTTTGAACTTTTAGCCTAGGAACAAACACCATTAACCAAATATCACTCTCACGTCTCCAGATGATTCTGTCTGTTTCGTTTGATCACCTGGTAGCTTTTCGTAGATGATTAATGCTATGAAATGAACATCACAACTTTATCTGCATGCCCTTATCTTCCCAAAAGGACCCTGATAAAAGCTGTCACATTGGGACATGTTTATTTATTAGCTTATTTGTGTATTCTCTTTTATCTTATACAATAAAGTCAAACCATTTTTTGTTACCAACTTATTCATTTTAAGTACGTTACACATTAATCACATTAGGTAAAACATAGTTAAAATAATTGCTATATACGTATTACGAGTTTGACGCAAACTCTTCCATAAAATGTAAGAAATTTTGTTCTTTTTTTGTTCACATTCATAACGCATAGAGCAGTTTGGGTTTTGTTTCTAGTTAGGACTCTATTTTCTTATTCCGAGTCCGGTTATTTCCAGAACTGTATGCGGTTTATTTAATTATTATTTAGAAGTTTCTGTTTATTCTTTAATAAAATTAGAATTTTATTCTAAATCAGATGGATTCCAGTGTTCTTACATTTGTGTTGCTAATTTTACGTTTTCATTCCGTGAGAGCAAAATTTTACCTTGTTCCACATTACTATGAGAGGAGCAGCTACAGTTAATTTGATGATGCTACCAAGGATACGAACACCTTTTTGGCGATTGAGGAGTTGAGACAATTGATGTCAAGACTAGAGGCAATTAATGTCTCAATGACACCTCACCATTCAAAATAGATCGAACACCAATTCAAACCTTAACATAGTTCGCCAAAATAGGACATGAAGGACACCCCGACTTCTATGATTCTAGACTTCTAGTAGCAAAAATATAGAAGAAGAAGAAACATCTGGAATTGGTACTCCCTGTTTCGAGGCGGTGTGGAGAACAATCAATCCCAATGCGATTTCAAAATTCTGACTTATAATGCCATTATTCATGGGAAGTTGCATGATTGAAGATTTAACTGGAATTCATAGGTTAAGTGGTTGTTTAAGTTCCTTAAAGTTCTCGATCATCGACAAGTGAAGCTGGTGACATGTAAAACTAAGGAGTGGTACTATTCTTTAGTGAGAAAATTTTACATAGAGGCTAAAGACCAATATATATATCTGAAGAAGGATGAAGCAGACGATGAATTAGTTTTCAACACTCGATTATGAGCAATTTATCTATCTTTTTGAGCTACTAAAATTGTTCCTAGAACAACGTAACTAATCAGTGACAAAAAGTTAAGAGGAATTGTACGTACATGTTCTCAGTTCATAATGATTTGAATGAGATACATTCACAACAAGTTTTGAGGTGTGGAGGTGGATTGCAACCCGCCATTTGGGAAAATCATATAATTTGGCGTTGAAGGCACAGTCGATGAAAAAGTCCTCGAGTATATTTTCAATAATTCGGAGAGATGTTGAATCCTCTAGCAACAATTTTGCTGATAAAAGGAAGTCCAAAGTTCTAACTCAAATTTATAGCAAAACCTACACCTACAAATGACCAACCACTGAAAAATTCTACGACGTTTACTCCACAAAAAGATACCAATCCATATGCCAAACCTGGGGGGTATCAAATGGTATAGATGCAGTTAATTTGATCTTCGTTCTAATAAGTTTCTTAAAGAATGACCGTTTACTTGAATGAGGCAGAAAATGATGATGACTTTCAAATTTAGTTTTTGAATGGAGGTAGAAAAAAGGTGAATCATACTATAATTCAGGATATATAGTGCTTTGAATTGTTACATTAATACATTTGTCTTAGCAGATTAACTTAAATCAAAGTTTTCATTTTTAGAATTGTTTTATATTTCTGTTATTAACCGTTTTCTTATTTTAGAAATATAGCCGTTAGTGAGGAGCGACATGTTTAGATCACTCCACACACTTTTTGCACCTAAGATTAGAGAATGGAAATCATTCAATTTTCATTGAACTCAAAATCATTCTGTAATCTTTCAACTCTTGATGAATAATATTAATTTTACTGTTCTTTACAATTTGATTCAAAACTTTTGCGATAGATGCATAACATGAATAATATATTTTTACAGTGATTCCGCTATGAAATATGATATAAAGACAACTGACCTCGTGTGCAAAAAAACAGTAACTTATTCGTGGCGCATATTCATATTTGTCATTATATTTACAAAACACTACACTTACCACATTGAGATTATTTTTATATTAGGCATATTACTACCAACTGAAAAGAAAATGGCAAATGGATATTTTCGGCTCGCTATATTTTTATTTATTTTTTATGATGATATATTATTGTGTTTATAGGTTCTATAATTTTTTTATCAAAATAAGAAAGAAGCAACAAATAACTTTTTCCCGAATGATATAAATGTACTAGATACTTTCCAAAGGAAGATAACATCAAAATGTACCGGGAAAATGAATAGTTTCCTATATTATCATGATGTACTGCAACATATATCATATGATTATTTGTTGACACATCGTTTTCCACAAGATGAATTAGGATACATGTTCATATTACATTAAAAATAGTATCATGAGAGATTGATAGTCCAAAATGGGACAATATTAACATCTTTTGGCACCATCGAACTAATTACCATATTAACTCCAAATAATGAATTTTACCTTTATTAAGACGTCACTATCCATCCCTTTATTACACAAGGCTCATTATATTCTCTCCTACCCATATAACACCATTTTTGCCATTAATCAAAAAGTTTCAAGAAGAAGAAGAAAAAAAATAAAAAATAAATGGAAGAACCAAAGCACATTTTGTCACCATGCAATAATCCAAACTCACCCGAATTCGAGTTTTGGATGGTCCGAAACCGAAACCCGTCTTTCCCTCAACCCATTCTCCACTCCGCCGACGAACTCTTCTCCGACGGCGTCTTACTCCCCCTCCAATACCTCCGCCTCTCCGACGACCCGCCCATATTATCCGGGTCGGGTCAAACCCGGAAACCCGATCCATCAGCTACTGGCCCGCCCGAATCATCCGGGTCGGGTCAGACCCGGAAACCCGACCCGTCAACTGATGCTGAATTATCAGCCGTCGCTTCCTCAAAACGGTGGAGGGATATTTTCAAGAGAAGTGATAAGAAAATTAATACTACGAGTAGTGCTTGTTGTGAGAATGAGAGTAGTAGTAAGTTGAAGGGTAATAATAATAAAGAGAAGAAGAGGGAGAAGAAAGTTAGTGGCGGGTCCGGGGGATTTGGTTCGGGTTCGGGTCCGGAGCTGAACATTATTAATATATGGCCTTTTTCGAGGAGTAGGTCCGCCGGTAACGGCGGAGCGCGGCCGCGTTCGACGGCGGCGGGTCGGAAGGTGAGCAGTGCGCCGTGCTCGAGGAGTAACTCGGCTGGCGAGTCAAGGTGTAGGAAGTTGGCTAGCAGCAGTCCGGGTAGAGTTGGAGTTCACTTGGGAAGAACTAGTCCCGTTTGGCAGGTATTCCGTTAATTGTCCTAAGTTTAAACAAACTTGTAGAGATAATTGATATTTATTATTTTATTTATCTTTTAAAAAGATTTAGATTGTAAAGAAATTTGAATAAGTTTAGAACTCAAAATCTCTTCACGTTTTGATATGGGAGTGACAATTCGATATGGGAGTGTGACAATTCTGATACCATATTGAACTGTTTTGAGGTATAAACTTTAAATAAATATCGATCATTTCTACAAATTTAAGCTTCAATACAGGCGGACTTTGAGTCCGCCTGTATTGAAGCTTAAATTTGTAGAAATGATCGATATTTATTTATATTCTTAGACGTTCGTTCTTGATTTGGTCTTGATATCATATCAAGAGTTTGTTTTATTTGAAATTTAAATTTGTAAATTTTACAGAGAAGATTGACATTTATTTATTTTATATATACGTTTCAACAGCAGGTCCGTCGCAGCACCAGCTCTGAGAAGAGTGTCAAGAAAGATGGAAGTGATGGTTACCGGCGAATTCCCGCCGCCCGGCACGGTGGGGGAGGGTCTAAAGCAAGGGTATTAAACTTGAATGTTCCTGTATGTAATGGGTACCAGCATTGTAAAAGTGATGAAAATAGTATTCCGGCGAAGGCTGAGGCGGCCAGTGGTGGCGGAGGTATCTCCGGTGAAGGGCTACGTGGTGGAAGTAATTTTTTTAACATTAGGAGTCTCTTTACAAAGAAAGTTTATTAGTGATCATTAATTGCAGATATCTATATATGGTAGGTATTATTGATTTTTAACAATTTTATCCCTCTTATAGAGGGTTTAATTTATCTTCCTTTTTGGTAGTGAATATATTTTGTAGAATCATTTTAACCATTAATCCGGCAGATATGTGTACATTGTATTTATTCATCATCTGAGGTCAATTTCTTATTTAGAGATCTTTTTTTTCTTCAGCGATATATTTTGTTATTGTAATCTCGTATGAGCTTTGTTTTGTTAAATGACAGAGAAAGGTGTATATGAAAAAACAAATCATATTTTTAACCTCATTATTGAGTTCTTAAATTACTTTAAGATAAGATCATTATTTAGTTTTCTTATATTATTTATTTTAACTTTATTCATTTTTAAAAAACTTTCAATAAAATAAAAAAAATTAAAGGCTGGCAAGATTGTCAAAACAAGAAATGTTGTTGACAAAGTAATTAGTTTAAGATCTCTAGTTCATCCCTATTAATGAAGAGGAGTAAAATAAATCAAATTTCTAAATCTCACAATATTTTATCCCTACTCGTTACGGTATAAAATAAAATCAAATTTTAGAATCTCACTATATTTCATCCCTACTGATTAAGGAATAAAATAAATCAAATTTCTAAATCTCACAATATGTATTCTCTTTTATAGCACTCTTTAATTTAGCAATTAGCAATAAAATTTGTCTGAATTGTGATTAACAAATTATCTTTCTCTTTTCCATTGTGATATAGGGGCAATGGAATTGTAAGAACAATTTATTTAGTTCTTAGTCAAAAGACTCAAAACCCATTGTTGGATAATCAATTAACTATACTATGAATTTGTTTAATCTGTAATAATTTTTTATTAAAAAGAATGAGATGTACCAACATTAAGTTCTCTGAAAAGCACATTTGCAAGTTTTTTTGCACAGTGGTACGTAACAATAAGATTTTGCATGTTTTTCAACGTGGGTCTTGGACTCTAGATTAAAAAAAAAAAAAAAAAACAAACTAATTAAGTCACAGTTCAAATTAATATAATATATCACTTAAATGTATCATTTGAAATTATATTCATATGTAATCCTCACTTTTTGTTCTGAATCGAGTAAAGATGGTTCAGAAATAATGATTATTGTGTATATAAATAATTGATGATATCTTTAAAAATGGATTTTTTTCAATATAATTATTTAAACCCATAATTTTCAAAATAGTCCAACACAAATATTTATCTATTCATTGAAAAGAATGAGAGAAAACGGCAACTTAATTGGTTAGAATAATGAATTACCATAACTATAGAGCGTTAATTAAGAAAAAAAAGTTATTATCCAATGTAGGAAACTTGAGTCTTTACATTTCTTAATTAAGAAGGGTAAATTTTCATTTTTATGAAATTACCTTACAACAACAATTTGTGCTTTGACAACTTGAGCTTTTTTTATTCCTTAATTAAAGCATTTCAATTAGTCATTTTTAGAAAATTGGTCTGGCAACAACTATTCTTGACTATATAGCTAGCCAAAAACAAAGGCCTCACATAGAAGATAATTGAGCTTGTTATAACATGGATCCAAAACTATTGCAAAGAACGTGTACAACATTTTAGTAACTAATGAATTATGACAAAATGAACAAACTCGAACCTAGTTAATAGAATTATGGACTTATGGAGGAAAATACCGAACTCTTTTAAGATAGACGTGGTTCCATATAAAACCGTGATCATTATTCATTTCTATTAACCAAATCCACCGATTTTTCATGCTACTGGACCCAATATAACCATTTCTAATGAGTAAATTTGTGATTATTTAGACTGTTTGAGAAAAGCTTTTGTGATTACAATAAATTTTAGAGATGTAAATATGATATTTCATATCATTTATTAGGGTTACGCTGCATGTCCTAGTCTAGTACGTGTAAAATGTCAGTGATTGGATATATGAGTATCTATCAAGTCTAGTTGATAATTTCAGCTCTGTAGCATAAAGCTCCTGGTAGATGAGTACTGATTCAAGGAGGACCCAAAGTCACGTGACTTAGCATGTTCTTCTGCTGCCTTTAAATTAATTAATTTATATTTATTTATTAAAACTTTGCATTGAGTTTGTTTCTCATCTTAAATCTTTCTATTTGGATCTGATGATACACTTGAATTTTGTACCTAGTCCATTAAACCACGTGGTTACTGGGCTTTTAACTATATGTTTGCATTTTGACTGAAAAAGAAGGTTTTCTTCAAGTTATAATTTCTTTTCTCGAACCAAAACTAAGTTAAAGAAGAAAATTAAATATTGAATAACGTATATTGGGACTACTTGAGAATCTAATACATGATTTTTTTTATTTTTTTTACGGAGGTGGGTGTTTTCCTTTTGTCCTGATCCGCTTCTGCTTTGATTGGACTTTAACGGTTGGAAAAATAAGTGAAGCCCAACTCATGAGAAGTCTTGAATAGTGAAGGAAATGGACCGAGTTGATTCTCGTGATTTAGGAGGTTTGGACGAATTGTTGTCCGAGGAAAGAGTACTTAGCCCTTCAAAAAATGAGTTTTGGCCATTTACTTTAAAAGCCAAAACTAAGCACTTTACCCCTATAATATATATTATAGTGAATAACAACACAAACTAAATCGATTAGATCAACCTCTTATTTTATTCAATTCACCAACTCAAAACCGCAAGATGATGAAGCTCAAGATGATGATCAAAACGAACTAATCTATGCATATAAACTAGAGAGATATAGATGAATACAAAGCAATCAACCACACACAACAACAACGATTTACTTGGTTCGAATAAGAGCTCAAAGTGAACTCTATTCTACATCCAAGGGAGTGATCTTATTCTATTCAAAATGAGAGAGTTTTTCTGAAAATTTACAAGAAGATGAATGTTGTTAACTTGCTCTGTTTTTTGCTAATTCTAAGCTATATATACCAGTGTATCTCGCCTATACATACGCATTACACACGCTCAACATATCAGTTAAAACCAGCTCACTCAACAAACTAACAAACTCAAGTTGCAAGCTGTGAGCAACAACTTTTTTCGCCAACTTTCCATTCGGTTTTGTTAGTTAAAACAGTTGGTTGAACCACACCTTTTGACATATATTGTACCCGATGTACCATATTTCGTATAAAACACATGGCAAATTCTTAATCTGCTATCTCTTCACTTAAAAAATTACTAAGTCTCTGACCTTCCTTAAAGATTGACACAAAGACCTCGTAGGCTTGCAGACTTTTAGCCTTGTGCACTCCGGAATAAACTAACTATCTAGATTGACATAACTCGCTGCCTCGCAGGTACGCAAGTTCACAAGCATTTAGCCTCGAAGTCTCACAAACATGTAACCTAACAGCCTCACATCCTTATTATGAGCCTCGAAGCATGGGCCTCCTAACATGTGCTAGGCTCACCTAAGACCCATAGAACTTGTATAAATAGCCCATTTCAGAACAGGAAAATGTACATATTCTTAGTCTTGCCTTTCACTCTAAGCGAGAGCTTTCTCTCGCTAGACTTTATTGTCTATATTCTGTTGACTTAAGCATTGGAGTGCCTATGTCTGGGCCCATCAGCTAGTCTTACGTGCCTTATTTGAGTGCAAGTGATTTCGAACCAAGCCTAGAATTCTTCCGTTCGAGTTTCAGTTGAGTGATTTTCGGTCTGACGAAGATACCCCGCATTAGCACCCAATCCGTTTTCAGCTAGTTTCCCCACAAAGAAGTTGAACATATCCCTATTGTGCGTTTTTGAAGGATATTATCGTCCAAACACAATTTTTGGGATGGAGGGAAGGGGCAAAGTGCGACGTTCTTAACTTTTTGCGGCGCATGTGCTCCATCAAAAATAATAAATGCATTAAGTTAAAATGAATTTAATAAAATGATTAATTTTTTGACAGGTAATTGAAAAGTGAGATAGTTTTTGATTTGAACTTTTTTAAAGTTTTTGTACTCTGAGAAATAATTCCAGTGTGATAAAAGAATAATAGTTTTATTAATATTTACAGGTTCAATCGATTGTGAAGATGTAATAATCTAATGAAAATAAAAAATTATCGAGAAAATAGGATCGTCAAATAATCTAATGAAAATGTTTCACTCAACCAAAATAAATGAAAAACTGAATCCATCAAATGGCCATTTTTTGTGATGGTAAAGTCAATTTATTGAATTTAAGTTTGTTAATATTTGTTAAATAACTAAGTATAAAAATAAACTATATATATATATATATATATATATATATATATATATATATATATATATATATATATATATATATATATATATATATATATATATTTATGTGTGTGTGTGTAAATTGTTTTTTTCTAAAAAAAAAAAAAAAAAAACCCATAATCTTCGTTCTTTTATCAAAGTTTACTACACACACATGTTTTTGTTTGTATTTCAACTTCAAATAGCAATAAGCAAAAAAGAAAATTAACATGCAAGAATATCTCAAGAACAACAACTTTCTCCTATCTTGGTAGTCTTTCAAATCCTAATCCCACGGCAAAAAACAAGATCATTGAACAAAAATGTCTAGCGGTATCCATACACTGTCCGACCTGAATCGGCCCTCTGGCCATGATTCCGACAGTGACTCAGATGCTCCACAAGAGTACTATACCGGCGGTGAAAAGAGGTACGTACCTTTAATCATTCACTTTTAAACTATGGATAATTCAAATCATTTTCTCATTTTTAAATGAATTTGGAATATATAGTAATCGCGGTAACTTCGATTGGATTCTATTCCGTTATTGAATCTTCATTAGACTTTGCATTGTGGCCTCAGTTTACATATAATTAAGAGAGGTGTAATAGCCAAGAAATGATTCGATATGGATCAAAATAGCTAGAGATTATAGTATGACATTTACACGATTATATGATCGTTCAGTAACATAGTTTATCTACTACTACAATGTCTTTTGGGCTAAGCTCACTTTGTTATTTGGTAAGAAGCATGTGAATTTTCTATGGAATGTATAATTGTTTTATCGGGCCATGAGCCATTGCTTTTCAAGCATAGTAGATTATAATCCATCTCGTAAGATGAGCGGATTATATTACAGATGTAGTACAGGGTCGACCGGATTTAATCCAGCTAAGTTGCTACTTAAATAGATTTACCAAATATACTAATATCACGTCATTCTGGATTTCATAAATCTCGAGATTCCTATGTTTGTTACCTGACTTCTTATTGTCATTACACTTTCAGTGGCATGCTTGTACAAGATCCGCAAAAGGGTAAGGACGTCGACTCAATATTTGATCAAGTGAGACAGTTGGGTGCTCCACGAGGGCCATTGGAGAATCTTCAGCCTTCTCAGAGCTCTAGAAGCTTCATTGGGACAGGAAGAGTACTCTCAAGTGAAACTGTACCGACTGCTCAGCAGCAACAGCAGCCTGAGTCGTTAGTGCACAACATTATCTTTTGGCAAAATGGTTTCAGTGTAGATGATGGCCCTTTGAGGAGGTTGGATGATCCGGAGAATGCTCCGTTTCTGGAGGTAATAAACCAGCGCAGTGCATGCTAATCTTCTTTATATTGTTCCAATTTTCTCGGATGTCCCCAAAAGAAGTTCCATTCTTGTAACAAATGTCGGTTTAATGACTTCAGTCGCGTTGAATTTTTACCAGGCACCAGTTTTCAGATTTATTCTTATGAGTGTGGTAATTCTATGAATAATATGTTTACTGATATCTTCTTACAGAGTATTACGAGATCTGAGTGTCCTAACGAGCTGGAACCGTCAGACAAGAAATCCTCTGTCCATGTGAATCTCATACGTAGGAATGAAAATTATCCTGTAAGTTTGAACTGAAGTGTTCTTCAGAGGTTCTTCCTCTCCATGAGTTATTTTAGGAAAATCACATACTTTTTGTAATTTTGTGAGCTTCCTTCACAAGATCGATTCCTCTCGGTTGCTCTAACAGAAACTAATTGGTTCTGATTTTTTTCCCAATAACTAATTGACTAGACATGACTACCTTAGTTTCTTAGAGAAGTTTAATGCTGCCATTGGTGATTATATGATTTATTTGTCCTATCAAAAACCAAATTACATTAGATTCCTTGTCACTGAAGCTGATGCCATGTCTGAAACATATTAATTCGTGTTATAGAAGAAATTGGTTTCATAAGTTTCTTATGTTCCTAATTCAGAATGGAACTCTAGTAATCAGTTTGAGTTGCGTATAGAACTCGTCCCCGGTTTCTTCTACGATTTCATTCATTGAACTATGTTCTCCTCCGATTGTGAAGTTACAGTTTTCCTACTAATATTCGGTGTCCGTGTTACATGTTCGTGCTCCTTCTGTTTCCTTACAATTCAGAAGCATGACTAAGCACATAAAATGTATTATCATAGAAATATCTATACCAAGTGTTCTTTTGCTGCTTGCAGGAACCCGAGGTACGTTCCGTTCCATTTCAAGGAGTGGGCAGAACGCTAGGTAGCAGTAGCTCTACAACTGAGTCGGCCCCTGAGGCAACCGTTTCTGCTCCACTCCAGAATCCTCCATCCTCTTCCACAGACCTTGTCGTGGATAAATCGCGGCCGTCCACCTCAATTCAAATTAGGCTGGCTGATGGAACCCGCATGGTTGAGCAGTTCAACAACCACCACACGATAGCCGATATACGTAGCTCCATAGATGCATTGAGACCCGGGGGACCGAGGACGTATCAGTTGCAGACAGTTGGGTTCCCTCCCAAGGTCCTCATTGATCACTCCCAGACAATTGAACAAGCAGGGTTGTTGAATTCTGTTGTAATTCAGAAAAATTAAGTAGCTTATTTATTCCATTATCTTGGTTCATTTCATTTATGAACTAACTTGTGTTGAGTTCATAGCTTGGTTGTAAAAAGAGAAAATTGTCAAGTTAAAAGCTAAATGCAGTAATAGTTGCATTTAGATACGATGATTTAAGTTAAAGTTTAATATGACAGCATCTATATTTTTTTCCATAAGTTTTCCCTTAATACTTGATTACATTCATTTAATTTGTGATGTTTCATATAGCAGTTGAACTAGTATTAGAGTAAGGTCACTCAGTAATTAGACGAAATATCATATACTTTTGTATCGTTCTTGTTGTTGCATTGAAGATACTTATGTGAAGGTGATAAAATAAAATCAATATAGAAATAATTTTGGAGTAAAAACTAAAGTTTCAAGATAATAAGAGATGCAAATATCTGGGATTGAGAGCATATGACTGATTATTTAGCATAATTATGTTCATCCCATACGAGTTCTGCCTCCACAACTCAGTTTGTGCTTCATACATACAATCTTTTAGTATCTGATAAAAATTGCTTTTAACAGTGATGAAGGTAAAATATTTTACTGAAAATCTTGAGTGCAAATGCAGTAAAGGAGGGATTTAAAGTAGAGGAACTTGTAGAAGGCATGTTACTACAAGGTTTTTCGCGTGAGATGGAAAAAATCCAAACATTGAAATTTGGCAAAGTCTAAAAAGTAACGGTTACTTCAACAAGATTTGTTTTTTTTCTCCTGAATAAAGTTAGTTTTACCTTGAAAAAACTTACAAAATCAGCTTTAGTCACACTAAAAATGTGGTGAACCCCCTGATTTCTCTTGCATGGTTGGTCACTTTCCACCTTTTTGTTCTAACCAAATTTGTACATAAGCAGTAACCCAAAATTAAATCTACTTGACTCGTTTCATGTTCGTGTATAAACAATGAAAGATGAGAGATGTTTTTTGGCTTCAAATCTGCATCATCAAGTGCTTCTTATACTCTTTGTTATTAATGTGATTTTTTGCATTGCTGAAGACAGAAATATCTATTTGGTTTTACTGGAAGGCGAGTCAGTGGCGTTCCATCAAGGTGCAGTGAGTGATAAAGAAGGCAAAAAATCACATCTCAACAGGTAATCAAAAATCATAAAATGAGAAACGAAAAAGAAAAACGAAGAACTTGTGTTTTATCTTAGTTACAAGAATTTGGAAAGAATTCTAACCTGCTTAACAGGCGTTTACAAAACTTTAAAGATAAACAATCAAAATCTGTTTGTTGTTTGAAAAGGTATATTTGTGATGTTTGAAAACTTATCTTTTGTAGTTATGAAACTGTCTTTTTGAGGTAAAAAAATCACCACAATTATCTCATAGTATGAATCTGCTTTTAGCTAGTCTTTTTAAAATAATATAATTCCACTGCTTCTAAATTATTTTCCAAACAACCGCATTTTATGACTTATAGCTGCTTTTGAAACGTAATCTAAACTATGAACTTCTATTATTCCGTAATAGTTTGCAAACACCACCTTAGTGCTTATAGAAATTAAACTTTGAGCCGATCAATTATCAGTTTTCATGCATATTATTGTTAGTGGAGCTGCTTCAAGAGCTCATGCAAAGCACCTGGTGAACTCCCACGACCAATTTCTGCAAAGCACGCTAGACGCTGGTAGCTATAACAAGCTTTACAGCTTTAAGAACATCGTTAATGGATTCGCCGTGCACACCACCAGTTCCCAGGTAACCTTCATAAACCAATGCTGCGCTTTGCAGTGCTTACAATGACTTATAGTTGGTATCTGTAAACATTATAACTCGTTGTGGTAACGTTCTTACAAGTCCTGAATAATTCCAATGAACGCTATAAAACATATGAATAGACTTTTAATAGTAAGAGCCTTTTTGTATTTATTTTTTTGTTCTTAATTTATTGAAAACATAACAACTTTTAAACTTGTAACAGATGCAAGCCTAATGCTAGGATATATGCAAAATGGCCCATTTTTTCATACTTATAGCTTACTAATGATGCCACTTAAACTCGGTTTTCTCGAATAAAACATGCAAGGTTGAGAAGATCAAGAACGCCGAAGGAGTGAAGATGGTAGAGAAAGACAGAGGAATCAAATTAATGACAACTCATACTCCAGAGTTCTTAGGCCTGCCAGCAGTTTGGACTCAAGAAGGTGGAAATAGAAACGCAGGCGAAGGGATTGTGATTGGTTTTGTGGATTCAGGCATAAACCCTTCACACAGCAGTTTTGCTTATGATCCCATGAATCCTTTCACTTCAAACGTTTCTCATTTTTCGGGAACTTGTGAGGGGGGGCCTCTGTTTCCTCAGACTTCTTGCAATGGTAAGATTATTTCGGCCAGGTTTTTCGCTGCTGGGGCTCGAGCTGCTGCCACCCTTAATGCTTCTATCGACATTCAATCGCCTTTTGATGCAGTCGGACATGGAAGGTAAATATGAAGGTAATCACAAACTGATTGTCTGTGCCGCTTTGTGTGACATTTAGTCACTCACACTCCATGTATTGAGATTATGACACGTGGCATCAGCACAATTAAACGACATACAGAGTTTCACACAAAGTGGCACAGACGATCTGCACGGTGATGTTAGCCTTCTTTTGTTTTTTTCAGGACCCTTCTATTGTGTGATGAGCATTGGACCACAATGAGAGAAAGTTATAGTAAAAAATTATTGTGCGATTGTTTTGCAGTCATGTGGCTTCAACTGCTGCTGGAAATTTTGGAGTTCCAGTGGTTGTGGATGGCTTCTTCTTCGGGCGAGCCAGTGGAATGGCGCCACGTGCAAGGTCCATTATGTTTTAATCTTGAAAAGCCTGTGAAAGGATAAATAGAAATACAGTTTGATGGTACATTTGGATATAAAGTTATAAAACATATTCATTTTGTTACTTTTAGGATAACCATTTTATTTTTTGTCATGGACTATGTGACTGGTGTTTAGTTTTTATTTTTCTGTGAACAATTTTCTCAAACAGGATCGCTGTTTATAAAGCCATATATCCAACCATTGGAACTTTATCAGATGTATTAGCAGCAGTTGATCAAGTAAGTATGATAGTTAAACTAGAAATAGTATTAATTCTGTTACAAATCACCACAGCTCTGTACACAAATCCAGTTACTATAAAATGAGAACAGTTTATGACAAAATACATGTAATAAGACAATGAAGGAAAGGGACAAAAGTTTAAAGGAAAACACCAACATCTTAATACTCCATTGGCTTCACTTTGCAGGCTGTTCTAGATGGAGTCGATATCTTGACACTCTCCATAGGACCTGATGCACCACCAGAAGACACACTAACATTTTTCGGCATGTTTGAAATATTTTTGTTATCTGCACACAAAGCTGGTGTTTTTGTAGTTCAAGCTGTTGGCAATCAGGGCCCTGGTCCTTACAGTGTGGTCTCGTACAGCCCCTGGGCCGTTGGTGTTGCTGCCTCTGGCACAGACAGAAGTTACCCTGGCACTCTGATTCTTGGCAACGGTCAACAAGTCGGTGGCGTCGGATTATCAGGTAAGGCGCATTTGTACTTTAATCCAAACACAATAATGTATCTAATAGCAGTATGTTAGAGACTATAAAACAATAACTATATTCTATTTTGAGCTTAATTTTTAAATTTGTCATTTAACTATGATACCAGAGTTACGTGTCAGGCTTCACAAAACGATTACATTTTGCATGTGAAGAGTCGTGGCGAAGGATATAAATAATAAAATGTTTGTCCTCTCTTCAGTTTTAACTTTTAAACGCAATCATAGTTTGATATGGCGGATTATATCATAAGTATACAATGTTAATTTTGTGGCACAGGTCCAAGTTTTGGAAATGGATTGATTCAATACAAGTTGGTGCTGGCCAGAGACGCAATCAAAGTAAACGGAACGTTTCCTAGGACTCCACAGAACATAGAAGAGTGCCAAAATCCAGAGGCATTGGATCCTGCTGTGGTGCAAGGCAGTGTGGTTATTTGCACCTTCTCAGGTGGCTTCTACAATGGAACTTCATCTGTAACAGCCATTATAGACACAGCAGAGACTCTTCGATTCACAGGATTTATTTTCGTAGCGAACCCTGATTTTGGGGACTTCATAGCCGAGCCTATTCCTTTCAGCGTTCTCGGCATAATGATCCCAAGAACAAGTGATGCAAAGGTATATGTATTAGCATTAGCTTAGCAATATATCTGGAATCATCATCTATTCGGGAAGTTTATTCTTCGTGTTTTTTGTTAGATCATATCTCAATACTACGAACAACAAACTTTGAGAGATGATCAGGGGCTAGTTATGAGATTCAGTGGCAGGGCAGCCATAGGCGAGGGAAGGATCGCTTCTTACACAGAGCGAGCGCCTATTGTTAGCCGATTCTCAGCAAGAGGTCCTGATTACATCGACAAAAACCGAAATCCTGGCGACGTTCTTAAGCCTGATATTTTAGCCCCAGGCCACCAAATTTGGGCTGCTTGGAGCCCCATGAGTGTTGAGGACCCAATCCTAGCAGGTTATTCAGAAACAAAAACGAAACATTTTATGCTTTTTCTAAAGTACTTTTGCAACTTTTAACCCTGAAGTCATTCATTTCATTGGTTTTAGGTTATAACTTTGCATTAGTATCTGGAACAAGCATGGCAACTCCGCACATTGCGGGCATAGCAGCAGTGATCAAACAAATTTATCCATCATGGACTCCCTCCATGATAGCTTCAGCCATGTCAACCACCGCCACCAAGTACGACAACCGCGGTGACCCCATCATGGCTGAAGGCTATGCAGCCTATACTTTGTACCAAGCCGCGCCATTTGGTTTCGGTGCTGGACTTGTCGACCCCATTCGCGCTACAGACCCCGGACTAGTCTTTTCTACTGGTAATTTCCTCCTCTAAAGACCATATTGGTGGATAAATTTTTTGTTTTTATCAATTATGGAAAAATTGAATAGGTGAGTTCCATATGTCAAATTGTGATTTTCCTAACTCTTTGTGATCTACGTTTCATGAAGATAAATCTAGTGTATTAATAAACTAACTTTGTGGTTTCAAGAGTTATGAATATCAGTTAGTTTGTATAGTGGTTCATATCTTGAGAGACTATTGCCAATAATCGCTAAACACCTAATCGGATAAAGAGCTCAACTCTTGCCTCAACACTCTGATATACTTGAACCATGCACCACGACAACCACGCAAGTCATGTATTCTATCATCATTTGTGATCAAACTTACATTTCTCGCACTTACTATGGTTCAATCATGTACCAGGATACGAAGATTTTCTAAGTTTCTTGTGCTCTCTACCCAATACCGACCCCGAGAAAGTCAGGATAGCCACCGGAGGATCATGTGCTGCTTCATTTACCAACCCGTCCGATCTAAACCAACCTTCGGTTACTATAACCGCACTTTCAGGAACGCAAATGGTGCGCCGAGCTGTGAAGAATGTGGCTAGCATACCGGAGACGTATTTGTGCGCGGTGCTCCCGCCAAACGGCGTGACTGTTGGTGTAGATCCGCCGTGGTTCACTATAGCTCCAGAAGAAACACAAAACTTGGAAATAAGACTTGTTGTGACACAAGTGCTTGATGATTTTAGTTTCGGGGAGATTGTTTTGGCGGGATCTTTGAATCATATTGTTAGGATGCCGTTATCAGTTAGGCCTGTTTCTTTGTAAGTTGGAGAAGTGGCAAAATCTAGTAGAACATGTGCTGTTACAAACTTATACTAAATGCTGAATTTTTTTTTTTTTGAGTTTGAATTATATATTTTCAAGTATTAATTTGTTATTTAACATTTCAAAATTTTGTTATTTAAGGTCTATATGATTTCATGGCTATATGGTATTTTCTAGTTGTACCTTTTATTAGGATTATTGACGCGAAAATTCGCCTGAGCCAAAAAACTTAACTTTTGCATGCTATGATAGAAAAGTATTTGAGTCAATTGACTTATGTAAAAAGAAATTGAAATTGCGAAGTTTTTCATGTTTATTAAATTTTGAACTTTCAACTTTCACCAAAAAATTGAATACAGCACGGAGGGGTACATATACAAACTTCTTCACTAGATACAGTCTATGAAATATCATTAAGCTACATACTATATATGTTTCTAATGTGGCTAGAATTATTCAGTATTTCTCGAACATGAGATCTTATAACTTATAACTTTTTATAATAAATTAAGTAATAGACACACCAAAAAGAAGATTATTTGTTAAGTTGAGCTATAGTAACAAAAGGAAAGTATGTCAAGACGCACAATTTTAGAGGAGCTAATGCAAAGATAATTTTACTAAGACGAGATCAAGAAACTAAGAAAGCTTCTGGAACAACCACCTATTCAGCCCTAAAAAGGTAGTAGGCAGGTTCTACTATAAGATATAAGCTATACAAACTGAGGCGGTGTTTGCAAATGCTTATTAAAGGAGCTTGTTCAATACTTTTGCTTAAAGCCACTTTAAGTGACTTTTAATAAAAAGTCGGGAGTATTTGCAAATCTTTTTAAAAAAACTACTTAAATCATTAATTAGGTGTTTGTAAATATTAATGAGAAGTAACTTTTCCTTTTAAAGACCTTTTAAAAATAACAAAATTCCAAAAGCACTTGGGTAAGCACCCCTGGGCATGCTTTTGCGGTTTGTGCTTTTTCTGACTTTTTTTTAGACAAACAGAAGCAAAAGTCATTATTCCAAACACTAAAAATGTGCTTCTGCGACTGCAAAAGCCAACAAACTGCTTTTATAAGCATTTGCAAATGGCACCTACATAAGCTATCTATATGTAAATTTGAATTTTCAGCTAATTTGGATTTTCTAGCTGAAAAAATCTCAAATATTTAAAGATGAAAGTAAATATTGGGCCTTACCTTTAAGAAAAGCCCGTGTCCAATGAAGCCCATGTCTAAGAAACAAAAAGGAAAAAGGTCCACTATGGAGTAACCTAGACAAAATTATCAAAAAGAAAAAATGTAACCTAGATAAGCGCATTTAACATTTGGAGGCGGTCACTTTACCCGTATCTTTGTATACAAATTCATTAAATGATTAAATAGTAAAATGATTAGAAACTTGTCATATATAGGACGCACGATCAGCATTTACCGGAATTGTGCTACCTCCGCTGAGAATAATGTCATATTCATCAAGTCAATTGAATGTGACATGATTAAGTCGCATTTGTCACAATTTGTCATTTTTATAAAAGTTGAAACTTGCGAATGTCAGCTCTTATAAGTTATGATACGTGGCATATTATTCTCATTTGCAAAGTGTAGAGGACAATTGACATGTGGACAATTGTTTTGCTTTCGCAAACGCCATGTTTAGATTATATAAAAATAACATTAAGCTCAATAATTGTTGAACAAATCAATTTTGTACCTATTAGTCAACAATTGTCGCTTTTTCGGTGGCATGTGTACACGCTATTAGACTTAAGTTTAATATGAAAGGCATCAGAAAAAAGTATAACTTACGAGTGTTTCAATTGACAACGTCATACAAAAATAAAAAGTTCAATATGATAGAAAAATTGAGTGTTTATTTTACCCGTAGATGACAATCTATTGACGTTTATCTAATGGATACTAGTTTCACTTCTTAACTATTTTCTTAAATATATTGATAAGATTATTCAAGCACGTACCATCTGACATCTTGAGTGATTGCAAATTAAGAATCTTAGTGTACAAAAGAGATGGAATATTATTAATATATTAATATCCCATCTGAGCTTTATATTCGTCGTATTGAGCATTCTTGCATGCATTTTTTTTTGGATGTTGTTGTTGTTAAATCAAAAGTTGTGGGGGCAGATTCACATGTACAGCAAAAGGTTGAAAAGCTAATACAGTTATAGAAATAGTTAACTGCGTCGCATGCATGATTCATTAATTGACAGACGCCATCAATAAAGTCGCGAAGAATTAATATATGGTCATGGTTCAAAAAAATGATGCAAACAAATCTAATCGGGACCCCATCCCCGAGAGATTATTAGGTGCAGCGGCTGTACGATGAGGTGGTGCAGCAAGTCGGTTATTTATATAAATGCATAGTTGGGATGAGGCGTGCAGAAGTTACTTCCCTATAATTTAGGAATAGTATTTAATCTACACCACATGCTGTACCACGTCATCGTACAGCTGCTGCACCTAATAATTTTTCCCCATCCCCACCCCCACCGCCCCGATTAATGTACTAAGCAAATGATGAACTTCTAATTCTGAATAGCTAGTTTAATATCTTTTTTCAGAATGAGATATTTTTTGAAAACGTTTACTTTGTGTTCCATGCGTTTGGTGACTTATAACTATTTTTTTGCGATATCATCAGACTTAAAATGTTTTGTGTGTGTAGTATTAATTAACCTTTTTTCATAATTATGTAGCTTTAAACTTTAGAGCATATGATAAAGCTAATACTTAGAAAGATATTCCATTAACTGATTAAATTTTTATTTTTAAATTTATCCATATACCTACAATTAACTTTAATTAATTTTACTTAAGACAATTAAGGTAACTTGATATAATTATTTTTAGATACATTCGAGACTAAGGAACATAAATATTACAAATTCAACAAAAAGGAAATGAATTATTCTACCAAAATTAGTTATTATTTAATAATACTAAAATAAAAATAAAAATAACCAACTATAAAAAAATAAACTATAATATTAGAAGAAATTGTTCATCATGTGAAATTAACATACTAATATACTTATTATAATATTAACGCACCATAAATAATTGATTATTATCCAAAAAAGAAATTTACAGATCATATTTAAAAATTGTTGAAGAATGTAATTTATAAATTGTTCTTATGAAGCAGAAATATATAAAAAGAATCAATTATAATCGATTGAGCTGTTAAATCCTTTTCTTTTTTTACTTTCTATCTATACAATGGATGCAAATTTACAAAAAAAAAAAAGAATGTTCGAAATACTTAAAAATCAAAATGGTGGATAATAAAAGAAATAACAATGTATAGACTAAATGAAAGTAAGTGGTTATGAAAATTATAAGCATTTTCTTTTATGGTTGTTTATTGGGTTGGTGAAAAGATGAAATTCTAATTGATTGTACAAATTGATATTATGTTTAACTTTCTACATCCTGTTTAATATGGATAATCAACAAACTGGGAGTCTCCATACTGAATGAGATTTTTCTATCTTTTCCCCAAAAAAAAATTTAAAAATATAAGATATATTTTTCAAAGAAACTATAGGTGCGCCATTTTTCAAATATAATTTTTTAACCTATTCCTTTTTTCCTCTCCCCATTTTCCACGAATCCAATTGAGCTTTAGAAAAAAAAAATAAAAATATATATATATATATATATATATATATATATATATATATATATATATAGGTAAATAAATCAAAAGTTTTTGAAGGATAATGATTTTTTTTTCTATTGATTACCTCTAGATTCGAATGATATAATATTAGAAAGTGATTATCAAAGGAAAATAATTGATAAGTATTTGGATACAAGTTAAATTCGTTTCGACATTTTTAAAATGTGGGGCTTAGCATAGTTTCATACGTAGATATTAGAGATTTTCCATATATATCGTTATTAAAACAAGGTAAATTGAAAATGATGTTCTTTGATTATTTGATGAAATTATACTTATGTTTCTATATGTTTAAAATTTATGAACATGCTCCGTCTAGTGTACAAGTGTTACTGAACATATACTAGTTTTATGACAAAATATTCATTAAATCTTAGTTTTATGACAATATTTTGTTTTTTCATCCGCAGTCTTTCTATCTTCTTCTCATTGGAGCAACAATCACAACAGCATGTTTCGTTTTCCGAAGTGATACCAATCTCCAAATGTATATTGTCATATGTGAACTATATCATTCTTCTATTTTGCAAAATATATTACAGTACCGTTAAAATTCAATCTTAAAAAAGTAAACAAGAATTAAACATAGGTAAAACTTTAGAATTTTTAAATAAGTACGCTAATAAACATTGAACGACTAATTAATTCAATTACCTAACCCAATCTTCAAACTACGAAAAAGACAGTCGTTTGGCGACTTCACACATCATTTTTTGAAAGAGACGAAAGAAATAAGCAGCAGTATCATTGTTCAAAAACATACTGCTGACTCCTTAAACATTGTCCAAAGCACACGCACATTTTTTATTTTATAGGTCGCTCTGTCGGCAGCTACCCCATCGTATGTCGACACATATTGAAAAAGATGTCCCTTATTAGCCAAAATGTAGCACCCATTAATTTCAATATTCAACATCAAACTTGGAAATTAGGAAAGGGATTTTCACGTTGTTAATTGTAATTTTTAAAGAATGGGTTTGTCCGAACGAATATTGAAGGTGGAGAAAATTATTCTTTTGACTAAGTAAAAACAAGGGGATTATTGATGTAAAATCTTGGAGTTAAAATCAAGAAATTCTCCTCATAGTCAAAGTTTCAAAGCGATTCCTCGAAAAATATAAAAATGTTTCAATTTTTAACTACTTGGAAATGGAACATCAACGAATTTTCCACGTTTATTGTGAATTTCTTGAAACTACACCTCAAAATATTGAAAAAGGTTTAAAATATCTAACGGATCGAAATTGTACCAAAACCGAAACTTTAGTCGATAATTCTTATGGATTCTTCTAGCTATTTTATTCAGAAACTCTTGATTGTTAATTTTGGTGGGATCTACAAACAAGACTATCCATACACAATTTAGGATCTTTTAGAACACAAAAATTCCCTAAAACCTTATAATTTGACTCCTATATTGAATTAGTATGGATATGGTAGTCAGCTTGTTTATCATGTAAATAGTTTGACATAGGTTTTGTCGGAAGCTATTTTTGTGCTGTGACACTTAAAATTTATTTATAGAAACTATTACTTAGATATTTACATAAACGGATAGTGACTAGTTGACTTTTATTTTGATATTTAAGTAAAATTAAGGAAAAACAAAAAAGAAAGACTAAAACGTTAGTCAAATGATAAATTTTTGAGGCCCTGAGTTCATAACACGTGTCATTTTTTATTTTTTTGGATAGTTCAACGATTTCCAATTGTTTGCTAATTTTATATAATGAATGATGTTTTTGACCCTTTGCTGTCCTAGAAAAAGGTCAATATAGGCGTCTCACATCAAATATACAAATCCAACTTTCCGAAATAGCGATCAATCTATGGTAACAAATCAGTGACTCCACAAAATCTAAACGTGATATATGTGATTTTTGAGAAAAAAAATTCAAAATCAGAGATATTTTCTCTTTTAAGAAATATAATTAAGTTCATACTTTGGGTAACTTTATCTCTGAGAAAAATTAATTACTCTTAGCGAATCGAAACGACCCTCAAAACGTTACTAACACATTTATTGATAATTAAGAAACTTAAATACAATATTGTAAATCAAGTCATATTTATAACATTATAAAGATACCTATTGATAATTAAGTAACTTAAACATAACATTGTAAATATTAAATAAAGTCAATAAATATTTGAAGTTCTTGCCATCACGTCTCATTGTAGCGCGTGCCTGATCCAATTCCACACTAAATTCCATAAACCAACAGTTTCCCAGGGGATTAAAAAAGTAGCCGTTAGACTGTGGGACTATCAAGTGGGCGCTTAATTAGTATTTAAAGAAGGACAATATCACTCACACCCCTCAGGTTTGATGAAATATTAGAAACCTCCTCTGGGATTTCAATAATATCAGTGACACCCCTATTGTTTGCAGCAACATATCATATAGGTCTCTTATTCCTTTTTTGCCCTTGCTCACTTTCTTTGACCACCTTGTCAAGACCCATTTGCTATTCAAATTAAAATTAGAAAAAAGAAAAAATACCAAAAACAAACACCTATTTTTGAACGAATATTGGATAGAACTTTGAGACAAGCATATAAAAATAAAAATAACTTTTATATAGATATCAAAATTTACTTTTATTTTTGGATATAATTTTAGTATATTAATTTTTTTTTCATAAAAAAGATTTAAGAAAAAAGGTTCTGAATATTTTATATATATATATATATATTTGAGTAGCTTTTTCATATCTTGGCTGCAAATATCTTTTGAATTTTTTTAAGTATATTTATCATTTTAAACTGTAACATATTGAAGTACAAATACTCTTATTAATTCTATAAAATTTAAATGTTAAAATGTAATTCAGAAATTATCAATTGTCAAAGTTGTATATATAAAATACACACCTCTTCTTATAATTTGAATAAATATTTTATTCCTAGCAAGTTCGTAAAAGTCGAGGGCAAAAGAGGAATAATGGACCAATATGATACATTGTTAGAAACGGGTGTCACTGATATTATTGAAGTAAGGTTTCTTATATTATGCCAAACCTCTGCGGTGTGTGTGATATTATCCCTTTGAAAAAAATTGTATTAAGACACTAATTAATTACATTATTTAATCGCCTTCTTAACCACTCCACCTTTTCCCCCAATACTTCATCTTCCCACAAAAGCATAACGTAACAAAATCTCAAAAAGTTTTCCATTTTGTTCAAAATGAGCATGTGAAAATTTGAAGCATTTAATCGAACACTTTGCCGACATCTCAAAGTGTTATTTAATTGTATATATATATATATATATATATAAGTAATCGTGCGTTAGTGAGTTTTGTGAATGTTCTTTTGGATTTGATTCAGCTCTTTGAAGCAAATTCAATATTCAGTCTCAGGTTTGCAGCTCATTGTTCATCTATTTTCTGTTATAATATGCTTATTTGTTGAGATTTGGAATATATGAAGTTGATAAAATGTGTGTTGTTGGTTGGTTCATATGTTTGACTGATTTTTTGATCTGGTGAGTTTTGAATATAATTGGAGAAATTGTGGTTTGTTTTTGATAAAGTTACATTTTGATTTTTGAGGTCAGATTGATTATTATTATCTGGTTGTTGTTTTTGTAGCTCTGTTTGAGTTTTACAGATCTTGTGGGGCCACAGATTTGATGGACATTAAAAGTTGATTTGAATAGTTGCTGAGGATTTTATGATTTATGATGTGATGTGACCTCACTTATATGAAAACTTTTATAAGAATGATTTGTTTTTGTTCATCGAATCGAATAATAGTGTTAATCGTAGTAAAATACGGTTTTATTTACTGCAAAAGTTTAGATTATTGTAAATATGTTATGCATCTGAATTGTGTGAGTTGTGCGGTCGTATTACTGTACATACCATGCTTAGGATTTACTTTTCGTTGTTACGAAACTGTAAGCTGACGCTAGATGTGCTTTAAACTTCGTTTCTCTTGCAGGAGGTAATAGTTATATTAGTATAGGAATGAAATGGCGAGCTTTGCGGATATAGGCCTTGCAGCAGGAGTGAATATCCTTACTGCAGTGGTTTTCCTTGTAGCATTCGCCATTCTACGCCTTCAACCGATCAACGATAGAGTTTATTTCCCAAAATGGTACCTCAAAGGTTTGAGAAGCAGCCCCACTCACTCGGGTGCGTTTGTGGGCAAATTTGTTAATCTGGACTGGAGATCGTACATTAGGTTTCTGAACTGGGTGCCAGATGCATTGAAAATGCCCGAGCCTGAGTTAATCGATCACGCAGGACTGGATTCTGCTGTCTATTTACGAATTTACTTGCTCGGGTAGGCTTACTTATCTGATAAACTTTTGACTTGCTGCTGTAAGCTTTATAGCAATTTGTCGATTCCTAGTGTGGGGTATTTAAACTATGAAATGGATTTGAAGATTTTAGGTTCCTCAGTTTACCTAACAACCTACTTCTGGGATTATGATATATTGCTTTACAAGGAATATTCTGCAGAATTTGGTGCTAAAATGCTAAACCTTAGTGTTTCTTTAAAATATTGGGTGAATGACTGAGTTACAACTATAAAGTTACTGTGCCTCGATGTTTGGTCGATCAAAATTTTCATATGACATTCTTTTACTGGAGCGACTCGGTTTATAATTTTTTATTTATTTTTTTAATTTTTAGCTTGTTAATCTTGGAAAATGTGTAATCTCTAGGCTCTCATTTTGCGATGTAGTGGTTCTTTTCTTGAGTTCATTTCACATGGCATACTTATGTTTGTGTTGGGCTACAGGATCTTGGGTGTTGGGCAGAATAATCATTTCTTATTTGCATGAAAAAAATAAACTACAGTTCCTTATTGTGTGCCTGATTCTTTGCATTTTTATGCAGACTGAAGATTTTTGTTCCAGTTGCATTGCTTGCATGGTCTATTCTGGTGCCAGTCAACTGGACAAACAACACTTTGGCAATATCCCAAAGAACTAACAGGCTACAGTTCAGTAATATTGACAAGCTTTCTATTTCAAACATTCCACATGGATCAGAAAGGTATGGAGTTTTTTTCTTCTTATGTTTATTATAATATGTTATTTTATTAACAGTACTCAACATTCGCTAACCACTTTCTCCAGTTTTAAGACTGAAACATAGTATATTTTACTCACATTTTATGCAAGCTGATGCTCATTTCCTCGATTTGATCTTGTTAATGAACATAAGATGAAATAATTTTGTCGTTGGCAGAGTAAGGTTTTATATTAGATTAGATCAACATTAAGTATTGGTTCAGTAATATTTCAAAGTATATGGCAGCTTTTACGCATTGGCTTCTCCCATTTGGTTTTTGTGATTGCATTAGATTGAGAAGGCTACGGATCTAAGGACCGAGTGGTGCGGTTGCAAAATGAATTGTTGGATTAATTTAGGTGTGCGAGTAGGCATCGAGAAAAATGTTATTTACCAATTCAGTAGCCTTTTATAATAGGCGATGTTTTAGGGGATTGTCCTTGGGCTATTTACAGTTCCTGGGCAACTTCTGAAGATGTCATACTTGGTGATGGTAGATTGCATAAGTACCAATACTCAGCTATTTAGGACTGAGGAAGTCAAACATTTTGAACTATGTTCAATTATTTAACAGATCAAAAAGTCAAGATTCTTCTTATCCAGAACACCTAAACTAAAGGAGTTTGGATCCTTCACACATATATGTAGATTAGAGTTTTCCTTCCTTAGAGAGCACACATCTACTTCTGTATCTTCTTAAGATATAGTTTATTTTGAACTAGATGGGCTGGAGTTGAGAGTTTAAACATAATCACGCCATCCATTAGGAATTTTTCATGTCAGATTGATCATATCTTAAGTTTATGCTGGATATTTGTCTGATCCAATTTACAGGTTCTGGACTCATATAGTAATGGCCTATGCCTTTACCTTTTGGACATGCTATACTCTGCGAAAGGAGTATGAAACAGTTGCGACAATGCGCTTACACTTTCTTGCTTCTGAAAGACGTCGCCCGGATCAATTCACGGTAAGATGCAATTTGTTGCTGATATTTATTCTACTAGGAATGTGGATATATTATGGAATACCAGAAAGTGAGATGTGATTCAGTGTTTTCTGATATCTGTTTTTTTTTTTACTTAATTAGAATAAGTAGACCTTTGCTGATATATATACCATATCATGCATGCATGTGTATTACGGAAATTATACTGGTCAGAGAAGATTCCATTTTTGTTTAATTATTGAAATTACTAGGATTGCTGAAGCTCGATCTTTTAACAGGTTCTTGTGCGAAATGTGCCACCAGATTCAGATGAAACTGTCTCCGAAGCTGTTGAGCACTTTTTCTTGGTCAACCATCCGGATCATTATCTGACTCATCAGGTTCCCCTCGTGTTATAATTGCTCATGAATTTTTGTCTTTTGGTATTAACTTGTTTCCGGAATTCTGCTGGATTTGTGGAAATATGTATCTCTTTCTTTCTACTGAGAATGTTATATTCCATGCCTTTGGAAAAGAAAACATGGAAGTTCTGTATATCTCTCTCTTTATTCGAATTCTTCTAATTTTTTTTTGTAATTATTCAGGTTGTAATAACTGAAGAATTTATATAGGTTTACCTAAAGCTAACTGCAAGCTGTAAATTCTTTTGTTACATACTGGTCTAAAGTTCATCTTATGTGATTTCGAGTTTAGTGTTGGGAGCGATTATAGGTTAAGAATACAAGGACAAAGAAATAGTATGAGGTTTGATCAAGTACCCTATATAGAAAGCAATTATCACAGTTAAAGTTCTGGGTTCTGGTATCCGTGTTTTTATTACACATCATCTACTTTGCTCTGTGTGTGGTTGTTCTTAATTCCTTTGATATATGCAGGTCGTAATCAATGCCAATAAACTTGCAAAACTGGTTAAGGAGAAGAAAAGCAAGCAAAATTGGCTTGACTTTTACCAATTAAAGTATTCAAGAAATCAAATGAAACGGCCCGTTACAAAGGTACTGTATTACAATTTCTTTTATAACTTTTATATCTTTCATTAACTCTTAGGACATTTCAACCAACTTGTTTTAGTTTAAGTCCTATTTTGGTATGATATGTCAATCAAGTTGCTAAACCATTAATCTCTAACTTACAGCTTGGTTTCCTTGGCCTTTGGGGTGAGCAAGTTGATGCTATTGATTATCAGACAGCTGCGATTGAGAGGCTATCAAGAGAAGTAAGTAAAAATGCTCAAATCATCATCTTCAATGTAAATAATTCTTTGTCTAGGCATCTGCATGTCTATACTTACATTACACTCTCAATATTTCTTAGTTGTGAATAAAAAAATAAAATGATATATTACTCTTTCAAAACTCTGGTGCCTGCTGCATTTCATCAGTGCTAGAACATTCTAAAGAAAACATAGATGTTCTCTTCATCTAAGTCTTAAGAATTACTTCCCATTATTCTATAGCTTAATTTCCCTACATATCTTTGATTGGAACTATTATTTAGAGCCTCCAGTCATTAGACATGTTAGCTCTTTCTCTTCCTTGAAACTTCTCAATTCAATAATACTACTTTTCTATGCATCATACTTATGTACAGATAGCTGAAGAGCGTGAGAGAGTAAGAACTGATCCTAAGTGCATTATGCCAGCGGCTTTTGTCTCCTTTAAAACTCGATGGGCTGCTGCCGTTTGTGCACAAACACAGCAATCAAGAAATCCTACTATGTGGTTAACTGAATGGGCTTCAGAGCCACGTGATGTCTACTGGGACAATCTTGCAATTCCATATGTATCACTGACCATTAGGAGGCTCCTTATTGCAGTTGCTTTCTTCTTCCTAACATTCTTCTTCATGATTCCTGTCACTATCGTGCAATCAATCGCAAATGTTGAGGGTATTGAGAGAAGGGCACCATTTTTGAGGTCAATAATTGAAATGTGAGTATGACTTCCAACAGCTCTTTGCATCTTCATATGCATACTTGCTTATATAAGCATAAAAGGTTATCCTGACTTGTTTTTCGTACTATTCCCATAACATCTCTCCGCAGTTATTTCTATTTGATCATCAACTGGTTTTATTTTCATGCTTATATTTTGGCACAGAATGGTCTTCTCAAGTTTTAGAAATGAAATTATGGAGTGCATCCTGTCTTTTCTCTGTTTAACAAACTTTACTTTTATTTCGAAAAAGTTGTTTAATTGGTAGTAACCTTTATGTAACTTAGTAGTTTAATGTTAGCGTAACAACTGATTTGCACACTTGACACTGAATTTTTACTTGCTGTGATGACATTGCATGCATAAGAAACCCTTGGTCTTCCATCTGAAGCTTATCAGTTATACAATAATCAAATCCACAGACAAACATTAAGTTATTTTCCAAACCAGCCCAGTTTTATTTAGACTCTTTTCTGGCCACTTTATCGTTGAATATCTATTTTTTTTTTTTTTTTTTTTTAACCTTGCCAATCAAGGAGTCTTCTTGTTCTGTGTTTTGTGTAATAAGATTAATTTACAGACATAATGCTGCTTTTAGTCGTTCTGAATTTTTCCTTTACTAATATTAATCTGTTTGCTATGCAGACCATTCATCAAGTCGTTAATTCAAGGTGTTCTACCGGGGATTGCTTTGAAGATTTTCCTCATAGTTCTACCAACAATATTAATGTTTATGTCTAAACTTGAGGGCTTTCTATCAACATCATCTCTGGAGAGGAGATCTGCCACGAGATATTACATTTTTAACTTTGTAAATGTTTTCCTCGTGAGCGTCATAGCAGGAACTGCATTTGAACAACTCGACACTTTTCTCCATCAGTCAGCAAATCAGTAAGTTACTTCAACGTCAAACTATAGTCCCATCTTGTCATAATTTCATTAAATACAGTTACTCATTGTTGACTTGTGACGTTTAATTGCAGAATTCCTATAACCATTGGTGTTGCAATTCCTATGAAAGCAACTTTCTTCATTACTTATGTAATGGTCGACGGATGGGCTGGTGTTGCAGGGGAGATCTTGAGAATAAAACCTTTAATAATTTTCCACCTTAAAAATTTCTTCCTTGTTAAGACTGAAAAGGACAGAGAGGAGGCAATGGATCCCGGAAGCATCGGTTTTAACACGGGCGAACCTCAAATACAATTATATTTTCTTCTCGGCTTTGTCTATGCTGTGGTCACACCAGTTTTCCTTCCTTTTATATTGGTTTTCTTTACCCTGGCATATGTCGTATTCCGTCATCAGGTACAATCACACTTATTGAACTCCTCATCTCACCCCCACTCCCCCACAAAACATTATCACATACAGCCTTAAAGCAACATGGTGTAGCAACCCTATTGCATTATTGCCTAAATTAAATGGCTCTAAGTTCGGTGCATCATCAAAAATACTGAATTGGTTGCATTAAATCATCCTAAAATGACTGCATGAAATCTTACTTACCCGCTACCACCTTTGAACAATTTGGACTACCATGTATATAAATGATTTAATTGACTGTACACGTCTTCATATGGCAGCTTCATGGAATAATTTGAAGCCATAGATAAACTATGAATTACATTTAGTTAATGTATGGTCTGAGTCATTTCCTGTTTGCAGATCATAAATGTGTACAACCAAGAATATGAAAGTGCTGCAGCATTTTGGCCAGATGTTCATGGGCGTATAGTAAGCGCCCTGGTCTTCTCGCAGCTAATTCTGATGGGATTAATGAGTACAAAAGGGGCAGCTCAGTCGACGCCTTTCCTTATCGTTCTTCCAGTTCTTACCATCTTTTTCCATAGATTCTGCAAAGGCCGTTATGAACCAGCTTTTGTCAAATACCCTTTACAGGTTTCTAAACAATTGACAAGAGTTTTATCAATTATGTTTTCTTAATATTTGACATATGGTTTTCATCAAGAACATTTGTTCATCCCTTTCTTCGTTTTGTATTCCAGGAGGCTATGATGAAAGATACTTTAGAACGTGCAAGAGAGCCAAACTTGAATTTGAAAGGCTATCTCCAAAATGCTTATGTCCATCCAGTTTTCAAAAATGATGACGACGAGGATGATGATGAAGATGATGCTGATTTTGGTTTCAATGGGAAATTTGATGAGAGTGTGCTTGTATCTACGAAGCGAGAGTCGCGTAGGACCACACCGGCCCTTAGCAAAATGAGTGGTGCATCGTCTCCGTCACTGCCAGATGTTCCTCAAGAGCCTTGAATCTTGAGGGCTGCTGTGGTTCTGTAAATCAAACGTGAGGAAAATAGTCTTGCTTAGACTAGAGTTTAGAACTAAATCCTAGATTTTATGGTCACAGTTTTCTCATGTATTTGTTATTACGTTTTTAAAATGACGTGAGGAGATCTTGTGACTGTAAAGATTATGAAGTTTTAGATAGATATAAATTTTTGGACTGAAAAGAAATGTAAGTAAGATCATGTTAAGCGACTTCGAGGAGGATAAATTTCGTGGCAGTTTTAAAGTTAGGTATAGATACGGTATGGGATGTGAAATAGCTACTACCTTCACCAAGACTTCGCACCAAAAGCTGAATCAGTTTTATTGATAACTCGGATTTATAAGTCGAAATGCATGATAATGTTATCATAAATTTTCATAGATGAAAAATTTGTGAGCAAAAGATTTGCATATGAATTATTCATCTAGTTGAATTTTTGAGACTCCATTAGACATGTGCTTGAAGTTTCATAAAATATCTTTGAGATATCTTTTAAGTTGACCAAACCTTGAGACTAGAGGTGTAAATAAGCGGAAAAAATTGCAAAGGGAAAATGATATATAGAGAGTAAATTTTAATTACACAATAATATTTTATTGTTATTTATTATATTCTCCTAAATCAATACGTCTTCCTTTTCCAATATCTACGAATAATAAATATCATGTTCTTTATTATTATTTTTAGACTTTTGACAGAATTCTATTCCAACTATGGTGAATTTCAGTTTTCTTTCATCGATAAAACGTTTGTGTTTCGCTTAAACGTTTTCGTTCTGCGTTAGTGGAGCATATGCATAACGTATGTGTTCAATTATACAATATAACTCATATATTTGCAAAGAAGGATTTTGCAATTTTTTTTAAAATACATATTCTCTTAAATAAAGTTACGAAATTATAGGAATGCAATATATATATATATATATATATATATATATATATATATATATATATATATATATATATATATATATATATATATATATATATATATGTTAAAAACTATGAAGTGAGATAATTGAGTTTGATTCTTGTACTTAACGAATTATTAAATACTAAAAAGCAAGATGAATTAGTATATGAACATGGAAAGCGCAAGGAGAAAATGGTAAGAATTTCGCTCTCTTTAGGAATAGTGTTTCCAATAATTAAATATGCCTATTGCGATTATATTGTATTTGGTAAATCGCGAAATTAAGGTTCCTGGATTGTATTTCTCATTTACATAAAACTAGAAACTGGGGCACGCCGAGTCCCTTGCAATTTTTTTTTTTTTTTTTAATAAAGTACTATATGTTCATATTCAAGTGTGAAGAAAAAAATAAAATTTGAAAAAAGAAAAGATTTGTCGAGATGAAAAGAGTTTGAATTAATGGGGGAGTGAATCAATATAATATTTAGAGTAGAATGGAAAGAAAAATAATTTCCAATGAAAGAATATGAATTATAGGGAAACTAAATCATCATTTCATGTAAATGGTATAACTAATTGCTTTTAACTTAAATTGTAGGGTTAAATTGAGAAATTAATAATAAGATGGTATAGTGAAACACAAATTATAAGGTTAAACTTGGAAATCAAAAGGTTGGTGTCACAAGTACCTCTTCCTTTATATATTAGAATAGATAATGATCAACTTAGAAACGTAAAAGGCAATTATGATATAATTTAGGAGTATACTATCAATCAACAGTAAAATATTATATGATAGGCGTGACCTAAACTTTTAAACACGTTTATTATCCCAAAGGACTGAGACCACGTGGTGGACAAGAGTTTCAAGATTTCTAATTTTTACAGACAGGATGGGTCTCACAAACGTAAAATCAAAGCACGTGTCGTGTAAAACGGGTGTCACGTATCGTTCTCATTCATCGGAAGATGGGTCACAGAGACAGACACACGGACAAAATGATGATATTTGTAGTCACATCTTTAATTCTCAGATATGATTGACTCATTATGCCTAAAGTAGTTTTTTTTTTTTTGATAAGTATTAAAATAAGATTCCTATTTTTACTATAGCAATTTCGCCAGCTAAATATTTAAACTTGACTGGCAATTTGGTGAAGTCTTAGGCAGGAGATATTGCTCGAGCAAGAATTAAAGGAGCTGGAACAAATATTTGAATATTTCTAATTTATTCTTCTTAATTCAAGAATATGACTTAGAAGTTAGAATCTATGTCACATATAGCGTGTGTGAGGGCGGAAGCGAGAGCGAGAGCGCGTGCGCGAGTGCGCCAAATTTAAAATTTCGTAAATTTCAGTGCGCATTAATGCGTCTATTAAAAATAATTAAAAATATATATTTTTATGAATATAAATGATAAAAGTAGTTAATAAGTAATTATAATGAATTAAATCAAACATATGTAATTCATCATTGTCACTACCAACATTATGAGTGTTTAAACAACTAATAGTTCAATCTTTTGTTTTTATAATTTTCTTCGATTTTGAGCAATTATTCATTTTGCAAACTTGGTTTTGTTCACTCTTATTATAGTTCTCGACTTTTTGCAATTATTTCGTTCAATAGTTTTATTTTGTCTAATTATTCCTTCAATCTAGTCGAAGGATAAGGCACTAGACGCATGGAGTATATTAGATGTGGAACAAATTGTAGAATTGAATGCGCGTAAAATAAGAATTCTCATTACAATAACTAAGATTTCTTAGTGCGAGAACTAAAGATTCTTAGTGCGAGAACTAAAGATTCTTAAATCGTCTTAGTTCGGAGCACAGGCACTCAAGTCGCGAGAGCGCGACTAGTGCGCAGTGCGTTGACACGTGGAGGAGGATTATGTGACATAGGTTAGAACCTCGTCTCTCCCCTTATATCCCTCTTATTTAACCCATGTTAAGGTCTTTTTAAACCACTATAGATAATTAATTACCTTAACCATAATATATTTTTGTAGGATCTATACTACACTATTATGATTAAATCCTACAATCAAAACTATTAAACCCAAGTATAAATTAAATTTTAAAGTATATTTTTTAAAATCAAAATTGCTTTGCCATAACATTTAAGATTCGGACTTCATAATTCAGCATCACGGATAAATGAATAAAGTAAAACATTGATATATTATTTTAGTTTAAGTTAGAATGAAAATAAAACAAAAGAAAAGTATAAAGTTATTGATTCTAAGTTAATTACATTTATGCTTTAAAATTTATTTGGAAATTTATTTTTATAAATAATTCCACTCTGTATTTCTATCTAATGATTTTAGTTAAACAAAGATGGCCATACAATTATTATTATTCTATATGTACTATGCAATTGAAAAGATGAATAATTTGCTCTTTTTTTTTCTTCATGAAACCGGTAATTAAAATTAGAACTTTCAGTAGATTTTGCCGACATAATAGCGGAATGACATAGGTTCTTAATTCAAATAATTAGTGAAGAGGAGTAGAATTTGTAACTGAAAAAAATAGTTGCTACAATTAAGGAATGATAAGGGAACAAATTAGGGATAACTCTAACAATATCACCTACCTTACTTTTTTTTAGGGTTACTGTATTAATCATATTACGTTTAATTATAGGGAGATGATATATACAGAGCAAAATCCCTCAATACAGAGCAATTTTTCATTGTTTACTATTATACCCTCTTCATATTAATAGTTTGATTTATTTTCCTTGTAATACTTGTCAATGATTAGCACAATCTATGGAAACATAATCAAAATCAATCATCTCTCCAATTTATGAATTGGAAAGATCCTTCTCTGTTATAAGTTATAACATAGTTAATGAATGATAACTAATGTAATTAAATTAGTTACTTAATAAAATCTATTTAATATTCTATTTCTTGACAAATTTCTTCAAAATTTTAGTTTATGTAATTACGACTGGATAACTTTATAAAAAAAAATTGGGCGAATTTTTCTGGTGATAACTCGTGGTGAATTAAATTTATAATTGTTTATAAATACACATGTTAATGCATATATATTATACTAATAGTTAATCTCATCGTATTCTTGTTTTAATCACATTTTTTTTTAAATTGTTCTTTTGTTCAACACAGTGCCACACTACAAATTGCAAGGCCAGAGCGGTTAGAACAAATAATTTGCTTACATCTAATATATATATATATATATATATATATATATATATATATATATATATATATATATATTATCACTAAAGCTAACATTATAAAGAAGAGAGAATGATAGGAGAGTTAAAACTGAATTGCTTTGAGCAATTACGGTTGAGTATGAGGTGTTTTGGACAATTAAACATGAATTGAGAAAATGTTCCACCGTTTTTGTTTAATTAATGAATAATTTAGTCATATTAAGATAATGTTATTAAACTTTTTATTGTTCTTAATACATAATATGCAAATACTTAATACATAATTAATTTTAGATACGTAATCCTAATTTAATTAAATAACTTATTCACATGAGCTATTTATACATTTTATATAAAGAAAGATAATATTTCTATTTCGTAAATTGGAGAGATTAGTGTTTTGATTATAGTTCCATAGATTGTGCTAATAAGTGGCAAGTAATACAAGGAAAATATATTAAACTATTAATATGAAGGGTATAATAGTAAACAGTAAAAAATTGCTCTGCATTGAAGAATTTTGCTTTGTATATATCATCTCCCTTAATTATACTAGGCTGTTTGGATTTATTTGTAACGTTTGGTGCAAGTTTCAAGGAAGAGTTTTGTACGTATTTAATCAGAATATATGGATAATAATCTCATCCGTAAGTAGATGTAGTTATCCCTAAGTTCGGAACTGATATGACTAAATAACCGGAGGAGGATCTGTTTCGCTTCTAAAGAGATAATTATTGTTTAGATTTATCTTTATTAAAACGTCTGACATCAGTAATTTGATGCACAATTTGAATTTTGAACACAATGGTATATATAATACGTAATTGAACTGTGCCGCAATTTCTACCCACTTGCCCTATAGGGTTCACTAGAAAAAGAACAAAAATAGAGGAGCGTGTTTTTTAATTGCCTGTAATTTACTTATTATTGATAATGGGAATTAGAGTCTTTTCTATGGATCTTTTTGTACGTATTTGAAAGTTAGGATTGGATTTATATATGAAAATTTAACTGCTATAGAGTAACAAAGTTGATTTCATTAAAAAGAAAAAAGTAACAAAGTTGATTATTGAGAAAACATAGTTAATTTGCGTTCTTCAAGAGTCTCTTTGAGAAAGGAAACAAATATTAGGAAAATGACTTAAAAAGATCTTGGAATCTTTCCTTATCATATTTCTACCTTCTTTACTACGAAATAGGTGAAAGAAACTCAACAAACTTCATTCTTTTTTCTTTTTGTCATTAACAAAATTCTTGTTCCTCTCCTACACAATAGGTAAGTTTTATTGAAAAGAATATTTCTAACTATCAAAATTTCGCTTTTCCCTCTTATATAGTGAAAAGAAATAATCGAATTCCAAAGTTTTGATATCAATTTTTTTTTTGTTTCTCTACCAATTGTGGAATACTCTAATTTAAAAATAAAATATATATTTCCTATGAAAAACAACTGTTATAAAATAAAAAATTATCAATATTCTTCATTTACAAAATAAATTTTATTTGTATTCTGTTAAGCAGCCAGTCTGGATATAGATTTTTACTAGATAAATTCAATATAGACTCATTTTTCAAGATAAGAGTTGTTTCATGTTACATCTCATAATTGAACAATATTATCAAAATTGTGCTCCATATGTTATTATGGGTAAAATCACATCATGCCCTTGATATTAGTTGATTTGTACTGATCTCTATCCTAATTTATAGGATATTAGTTTTCAAGTTTATCTTATAAATATTTTCTATATAATGAGAATCACCCATTCATAATTGCTGAGATCCCAACAACCACAAGGTTATCAAACTTTTGCATGTTACTCAAACAAAGTTTTCTTTTCTTCTTCTTCTCTTTACTCATTGGTTGCAATATCTTACTCACCTCTTTTGGTGTATATTATGGTGCCAGCAATTTCTCACTCAGGAGAAAACAATTTATTCTCTCTTGTTAACCAATCAAAGTTCTTTTGGTTATCAAATGATAAAATCTTGGTCATGAGTTAAAGTTTCGGTTTCGATGTTTGATTCAATCTTCTAAATATTAGAAATATTTTATAATATTTTGGGAGTTTTTGAAATGTTTTGAAAGCTTCATAAAAGTTGTATTTATCTCTAACTAGATTATTACAAAGAAAACATTGGAGTGGTGGGTCTAGATCTGACTGGGCTACTCATTACTGGAATAGGGTCTGTTTACGCCCTTTTTCGATGGACATGGTGGAGGCTCATGCACTTACACTCAGGAAAGGTTCTGACCTAACTTTTTCTCTACAACGATCTTTTCTTTGTATAGATTCATCTCAGGTCTGGAAAGCATAGTAAAAATTCGTCTACAGATCGCAGTCTGAGGTCTGTTAGTGATGATGTCCCAGGGTCGGTATAAAGGGAGAACAGATTAGCTAATGCTTCGGCTGATTGGGTGGCATATAATGAAATTAGAAGATACTTCTGGATTTCGTCTCGACAAAGTCAAAAACTAAACGTGTTTCAATTGTTTTCGAGAAAACTCATGGAAATCTTCACGTGATATCTTAATTTATTTCGAAAAGACTACAAATATTGCAATCAACTTTTGATTATCACATATAGTTGAATGTTCATCAAGTTCTAGCCAGTCTGATTTATTTTTCACATACCAAGAATTAATGACTGAGATTCTGTCATCACTCTCATAAGGCGTGGTTTGTACATCAAAGTTTTTCTTTATTGATCTAAGACCTCAGAACATCTATTGATGGAGTAAGCTTCCACTATGTGCAAACTGAATCTTGATCAGTCACTGAGTCCACGTGTGATTTATCTTTAACCTACTAGGAAATAATGAGTGAAGTACGGGGTTCTATCATCAATCTGGGTGGTTTGCACTTCAAAGTTTTTCTGTTGTCAATCTAAGACTTTGTTGATTTATAAGACCTGAGAACTTGTATTGATGGGACGAGCTTCCAACCTATGTAAAGCAAATCTTGATCGATCATTGGGTCCAGTCCGATTTATTTTTCACATACTACAAATTAATGAGTGAATTACTCGAGTTCTCCATCACTCTCATAAGGCGTGGTTTGCACTTCAAAGTGTTTTTTTTGTCGATCTAAGTTTTGCGAACTTCTATTGATAGGACGAACTCCAACCTATCCAAAGTGAATCTTGATAGTTCATTGAGTTTTTTAATGTTTAATGGTCTCTATGATCAATACACGACTATTGAGTGCCCCACCTACAATATTGAAGAGTTCATGTGTTCTGGAGATTCTCACGACCTAATTTCAACAATTTAACTACTATGCTCTCTCAGCTTCACGTATTGCAGATATAGTTCCAAAAAGCGTTGAGTCATGATATGCTTGAACGATTAGTCTCTCAACAACCTCAAGTCTTCACATTCTACAGTCAACATAATTCTAAGAGATCGCAAAGCAACAAGACAAAGAAATCCTAACATATAGCAATCCAACATCTTTCTTCCTTTGTTTGGGACACTTTCGTCCCTCTTTTTATTGGCAAAAGATCTTCTGTCCCACTTTATGTCTCATTCCACGTCTCATTTAACTATTCGCTCTTTATGTTTTAAGATCAAAGACATGTGGCATGTCATCACCACAAATAGTGGGACAGAAAAATGGGATAAAAGATCCTTGCTGTTATTTGTGCGATCTCAATTGTGGAAGAAAAGGGGATAATTGACTAAACGTTGTTGGATGTTTTTGAAACTGAAGAAAAAGTAGTTTGCTAACTCCGTAGAGGCATTTGTTGCTTTTCTCGAGATTATTAGGTGCAACGGTAACATGATGAGGTGGTGCAACAATTCGATTATTAGCGTAAATGCACAAGAAGTTACTGTCCTAGATGTAAGAATTATGTTTAATCTCAACATTTGATTGTACCACGTTATTATGCATATCGGCTGCAGTTAATTGTTTTTCAAATTAGAGGCATCTTTATAATTTTCTAGTTCTATAGCCACTTCTCACGCGACTAGTGACCTCAAGGTAGTGGCTTTGCTTGCTCTTTACCTCAGCAATGATGGACTCATGGTTGACAATGGTAATTCATTATCAATTTCTCATACAGGTTCTATTTTCTCCCTACTCTTTAAAGTTCATTCTTTTATCCAATGGGTTACTTGTTGCTGACTTTAATTTTATTTTTAAAATTTCCATCAGCCAACAAGGATAATAATTATTTCATTCATAAAGAACATTTTAGCTCTTATCTCCAATAAGCTATTTTTCACGTTAAGTCTCTTATGCCACATAAACTTCAATACATTCTCACCAAATCTTCGTACTTAGAATGTCATATAAAAACACGCAACCTATATCTATTGCAGCAATTAATCACCAAAATCTCGAATTAAACTTTAGTGATATCGAAGCACGAAATTTTATTCACTATCCATGAAATAAATTTTTACCATAAACGTATTTCAGTTAATGTCCACTACTGAAATAATAAAAGAATATCCTTATAATATATATTTCCAAAAATAAGCACCAAATCTAACTTAGCTGTCATCACAGCATTTACTTCCACATATATTTTTCCTAATTAGGTCACGAGTCAATAGTCAAAACTCAACGAGGCCTTTTTTTTACCCTAATTAATTTGCCTGCTGTTCTTTTCACTTTTAACGCAAGTAAGTAAATAAACGATATATATAAAAGCCTATGTCATTGAGTGAATTATCCATTATCAAATAATTAATTTAATCTGTTGTGATTATTTTCTCTCGTGCTCATCTCAAAAACTAATTTTAACCTAATCTTCTCGAATTCGATTAGATTTGCATAAACAACACAATTCAGCATGTTCTAGACAAATCTGTTCGATTGATCAGGTCCGTTTGAGATAATTTTGTTTTTTTCAGCCTGTTAAATTTTTGATTGATGCGATTATTGGTGGTTTTAAGGTGTTATGGATTTCAATTGCGAGAGGATTTAGCTCTTCGCGTGATTTTGTTTGCGTAGGGTTTGTGTTTTTTTGAATTTTTTGTTTATGATCATGTTATGAGTATTAAATTGATTTTGACTCAGTTGTTGTGGTTGACTCTGGGTCTATATCGTGGAATTTATCGGTGTTATTGTGATTGATCCATGTTTATGAGCTAATGTTTTTTGTTGTTGTTGTTGTTGTTGTTGTTAATTTATGATTTTTTGTGTGAGGATGAGTAATTGTGAGGTTCTGTGCACGGATAACGGAGTTCGATGGTATTGTTATAGAACTTGCATTGATGAATTATGATGTTGTGTCAATAGTAGGAACGGAGCCTCTGCTTTTGGTTCAGTTGTGTGATATGTTTTTGCAGTTGTATGCGTAAAAAACTTTGATTGTGAATGCTGTTTCTTTAGGAGTTTGGATTATTAATTGAGATAACGTACACGTGTCCGTTTTTAATTGGTTTTTGACAGCCAGTATTCTGTTTTTGTTACTGGAATTTGGAAATCTTTACTAAATTAGGGATTTTTTTTTTATTGCGCAGCATAGCGATGGCTGTATTGCTTGCAAAGCAACAGCGGCACAGCCGTTACACAAATAATGATATGCCGTTGGCGCCAAGAAGCCTGAAAAGTGTGGCTAGGCCAGTGAGGAAGAGGAAGCTTATCATAGATTTAGAGGAAGAAGAAGACGAACTGGAAACTGTGAACCTATTACCTAAAGAATCAGATAATGTGTCTAATCAGGATGCTGCGCTAGTTGGAAGCAGCGATGATTCACCTGGTATGACAACACCAATTGGACTTCACAGTGTTTTAATCACAAAAAAGTCAAGAACTCCAGTAAGGAAACCAGTGAAAACCCAGAGTGCTGAACATGTGAGTGCTGGTAGCTTCTCCTCAAACAGATGTACCCGTCCGCGTTCAAAGAAGAGACGACGTCCAGCTTCTTCAAATGGAGTAGGAGATGATAGCGCAGATGACGAAAACGAACTTAGATATAGGCCCCTGGAAGATTTTATAAGAACTGAAGGTTCAATAGATAAACTGAGTTTCGGTCATAATAAAACACCCTTCTCTGATAAAAGCAATTCAGGGAAAGTTTGTGGAAGGTCCAAGAGGAAAACGATTGATCAAAGTAAAATTAGGAGGAAATGTGGAGATTGTGAGAGCGACGAGGAATGGGATGAGAGCAAGGAGAAAGTCAGGTCATTGGCGGCTATAACATGCATCCAGAAAGAACAAGTTGAGAATATGGATAATCAGAGAACACTAAGACAGCGCCGCATTGCCTCAAACAAGTGTCTCGAGTCTGATTTTATTTATTGTGATTGGATAGATGATGAAGAAGATGTGGTTTCTCAAAAAGATACAGAAGTGGTGGTTAGTGATCCATATAACGTCTCGAGAAACAAAATTAGTTCTCCACTTAAAGTGAAGGCAAAACGAAGTTTAAATAGCAAGAGAAGGAGAAGTAATGTCCCAGTCAGACATTCTTCATCTGATTTCTCCTTCTCCTCGTCCTCCTCCTCGCCATCCTCTTCATGTTCATCAATTCCAAAAATAGAGCGAAATACTGGACAGAGGTCTCTAACTAGAAACGTGAAGGTAAGATCTCTAAATCCGAGCATCTTGTTTCTCTTGGGAAATAAGTGGTGAGATAACTATTTCGTACTTTCGTAAGCAGGTAAATGAAAAGAAATCGGTGAAATGCCATCAGTGTTTGAGAGCTGATAGAAGAACGGTTGTTCCATGTGCAAAGTGTGAAGAAAAATTATACTGCATTCAATGCATCAAGCAATGGTTAACATTCTGTCACTAAACTCTCCCCTTTCGAAGAATTCATAAAATTATTAGTAATACTTTTCACCTGTATAAATAGGTATCCTGCATTATCAGAAGAGGAAGTATCAGAGCTTTGCCCATTCTGTCGCGGAAATTGCAACTGCAACTTGTGCTTACACTCAACTTCCATGCTAAAGGTTAGGTCATTTCCCAAAAGAGTGAACTGTCTTTCTATTTTCAAATGCTAAAGGCGTGTTCTGTTTTCCTGTACAGACATCTAAAAGAGATCTAACTGATAGTGAGAAAAGTCGGCATCTGCACTATCTCATCAGCAAACTTCTTCCTTACATAAAACAAATTCAACAAGAACAAAATGAAGAGATCGAGATGGAGGCTCAAACTCAAGGTATGTGTCAATGAAATCACAAGAGAAGAGTTTTATGGTACTTATTCAGCTACTGATGGAGTATTTGCATGATCAGGGGTGTCATCATCTTCAGTACATGTGAAACCTGCGACTTGCTACAGTGATGAGCGTGTATATTGGTGATAATCTTTTTTTCTTTGACATGTAACTTTTTCTAATCCTATCCTCTGATGTAACTGTATTCATGACTTTCTCCCTTGTTCATCAAGCAGCAACCATTGTTCAACTTCAATTGTTGATCTTCATCGGAGTTGCCCGAAATGCTCTTACGAGCTGTGTCTTAGTTGTTGTCGGGAAATTCGTGGAGGTCAGTTCCCAGGAGGTTGCAACAGAGCAATTTTTCAGTATGTGGACAGAGGATCTGATTACATGCATGGCGGATATCCATTACCAGAAAGTTGTGCAGAGGCTTTAGATAAAGATTCTTCGATGCATATTAAGTGGGTTGCCAGCCAGAACACTGATGTTGTTTGTGCTCCTAAAGAATTGGGGGGATGTGGTAGTAGTAATTTAGAGCTCAAGCGTCTCCTACCAGAATATTGGATCTCAACATTACAAGAACAAGCAGAAAAAATCCTGACCAGATGTGAAGTTACAGAGACAAATTTTCAGCCTACATACTGTGATGGTGACCCTGAAAATTCTTGTAGGACGGCTTCTAGAAAAGGATCCGAAGATAATTGCTTGTATTGCCCAGCTTCAAAGGACATCTTGAGCGAAAAAGAGCTCTTACACTTCCGCACGCACTGGGCTAAAGGAGAGCCGGTAATTGTCAAAAATGTTCTTGAGCAGACAACTGGATTAAGTTGGGAACCATTGGTTATGTGGCGTGCATTGTGTGAGCACACAAATGAGCGGGTCAGTTCAAGAATGTCAGACGTGAAAGCTATTGATTGCCTGGCTGGTTGCGAGGTAATTTTCGTTCCTATTGTTACATTTTAAATATTTACTTTTCTTGTAGAGCTAGAAAGTTTTTCTATTTTTCAACGACCTCACTAGTTTTTGTCTTTATTTTGATAACTTCTATAGAGTCATGTCAGACTTAAGTTGTTGGATTGTTTTTTTCGAATTCCCTTTTGGTGGTGCAGTTACATGATAAGTTCCAAGGTTGGGGTGTCAATAAGGAGTTAGAATCTCTTATAGTCTGGAAATTCCCCTAATTATGTAATGTCATAGTTTCCTAGTTTAGTTAGGTAGATTTTTTTTTCCTTGTAAATTATCTAATTAATGGTGAGTTGGGCAACTATGTATAGAGTACATGTTTTTTCAGAAAAATGCAAAAATTAACATGATATCTGATCCATATCTTTTAAAGGTATATGTTTGTTTAGAGTTCTTTGGTGTAGGCATTTTGCGATTATTATATGCAGGCTGCCTCGTATTTAGCGAGTTGGGCAATAGAAGCTTTATGCATTTGTGGTTTGTCCAGCAAAGTGGACGATGACGGGAGTAATACAAGAGCAATGATTTGGAGGTGGTTTGCTCCTCAGTTTGTTTGGGGTATTTACCATAAGGTTTTGATAGTGCAGATGGAGAAGACTTGCTTCTCTCAGATGAAGGTGAATCCTTGTGGATAATAAGTTGCGGCCAGCAGAGGATCTGACATAGACTGCTGTTTATGGAATTATTTTGTTTTGCTGCTGACTGGGCTTCTGAAAATTGGGAACCTAATTTTTTCTCTTGTCTTGGACTTCCATTTTTTATATTTTTCTCTGGTGTGGCGGTTCTCATTTGGATTTTTTGGGCCAAGGATTTAGGTTGCTCACCCCAATTTTGTTGGGGCTTCAAACAAATTCTGGGATTGGGATTCTTTTCTTAAAAAAAAAAAGAAAAAGAAAAACTCATCCTCATGTCTGGTAACATGCTTTCATACGCCAATGCATGGGAATTCAAGTCCACATGTTCGCGCTCGAAAAAGATTTTTAGGTTCATCTTAACCGTAGCACTACTCCGAAACTAGGGAATTCCAAAACTGTCCAATGGAAAAATTATGACGTCAATTTGTTTCATGGATTTTGGCATCTATTAAACCCCGTAACATTGATGTTCAATTTCCACTTGCCTAGGAGTTACATGATCATCGTTTCCGGGGTATCAATTATCATATTGCTCGTCGTTTTCATTTGGAGTGGCCTTATTTGCTGAAGGTACCTTAACAATTAGACAATTTCACTCTTAATTCTTAACTAACGTGGAACACATAGTTATTGTGACAGCTAAGGTTCCTAGAGAAGCATTGGATGCTATAAGTATAGTCCATGCAACTAGTTGATGTGATTGTTTGTGGCATTGCTTGAACTAAAAAGCGTACCTAAACCGTGATCATGTACCGTAATTGGAGATTTGGCATGGTGAGTTGCTTTGAAAGGGCAAAGACTGAACAAATTACATGGCAAGGCGAAAGAGACAGGCAACACAGAGGGGCCGAATGTTGCTTATGTTGCAAACAACCAAAAAGAGTCGAGCATGGAGCATGTTTTGGTTCCAATGAGTTTTAGCATATTGCTCCCATAATCATCCTAAGAAATCTTGCAATAATATTTTTGCTCCATATTCTTTATCTCTAAAGATGGTGCAACGGATGATTGTGTTAGTCATTTTTTCTTTGTGGCCTACAAGGTACATTTACCTAGGTTACAAAGTCATTGACTATTGACCCTGATCCGTTTAAATTTTAATCACATGACAGGTAGAATCGTGAACTCACAAATATGAGAATTATCCAAAGAATTTAGGTTGAAGATACCTTAACAAAGGCGCTTTCTCGACATTGACATCATTTTAGTAAATAAATTGATGTTACGTCTCAACATATTATATGTCATGGTGAACGGTCCCAAAAATGGCGAATTTTGCTTATGTTTGAAAAGAGACAAGCTTGGAGCATGTTTTAGTTGCAATGAGTTTGTCCACATTGCTCGTGATTGACCTGAAGGTCCTTGCAATCACACGAGGAAAAAGGCATCTAATCATAGAATGCCCCATCCGGCTCAAAAGCGGAAGTCACGGGGTCTTCAGGTAAATGTTGTAGATTCAACACCACCAACCTTTACAACTTTTGTCCATCTTCTTCAATTCTAGAGATGGTCGTGCCCGTCCTTTCTGCCTGGACCCTACAAGGTACGTCTACCCGATGTGATAATACCTTTGATTATTGACTCTGATGCATCTAATCATATGACAGGTACTACGTGTTGATGAGCGCACAACAATTCACAAATACAAAGGCGTTGAACACATTTACTTTGTAGACTCTTAACGAGAGCGCTTTCTCGAAAAGTAGATGCTTCAAGGCAAACTGTGATGCGCAAGCACTTCTAAAAATCACATGATGCAGTGTCAGCAAGCCTAAGATATGGAAATGGCTTGGACACGTGTGGGACCCACCAAGAACGTGTTTATAATTATAATGATGCACGGATACTTAAAAAAGCACTTGGTGCAGTATCAGATACGCATCAGATGCGGAGACGCCACGCCTGCATAATGAACACGCCATACGGGCATATCCCATACATTGTGATATTTTATGAGTTTTGATAGTTTTCTAAAATATGGGGTTGAGTCATTTAGCAATATCAAATCAAAGATGGATTTAAAATTGCAATTTACTAATCGAGACAAGGCTGCAAGGCAAAAAAAAATGTGAATAATTAAGAAAGAAACAACAAAACAGAGGGGTGCGATTGCTTGAATTGCAGTTCTTTGGTTTCATCCGTATGTTTATCTAAAGAATCAACCGCATTTTATTTTGATTATGTTGTAATATAGATTAAACTATAAATAAAAAAATATTTACGGGTACTGCATCTTGTATTTTTAAAATATCTGTGTAACCGTGTCCATATGTGTCGTATCCTTGTCCCGTGTCTGTATTCATGCAACATAATCTGGGACACATCCAAGAGACAAATCAAAAGTTCAACGCGAAAAAGTTGTAGGACTTAATGATTATCCTATCTCGGCGGTAAAAAGCTTCAAAACCTCCAACCTATGGGGTTATTCATAATGTGCTTCTTGAACTACAAAAAAGAGAAAGTAGCCCCATAACCTATTTAATTTTGTGCAAAACGTCTCCTGAGGTGTTGATCCGACATGTTTCTACATTTTTACTCATTGGATTTGAGGTGTTGATCCTACATGTTTCTACATTTTTACTCATTGGATTTGGTCTAGGGGTAGTTTGCACATTTTTTCAGTCGGCATGATTTTTCTTTTTTTAATAATTTAGGGGACACAGACACATTGTGAAACACCTTAAGTTAGGGGGTTTGAAGCTTTTTACCCAAAATGTTCGGGTTTTCTTCTATTACTTTTTGTTTTTTATATGTTTATTTAATTTTATTTTTTGTTTTATGTTTGATAAAATAAAATAAGGAAGAATGTCAAGCGTATAGCAATCCGTGTCATTTGTTACGAGAATCTTCATAGCACCCGCACGCAAGAGGGACTCCATATGTGGGATGTGGCAAAAAAATGCATTCGCGTATTTAGATGATTTTGGCATTTTGTAAGGGGAAAAAAATGTCAAACTCCTAACGTGTACCCCCATTTGCAACTTACCACCTAAACAAAAAGGAGAAACTTTGACCCCAATCTTTTCAAAATGTGTGTATTGTCCCTTGGTCGTCATTGTGTCTATCTACACGAAATATTCCATGAAGATGCTATCTCGTGCTTTCCATGTGATAGGCCTTGGGATATTTTCTTCAATTCGCACGTTTTAAGAACGTTAGGGGTCACGTTGCTAAAGGGGTAAAGGTCGGGAGTAAAAGAAACATCAACTTCTTCGTTCCAAGAGGTTTCCATCATCATGTCTTCTTTGTTGTGAATTTGGCTACGGATTTTTTTGGATTTCATTGAAGGTAGGTTGCCCTCAAACTTATTGCTCTTAGCTGCATTCATCTAAACACTATATCATCGTCTTTTCCCTTCATTATTTACAACTCATTTTCAAACTAATTGGGGAAAAATTTACAATTATTGTTTACAAATTTGACGAAATTGAATGTAGGACAAGAACCCTAATTTCTCCCCCTTTTTCTGTGACTGAAAATTCAATCGGCTTAAGTGAAGGGACGATATGACCCTTGCAATGCAAGTTGTCAAACCAAATATTCCTTTTAATTGTGTTGAAGTTAGACGGAGAGTTGACTAGAGAGTGAACTTGCACATATTTCGAAAGGTTAGGGGTGTAAGTTCCTCCCTTTTTTTTTCTTTTTTTTTTTTTTTTTTTATTAAGTTGCAAAGGGTACTTTGATACTTTAACCCTTTTATAAATTGTTAATCTATTATGTAACGAACTAGAATCCGACTCCTTTTTATTTGTTGATGAAGTAATTGAATAACCAAGTAATCATTGTGTAACTAATTGATTTGAATTGAATGCTTACTCATTTGCTTACGTGTTTATGTTTGCGATGAGTTTATGGGTTTTATATAAAATGTTTTATTTGAACTTATTTTAGTTTTATGAATTCAAATATATTTGATGTTAATTTTTTGAACTTGAAATATTATTTGCATTCTATTTTGATGATGTATGATATTTATTAATGTTGATATATACCGGTGTCTTTGTAGTGTAGTATTCTACAATGTGTTAAAATCTGTGTCCCGTATCCGTATCCGTGTTATTATAGACGAACAATTAACATCAATTTGATGGGGATGCCAATAATAAACTAGAATCTCTGTGAATCTGGAAATTCCCCTAATCACACAACCACATAGGTGGTGTTCGCAAATCTTATGTTAAAGCTAAAATCAGTTTTTTGCTTGAATAAGTACTTTAGGCTGTTTGCGAATCTAGATTTTTTGGTTATAATCTACTTTTAAACTAAAATCCCTAGAGTCTCAAAGTTTGGTGTGGTCCTACTTGAGACTTGGTATGGTCCCACTTTTGGTTTATGGCATCCTTTACAAAAAAATAAAATTATTTAGGATGCCCAGCTTCTAAACGCTCTCAACGTGTGAATTAAAGGTGTTTTTGAAACTAAACTTATATTATGGACTTGTAGTTTTTGAGAAGTGTTATTCAAGCACCACTATACTTCTGTAATTTGGTTAGACGGATTGTGCTTCCTTGTATATTACCTAATTAGTTGTTATACGTATATATGTGTATCTATTGGAAACATGTATAGAGTATGCATTCATTGAGAGATGCACAGATAATAACATGGGGTGGGGATAGGGGTTGTGCATGGAGATTTGGAATTGGTTTCTTGCATTTGTAGCTACCAATGCTAATATCTGTTCTTCCCCGTGGCTGTTGCAGGTCGAGATTAGTACCCGTAAATTCTTCAAGGGTTATGTTGAAGGGAGAAGATATCCGAATATCTGGCCTGAAATGCTTAAACTCAAGGACTGGCCACCATCTGACAAATTTGAGGATTTGTTACCCCGCCACTGTGATGAGTTCATTTGTGCCTTACCATTTCAGGAATACACGGACCCAAAGGCAGGTTTTCTAAACCTTGCGGTGAAGTTGCCAGCTAATGTCATAAAACCTGATTTGGGTCCAAAGACATACATTGCCTATGGGATTGCAGAGGAACTAGGAAGAGGAGATTCTGTGACCAAGCTTCACTGTGATATGTCAGATGCGGTATGCACACAATATCTGTCACTTATCATAGTCGTGTGCTTTCTAATGGAACTTTGACTTCTACCATTTTAAAAAAGGTTTAATGGAAATCATTCCTTGGTATGATTCTCAAGAATGATTTTGTGCACTGTTTTTTTTAACAAATAAACCTGTGAAATTCTATACTTAGTTTCACTTCCACAATTAAATATGTATATTATTGCTTTCCTGAGGAATGAAATAAAACATTGCCTTCTTTTTTAACAAAGCAACGCCCTAAAGTAATTGCTCTGCCTTGATGCATGGCCAAATTTGATCTGTTGCACTCCACTGCTTGGGAAAGTTCTGCTAAATTTTGTGTGTGTGGTCATTTTAGTTTCTAAGTGAAAGAATGCAGCAATCTGATTGTTTTCCTTGTTGTGCGAAATTTCAATATACAATATGCACTAGTTTAAAAAGTTTTAGATTCCAGGTTATAGTGAAAAACATTTTTCAAGTTCTCCTCTCGTTTGATTTCTAACTTTAACTCATTGTCTTTTGGGCGTTAGTCCACTGTCTCAGAATATAGTGATCTACCCATACTTAGCAAGTCATGGTTTCTTTGCGTATTGTGTGAATCATGTAGCTTTTCCAGGGCATCTTTCAATTGTTAAAGAAACTTCTTGAGTTTCAAATCTCACATGCAATGATTGCTGTAATCTTTGATTCAGGTGAACATTTTGACACACACGGCTGACGTAACTATAGATGAAGGGCAGTGGCGAGCAATTGAGTCGTTGAAGAAGAAGCATAGAGCTCAGAATGAAAGAGAATGCATTGGCCGAAAGAAAAATGATAGTAGTAGTGAGATTAGCCTTGACGATTGCAATGAAAAAGAGGATTTTCAAATTCTAGAAGTTGAATGCCCAGAGAATGAAAAGAAAATTTCTGAGGTGGGGGAACCTGAGCACACTAATTCCTTCATCAGCAAGGGATCTGGTTACTGCAACGCTTCATGCCTTTCATGTTATGAGCATCCAGTGGAATCAAGTACTTCAGATTTTGTACCTGAAAGGCATTCAGAGAATGTAGCTGGTGCTCTGTGGGATATTTTCAGAAGAGAAGACGTGCCAAAATTGAACGAATATCTTTTTAAGCACTCGGACGAATTTCGACACACTTTTTGCTGTCCAGTTGAAGAGGTAATGTGTACCCATTCAAAATTTGGCGATTAGCATGAAGAAACTGTGTACTCAACTGGTCCATTTGTTTTGCTTTTCTAGGTAATTCACCCAATTCATGACCAGACTTTCTATTTAACTTCAGAACATAAACACAAGCTAAAGGAAGAATACGGTAAGTAAAATATTACTTTTCCAGTCTCAACATTAGGACTAAATCTCTTTATTACTGAAGATATGGTTTCCTTTACTATACCAGGTATAGAACCTTGGACTTTTGAACAGAAACTTGGAGAGGCAGTATTCATTCCTGCGGGATGTCCACACCAAGTGAGGAATTTAAAGGTAAACTTACTAAATCACTTCCATTTATTTTATAAGATCAATTTTCACTTGTTTAGTATATATCTTTATATTTTGATTTTCTTGCTCTGACAGTCGTGCACCAAAGTTGCTGTCGACTTCGTCTCTCCTGAAAACCTGCACGAATGCATTAGACTAACCGAGGAATTCAGGAAACTACCAAAGGATCACAGAGCCAGAGAGGACAAACTAGAGGTAGTTTATTACATCTTATATTTGAATTTAAACTTAGAAGTTGGAATTTGGAAGACATAGAGTGATGTTATTCTTTTTACCAATTTATGCTGGGGCAGGTCAAGAAGATGATCCTTCATGCTGTTAATCAAGCAGTTGAAGATCTTGAAAAACTCTTCGGAAGATGATAAGGATGAGGTTGCCAGCAAGACGCCATAGTTAGAGTTAACCTATTCAATTTTGCTCGAGAATAACCATGGAAGGATTTTGTGGTCATCACTGGAATGTTGTGATTCATACAAATAAACGCCGGTGGCCTTCTGCGTGGATAAATGCCTATAAGATGGTAGTAGAATCAGGGAAAAAGAATGTTGTAGACTTGATAACTTTTAGGTTTACAGGTTTTTGATTGAGTATAGGTTTTAGAATAGCAACTATACTGAGGCTTCGGAAATTGAGGTATAGCCGTATAGGTTTTTCTTTTTTTTTTTTTTTTTTTTTTTTCTCTGTGTAATTTGCTTGTACATAAACTGACTCTTAAATCATATATGTACCTTTTTTTTTGGGATTTAGCATAAAAGGTATTTAAAAATATTTTTTTTGTTTAACTAATGACTCGTATCTTTTTTACGTTCAAAACTGTAATATTTATTTTGCAAGGGTTTAAGGTAATCTTTTCTTGACCTGGGATTCATTACTTTTTTATCCTCATCTTATTAATATGTAGAACTCATGTAGTGTAAAGTAAGATTAAACATAGACTTATAACCGGAAACTGCTGCTAAAGAACATAGTAGGAGCTAACCCTGATGGAATTTGTGGTACCATGGTACCGTTAATATTTGCTTATACAAAATAAAATACTAGATCAATCAGCAAACGTTTGATTTTGGTTAATCTAAGTTAGTGAATTTCAGAATTTATAATCGTTAATTGTACTTTTTATTTTGATATATCGTTAAGCGACATGACGATTTATAGTTACCTAAAAGATATTCATAGACAGGGCTCGTTTGAAAAATCAAACGGGAAGTGGGTTCAGATTGACCATTTTTACCCTGATTTTTTTTATTCCATCCATCATATATGTGAAGTTTGATTAGGCACTTTTCTGTCCTCATTTATGCAGTGTTACTGTTTTTGGTTGATTACCAAGCTTCCAACCTGCGCCGGGTCATAAGAGGTCCAAGACCTAGTACCGTGGCTTTAAGAGGTCCGATCCTAAATTAAAACTAGAACTCAAAACGGTCTATAAGGCGAAATTAACATAATTATACAAACAATCTAAATATATAAACTATAAAACATTTTCAAACATTAAGTCCTGGTTTATATAAAAATGATCCTGATCGCTTATGAGGTAGGACTCACTCTATTACCGTAAGGAGTGGACACGAACCAAACACCTCAAGAAAGTGCACAAGTCAATTTCGCTGATAACCAAATAAACTTTAATACTTATAGTTCACTCTAATACCATTTCCCAAATACTAAGTCTTTTCTTTTACTTGATATTGTACCAAATACTAAGTCATTAATTCCCCTCATTTCTGGGCAGAAAATTATGCTTAAGTCATCATTTATATATACAAATTAACAGATATATCTACAGAAGTACATCATATTTAACACTAACAAAGCTATAAATCATTAACAGAGTTGAGAAGAATCATCCCACATTTTGCATGGGGAATTAGAAGAAACATGCAAAACCAAACTCCTACACAAAGGACAAGTATACTGGCATTTATCAAGCCATTTCTCCATGCATTCCATGTGAAACAAATGTCCGCACCTCGGCAGTTTGTTCACCAATTCTCCATTCTCAATTTCCATCAAACATATTGAGCAAGTCTCTTCTTCATTTTCCGAATCTTGAAACGTCGAAACCGGAAGATCAAGCTCAAATTGTGTTTCCTTAGTTTTAGGGAGTTGGTGTGGATTTAAAAGGTAGGTGAAAAATGTTAGGATTGTGTGTGTTATTTGGAGTAATGGGAGACATATGCAAGTGTATGAGATAAGGGTGAATTTGGACAAATGGGATTCTGAGTACAAACAAATCATTGTTTTGTTCTTGGAATTTTTGTGTTTTGGGAGTGATGGAGTATGGGATTAATGGAAGAAGATGCGAGAGCGAGTCTAGGAGGAGTGGGCTTCTCTTTATTTATAGGGTAACTTTTATTTCTATTTGTTTTGATATTTATTAATTATTATATATGGGGTATAATTGCAATCATGTTTAGGAAGTCAACTGCTATTTCTTGGATATCTAAAGTATCTTAATTGGTTTTCTAATACTAATCAAATTCTTGACTTTTGGAGGTTTTGAGAGCCTGTATATGAATATATTATAGTGAGAGTATATTTAGTTATAAAAAAAGAAGATGAGTGTATATATATATTTGGGTCAGATTATATTTTAGAATAAAATGTAAGAGTCATGCTCTCATGGGGTTGAGTCGTTGAGATGCATATATATAAAGTTCAACCCAATTTTTCTATCAGAACTATATTTTATTTGGAATTTTAGAAAAATAAATCCGGTGTTTAGACTAAGAAAACACATAATGTATGCTTAAAAGGCAATCCGTGTGGAAAAGAAAAGGAGTAAAAGCTTGATATAATCAATCTTGAGAGAATCCAATCTCAAAAAACAGTGGTTGTGCAGGAAAATCTTCGAAAGTCATGATGTAATTAATTTCACATTTTATCCCATGATATTGATGTGGGATTTAAGTCTCACACCTTGCAACAATGATTATAACAACACTCATGTGGAAAAAAATAAGAGGACTCATTGCACTAATTTCTCATGAAAAACAAAGCGTTCCTTTCTTTTTGTGTTGTGGCTACTTTCCTATTTCACGTGAGGTTATTTGCCACTTACAATGCTAGGGTTCTCTTTTTCCTTCTTTTTTTTTTTTAATAAAGTTTTATTTAATTTGCCTGTTACGTATTAGACATCGGGAATTTCTTACTGCCAGCTCTTTATATTTTGCACATGTATTCGCGTATGTATAACGTAAAAAATTGTTCTCTCTTTTCTGTTACCTACTCACTCACTATCTTCTTAATTTATTTTTTATTATAAATCATTTAATTTATATATAAACAAAATATACTATCTACGGTTAATTATTTGAATGGAAACGATATAAATAATTAATGATTGGAGGAATAATTCTTTGGGGGGCAAATTCCATTGACCTCCCCTGAGGTTTTCCCTCTCTCCATCCACCCTCCTCTAGTTCCAATTTTCTCATCTACCTCCCCTCAAAAAGTGCTATTGCTAGTACATCATTCATTTGAAGGCTAGTTTAGTAAATGTATATTAAAATTCAACAAATAATGTATATTAATTAGGTCTATTTCGAACAAAAAGAATTAAAATAGCTTATGTTGAATGATTTCATTTTTGTTAAAAATTCATTAAGTTGATTATGATATTTATTCTTTACAGACTTGATATTTTTATGAGCTTTTATTAAATTAAATAATAAATATGTAGTTTATATCTTTTATGATTATATTATATTACAATACTTTGAATATTATGATAAGGTTATAACCATAATAAATGTGACTCATTCAAAAATTTCACTATTTTTGGTCTAGAAAGAATATATAATCTAACTTTAAAGTTCCAATCTAATGTTTTAATTTGTTAACGTACATGTTATATTATTTTTCCACCACCGGCGATGGTAGAACACGAGCAAAATATTTGAATTTAAAATTGTGATATTTCTCTTAAGGTGAATTTAAACTATAACTAATTATTTTTTTATTTTGACTAATATTTTTTTGTAGTTATTTAAAAATATATTTTGTAAAAAAATGAGCCCATATTCAATAGGAAGATTTTTTTTTTGTTCTAATTGGACCTTGTATGTATTTTAATAACATTTAATAAATATGAAGCTATATCAATATTATTTTTATCATATTATTTTATTAGTGATTTAATATATTTTTTAACAAAATGAATTCATATTCAACATGAAACATTTTTTCTTTCTAATTGGACTTTGTGTGTATTGTAACAATACTTACAAAATACATTGACTAAAATACCCTTCAAACTAAAGGTAGATTAGCAATATAACTTTTTGAGGGGAGGTGGATGAGAAAGTTGAAACTAGAGGGGAGGTGGATGGAGAGAGACAAAACCTCAGGGGAGGTCAATGGAATTTACCCATTCTTTGGGGGGGGGGGGGGGTTGTGTGTTGGTGGTGTGGGGGTCCCGGCGACAACTCCACATGCTCTGAGGTCTTACATTAACATATATATATATATATATATATATATATATATATATATATATATATATATATATATATATATATATATATATTACTACAATAAGGAACATATACTACCTGAACATGTTTTACTATAAAGTAAAACAAAGAAACATGTTTTACTATAGAGTAGCATATATAGTTCACTGTAGAAAACTCAAATTAGACTTGCAAATTTATGCATATATGTGTGCATATTACGCACATATTGTTGGAACTTTTAAAGTAATCATGTTAACGGTAGGACTTATTATGGTTAATATTAGTGATTTGAAGTGAATAGTCATCTTCATGAGAAATTCAACTGATTTAAGAATTAGGGAATAATTATGCCGAATGGTTTTCTATAGTACTGCTTGGTTTTGTAATTAATGCTTCAGAGTAGGATTTGCATTTATAATTAGTTTTATGTTAAAACAAAGAAAAATACCTATTCAAGAGTCAACAATACTGAGTCATAAATGTTCCTCTTCCCTAAATAATATATTATGCTACTAAACTATTTCCACAATTTTGAAATGATCCACACTTTTTTTTTACTGAATTTGACCAAAAACAAATGAATATTTAAAGTTGATTGAAATTGATAAATTGCTTCCCTAATTAGACGTCTTCACAACGACTTCCTTTTGTTACTTAGTTTCTTGTTCGTTTCTCTTATATGAATTAGCCGCACATTCTAATGTTATAAAACAATAGAAACATTCTTTGCAGTTTGAGAATTGTCTAGAATTTCTTTGTGATTTCATAAACTTTGCACAAAATAATTTGCACAAAGTTCTTTTATAATTTCATAAAATATATACAAAACCCCCTTATGGCTACATATAAAAGAGATTTTGTGCAAAGTATATAAAACTACATGAGTATTTCATGTTTCAGATAGTTAACAAACAAAAAGATAGTTTTCGAAACCTATAACTGATATTGTTTTGGGGATTGACCTTAGAGGTGGCAAAGAAACCGTTAGAATTTCTCTATAGGCTACAGTTTTATTTATGTATGCTCATTCTTGTAATATTAAACTTTGGTACAAAATACAAATAATTATTTTTTGACATACTACGTGGTCAGATTCTCTTATTTTGACTTCGATGCAAACAGGGAATATTTCTACTGCCAAATTCATGTACCAAGTTAATTGCTCATAAATTGATTAAATATTAGTTTGAAACTTCATTCATTTTGAATATTTGTAGCTCCGAACCATTGTTTACAAACCAAAGCCGCCCACAAAATTCTTTTGGTCAATTACTATATGCTTAATCGAGTGACAAATTCCACACAAAGCCATTATATATATGTTATGAAGTTTTGTGTTCGACTTGCATTAAACTCTTTCGGAACAATTCTTTTTTTTTCTTTTCAACTTTTGATCCCAACTTTCAACCGATTATCTCGTTTATTGGTTTGAAGAGTTCTTTAAAATTCATTGATGAGTTTCAACACATTTTAGTTCTTGAAAGCACTTTAGTTTTAGAAACCTAAATTTCTTGAATTCTTGAACTTTACGAAGCAAAGGTTATCTAGAGTACTTAACTTTAACATAGTTAATTTGTCTTGAATTACTTAAGCTCTAGAAGCTAAGTTTTCGTGAAGTGCTTGAGGTTTAAAAAGCTAAGCTTTTGAAGTACGTTTTCTTCAAGCATTTGAGCTTTAAGAAGCTAATTAAGTTTATCAAAGTATCGAGGCTTTACGAACCTAAGTTTTTGGTATGAATGTCTGAATTTTGTTCAAGTAAATCTTTTCAATTAACAATAAAAAATAATTTACATTGAGACTAGAAGGAATTATGATAAGATATAAAGTATAAGGTGCATGTAACAAATCAAACTGTACGTAAGAATACAAATAAAGTAGTTCATCGACACGAATATATTATTTGTAGTTTTCTTAACATTTTCAATGAAATTACAACTAAGAAAGATTAAATTGTTTACAATTAAATAACTAAAAAACTCAAATAAAATTAAGAGGGGTGGAGTCTCAAGTCTCAAGTCTCAAGTCTCAACGAACTACGGCTCGGTGGAGCCAAAGTCTAGATTTTGACGTGGGCACTCCGCTCGACTCAACGTAATGATTATTTGAATTTTTAATACCAGTTGCATTTCAATTAATTAAAATTTTACTAAGCAAAACGGAGTATTAGAAGTACTTCAAGTGTTCTACAATGTTAAAATGAACAGATTATGTTATATCCACCGTTATCGAGGTTGTTGATTTAATTAAGATATAACAGTCATGATAGACAGACTATCAGAGTAAAATAGTAAGAAAAATCAACCAAATCACAACGATTTCCTATATCTTTAAAAAGCATTTCAAAGAATCGTGTAAAAAATTTAAACTTCTTGATTAAGGGACACTTATCCTCGTAAAAAGGAGAAAAAGAGATGCAAATTGCAGTAAATAAACACCACGTGGAAATCGAATACGCACGATTTGCGGGAACCATTAAAATAATTGTCAAAAGAAAAAAGTAACAATTTTTTTTACAACAGATCGTCGGATGATACTCTAAGATCCAATTTTTTGGCACTTCGATTCCACAATGTTTAATTTATTTGTTTTAGATATTAATTAATAGGCAATCAAGTTAGGTTTGATATGCTTAAAGTTGTTTCCCGGAATTTGCGATGCTTTAGGGGTGTGTTTTTCCATGTCTGCCAAAAGATTTGGATGAGATTTTGCATTTATGAAGTTTTGTTATTGTTTTTATCATGTAAGATGTTGGATTCATAATCATTAAGAGGATTCCATCAAAACGAGGAGGAAATAACGATTAAAAACCAAATAAAACTCCATCACTTTTACTACCTCTCACCAAAACACGCCTTGTTAGCAATAGAAAAACACGTCTTGTTAGCAATAGAAGTGAACTTGTTTTAAAAGTTGATATATATATATATATATATATAAGTCAGAGAACCTCGTAGTATGTGGCGGAGGCTACATCCATGTTCTTGACAATATCTTGAAGGCATGCCCCATGCATGTAATGTGTTTGGTACTTGTGAAGTCGTCACTAACTAAGGAACATTGTCATTTTCGATTGTCCAGAAAAATCCAAAATGGACTTTATGCACCATAAAATCTTCATATGTGTTGGCGTAGACGAGGGAGTGGATCATTGTATCCTCATAATTTAGAGTAGTATGTTGTGCGTTTTAAGTAATTATAATTGAAAAAAAAATGAACCGCATGTACTCTCTTTTTCTTTGATATATAGTAAGATCAACTCATATAACTGGGTTCGAGCGAGAGCTTTCATATGGTTGGACACATTGTAAAACTAGTTGTCCGGATATTATTGATGTGACCGAACTTAACACTTTATAAATCCATCCATTTCTTGCTAGATTGGGCCACATTATTCTAGAATGAGGGTTGGTTTAAGAGTAGCATTGTCAATCCGGAATTTTGTCATGGGTTTATCCAGCCTCTTACAGATTTTGGGCAGTTTGTTATGAATTAGTGGTTAGGCCTTTACAACTTAAATGACAAAAGTTGATTTATTAGGCTTAGTAGTGCAAGCCCGAACATATTAAAACTCTTCAACTAAACGGACAGGCCCAATGAATTCAGAATAAACATTTAGAAAATATCCATGGCAAATTAATAGTTAGTTCATAGAACTGCAATAACTGATTATATGTTATCCAAAGCAAATATATGCTAGTAAATAGTAAGGTATATTTTGTTCATGTCATTCAATAGTTAACATGGTAATTTGTGAAGCTAAATTTTATTTGAAGCACTAATATTCCATAAATATAACAAATACTACTAACTAAGTAATTATTAATATTCTTTAATTTGTTAGTATATATTGTGAAGTTTCAGGAAAAAAAGGTGATTTATGTATTAACATCCACCCATTTGATGGAATTTTTCGTCAATTCGTTCTCCTATTGTTAACACGAATCAAAAATTTTCCGATTTTTTTTTCTCAAAAGCTATTGAAAAGTTTCTATTTTTAACCTCTGTCGAAACAAAACATAGAAGTATTTTCTAATTGCATTACAAGTTACAACTACAACTTTTACGAAGTTTCCGAAACATGTCGAAAAACTCCGAAAAAATTACAAATGATTTTTTTATATCTAGAAGACTAAAACATTCATTGGAACTGAAACTTTGGTCCATGCTATTAAGTGAGGTTAGATATGCCAAATTATTTTACCTTTCTTCCTCCCTATCGATGTTAATTGACAAAAATATCTTTTGGATGAACTTAGTGTCTACCACGTACACTGTTTTTGTTCAAATTTCACCAAAAGAACTGATTACTGCTGATTACTTTAAATGAGCTTTTTGTAATGCATTAAGGATGTAGGTATTTAAAAACATAGTTTATGATACACAATTACTAAAAGCGTAATATTTTGAAAAGTATAATTTAAATGTGAATCACTATTCACCACAACGATCTTAGGATTTGTAACTGAGTTAATCATTACATAAAATTTAATTACTAGCGCCGGCACAATTTACAATTGGGAATATCAAATTCACCACGAATTAGTCTCAATAATATATTTAATATCCAATTATCATGTCAACGTATAGTCTTTGTGAGCTCGTGCTTACACGTTCGAATGAACTCCAAAATCATACCAAATCAAGAACTAACACTGATACGATGTGAATTCCCAACATGGCGGCCACAAACATATGTTCTAATTCCCTATTTATGCACTTCGAACTAATCTTTTCTTTTTCAAAACCTTATCCATGGCAAAACAAAATTCACTTTTGCTAATTTCATGCCTATTGATATGTTGCATTTCGACTCACTCTGCTCAAACCTCGTACAAACCTCCTGCTAAAAAGGTGATGAACGTAATCGATTCGTGTTGGAGATCGGATCCTAATTGGGCTGCAAACCGAAAAGCTCTAGCCAATTGCGCGGTAGGATTCGGAAGTGCTGCGATTGGCGGGAAGAACGGAGCCATATACGTCGTGACCGACACGTCAGACGACCCGATCACTCCCAAACCTGGCACACTTAGGTATGGTGCAATTCAAGCCAAACCCCTTTGGATCATATTCCAAAAGGACATGGTCATCACGCTTAAAAGCGAGCTTATATTAAATAGTTATAAGACTATCGATGGTAGAGGTGTGAGAGTCGAGATAGCCGATGGGCCATGCCTTACCATAGAAGGTGTGACCAATGTTATAATTCATGGGATTAGCATTCATGATTGCAAGCCGGGGAAAGCCGGCTTGGTCCGGAGCACTCCGGATCACCTTGGTCATAGGCTTGGTACCAATGGAGATGGCATTACCATAATGGCATCGTCAAACATATGGGTTGATCATTGTTACCTCGCTAGTTGTGGCGATGGTCTTGTCGACGTCACACATGCTTCAAATTTTGTAACTATTTCAAACAATTACTTCACTCAACATGACAAGGTATACACGCATGTCACCTTCTTTTCTACACTATACATAATAATCCCTTAACTAGTCCATAACGTTTTTCATATGAGACTTAGTCTCGACATGATTGATCAATCTATGCATGAACTCAATTTCAGGTAATGCTGTTAGGCCATGATGATAGCTTCACTGCTGACAAAATTATGAAAGTGACAGTAGTTTTTAACCACTTTGGCCCTGGATTAGTTCAAAGACTACCAAGGTAATCAAGAACTTAATTTAAGAAATTATCCTAAATTGAAATTATTATCACTGAAAACTTTCACACTAAATATATATACTAAGATAATTTAATTTTGTAATGTTTACTTTAATATTCCAGGGTCCGATTCGGGTACGCCCATGTTGCCAACAATAGGTACGAAAAGTGGATAACATATGCAATTGGGGGAAGTGCAGATCCAACCATATTGAGCGAAGGAAATTATTTTCTGGCTTCCAACGTGGGATATGCTAAACAGGTTATAACATTGAAACAAAAACCTAGTTGTAAACTATTAATTATAAAAATATTCTTATAATTTATTTATTTATTTATTCGATAGGTTACGAAAAGAGAGACCGACGGGTGGAAGAATTGGAAATGGAGGTCGACCAAGGATGTTTTCGTGAACGGGGCATATTTCATACCATCGGGATATGGAAGTTGCGCGCCAAACTATTCAAAACCGCAAAATTTTGTCGCTGCACCGGGGTCATCAGTCCCTGCCTTGACATCAGATGCCGGTCCTCTTCAGTGTTTCGCTAAGGAAGCATGCTAACATGTATATATATAACTTCATTCATTGCTTTGATCAAACTGTGTTTTGAATTCTTCAGCTCGTGTTTTATTTCTATCGTTTGATTCCAGAGTTGGTGAGGAATAGTTTTTGGTTCATTGTTTCAATGTACCGCGGTGTTGCACGAACATTTTCATTTGTATGATTTTTCTTTTCTATGTTTTAATTATGTAGGATATATAGATGTATGACTTTTGTGTCAAATTAAGTAGTAAGAGTATTTGCATTCGTATATAAATATCTAAATTCTCTCGCGTTTCAGTTCTTTTTCTTTTATATATATAATTAAGATTATGCATTACTAATAACGAAAACCGTTACATCAAAAGAGTTCATTTAAAAGGTCAAAAGCAAAAAATAAATTCTAATGGATCGTCGAGTCGAAACCAAATCAAGAGAACATGAGAAAAATAAAAGGAACACTCAAACATATTGAGGCTCTTGTCAAATTGTTATGTTGAGAAACAAACAACTTTGGAAGTGATACGTTAATGCGTAAAGAAACAAATTGAGGCATAATTCATTTCGGTGATTCGAAGGCTACTACCATTTCAGCTCATACTAATTTCATTATTCTTCTATTAGTAAATGCATAACTTTTTGTTTGCAATCATTGTTGGCGAGTTTGTTTGGACCACTGTTTTAAAAGGCGTTGGGCGTAAGGCGGGGCGTTTCGTGGATCTAGAGGCGGGCTTGAGCCCCGAGGCGTTGGGCGTAAGCCTCACAGATTTTGATATTTAATTTATTAAAATTATATATTTATGATAAAAAGTAGAGACTGGAATTAGGAATATAAAGAATAAGTTAAGATATATATGAAATAAGTAAAAAAAATATTTGTACCAATATAAAGTCAAAAAAAATATTAAAAAAATGTTATCATACTTTACATCTTGTATAAATTTCATATCAACCCATCCCTAGAAAACACTACATAATAACGAAAAAGAAACCCACAAACTATGATCATAAAACTAATTTGAAAAGGAAGACGACTTTCAGATTTAGAGAATAATTTAGCAAGAATATCAAATATGCTCTAATGGGCTTGTTAGATTTCGTCAAATATATATTTTGAAAGCAATGTAAAGAAGAAACCTAATAAATAAGTGAACAAAATCAACATTATTTGTTATCTTTCTCGGGCGTAAGCCCAACAACTTGGGGCGCAAAAGGCGTAATTTCTAACTCCGGGCGTAAGCCCTAAATCATGGGACGTAAGCCCCGTAAAAGTTAAGCCCCAAAGGACCGCCTCGAGGCGTTTTGGGGTCAAAAAAGCCCCGGGCTAGCTCTGGGCGAGCCCCAGGCAAGTTTTTTTAGACAGAGGTTTGGACAATGAGGATTAATTGTATTATTTGAATTGGAGAGTCCAATTAAAAACATAAGGTGACTTTGGGCCCAATCCAGCTCAAATAAAATTGAAGTATAAATGGAATAGCATTGAGGCAAGTTAACTAAGACTTGTCCCGCATTAAAAAGTTCTACAGCTTATTTGTGTTTATCTACAAACACGATTCAAGAAGGTGCAGTGAATTTGAGAGGAAAGGCTCTTAGCCGCCATCGCCATTCGTTTGAGGCATTGCATCTCGTCCCGTTGTGAATATTCCTGCAGCCTAATAATTTTTGTAAACTTTTAATACAGTGTCTAATTTGCAGAGATTATATAAAGGAATTATATCTAAACAACATTAAATATTGCTATGAATACAAGAACATACACAAATTGGAAATTTACAACGGAAAACTAAAAATAACCTCAACGACAATTTGCATATTTCTTTACAAGAATACGGATGAGGCAGGAATTTCATCATGCTCTTAAACTTGATTTTACTGGCCTACTACTTCAAGCCATCTTTTGGACAATAAGTTTTCAGGGTATAACGTCCCTTTGGTAGCAATGAGAAAGCTCAGCTTACTCACTCCTCTTGACCGTGATATTGCAGAACTGAAATTAAGTTTATGAAAATGATCATGCAAAGAAGGATTTTGTTTTCGTATGCTCTAAAATGGACATATGACTGTCTTATTTATAGGGTAAAAAGAGTCACTAGTCAAACACTATTCAAGGAGGACTAAAATGTTGGTTTAATTTCTGTCATGAATGACAAGAATTGATCTGGTTGTTAGAAAGTGTTTTGAACGTTTTCGATCATGGCCATTAAGTTGAACATTTTAAAACGTTCAGCCACTAGTGTGTATTAAAAAATTTAATTTTAAATATTTAATTTTGTTATTTATTTATTTATTTAAAATAAATAAAATCTCTAGTTAGGACTCCTTTTTGACGGCCGCGTCAAAAGACGGCGATGACGCGAAGAGTCCATTTATACCAAATGATCATTACACCTTTCTTAATACATGTTTCAATATAAGCATGTAAAATGAGTAGTAATATTTTGATGTTGACAAGTCCACATACTTATTCATTAAAACAATAATATTCACACATTTTTACGTTGAGCTTTCCAAATAAAAGGCTCAATCCCTTGAATATTGGGCTCTTTCCACTATTTTCAGATTCAACCAAAATATTAAAGTGAACTCATTTCCCATTTATATCTGAGTTAATCGAAATATCTCCAACTGTTAGCCTCTCCAACTTAGTAAGATGTTGCTTTTTTATAACCTAAGCCCCTCGAAGGTGGAATATTCACTGTAGATACCTGACATTTAATTAATTTGGAGTAAAAAATTTCTCTTTTATTAATCAAAGCTGTTAGGACCGTGAGTCCGTACGATTTGATTTACAAGTTTTAGAAAATTATTTTATGGAAAATTGCTTATATTTATTTTATGTTAATTACCATATAATTCCTTGAGTTTGCATGGGAATAGAAGTCTATAAGGAAAGGGATTTTTGTTAAGTCTTGATAGAGTAGGATTAGATTTAGTAATGTCTTGAATATATTGGAAAGTAAATCTATATCTATCTCTTACCTATATCCGGTCTAATAGCTTCCAGTTGAAAGTGTTTTTTGTTTCCTTGTGTGCAGATAACGAAGATCTCAAGATCTTATCAAAAGGAAGGAATCCGGATATTTTAGGAAGATAGGAGTCCTGACGTGTAGGAGACTTCATGCGCAAGACTTATCTTCTAAGGAGAGCTATCCTATAAATAGTGGGAAAATCTAGGTTTAGAATTTAGAACACTCGTGTATAACAATATTGATCATTAGGTGTTCATTGTCTTTTTATTCCTTAGTTTTCATACTTGGTTTTAATCAAGAACGTGAGAAGCCGAACAAGAGTTAAGGGAGTTCAACGGGAAAAGAATTGTACCAGTTAGATGGAGTCTATACGTACATGCATTGCCGCTTGGAAGCTTGGTCATAAAATTTATGGGAGTTGATCTTACGGATTCAAACGCAGTAGCGATAAAAGTATTCTATTGGTGTCCGACATTAGAGGGAGTCTAAGTGTTAGAGTAAAGCAACCAGTAGTTGTAACAGCTTTTGATCAGTGAAAGAGGTTTGAATTCTTGGGCGAAAGCCTCGTGGAGTAGGACGAAATCCGAACCATGTTAAATCTGCTGTCTTATTTTTACTGTCTCTATACCTGTCTAAACTAGGTATCACGACTCATTGTTTTAAAGTAAAGATTATAGACCTAAAGATCTAACAAAAGTAAAATAAATTCTGAAACTGAGAGGAGAAATGTGCCTCAAAATATGAAATTTTCAAAATAGTATCATCTTTAAGAAGAATTTGTGTTTTGTTATTGAAATAGAATAACAAAAAAAAAAAAAAATCACTTGCACGATATAGGAAGGGCAACTATTCATTTGGTCCACTGCGTGTTTCCTTTTAAATTTTCTTTAATGTAGATCAAGTTTGCCTGATATACAACCAGGGGCAGTAGGGCTGTTCACAACTCGCCCGACCCGTCCGATCCGCCCGAACCCGACCCGCCAAACCCGAACCCGCCATGTTTTTTTTTTTTATTTTTAAATATTGGCAGTTTCATTTGCTGTCAACCCGTCGAAAACAGGCGGGTCGAGCCGCCCACCTGCCCGCCACCCGCCCGCCCACTAAAGCAGCCCTCTCAACCCCACCCCTTCCCCAATTTAGAATTTCAATTTCAGGATGCCTCATCTCCTTCTCTTCACCAAATCCTAGATTTAAAATTACGCAGCCATATTAATCCAAGGTGGTTGCTTTCAAAATAGTTGCTACTGTATTCATTTTGTCTTATAGTTAATCTGAATTAGATAGAGAGACCAATTAGCTTTGCCCAATTCGATGTTGCTGCTGTAGTATTGTATTATTTGCATCTTATCATTTTATCTTATGTGGTTTAATTAAGTTTGAGTTTTATTAATTTTAAGAGAGTTTTGTGGAGTAGTTTTTGGTCTTTTGTTCATTAACTATGTGACATGCTTGTGGGTTTTTTAGGTTTCGCATGTTCTTGATTGAATATGTCAATTCCTGGTTGAAGATTATGAAAAAATGTGTTTTTGAGTGTTCATCACATACAGTTTAAGACAAGTTACCCTGTTCAATTAATATTCTTTGTTTCAAAAAATTTACAGCCCTCTTGTGGCTTTTTTTGTTTGCAAAAATTCGCTCGCAAACCGTCCAACCCGTACAACCCGCAACCCGCATGGTTTCATTTTAAACTTAACCCGCACGGGTTGAAAAATCGGTAACCCGCTACCTTTGAGTATGGTCGCTTTTTTGGTGACAACCCGCCCGCGAATACCCCTAAGGGGCAGACCCTAGTAGTGGGCTAGGGTGGGCTAGAGCCCGGGGTCAAATTTTGGCCCAAATCCAATAGGTATGCATATGTAATTGTGTAGTCTACTGTAAAAGTAATATAGAGATAATATGAAGGCCCAAATGAGTTTATCCAACAAAACTATTACACTTTGGGCCAAATAAACCCGCATCTTAACCAAATTATGAAAATAACTCAATCCACTAAATTATCCATGTACAATTCCAGTATCATTTTTTGTTATTTTTCATCTAATCGATAAATGATGTTTATTGTGCATACAAATCCTAGTGATCTTTTGAATATACATCAAAATTACGTTTTATATAATCTTATAAATTTTTATTTTAGTTGAAATTGAATGAGAGAGTGACTAATATAATCTTTTTTATGCACCTAAGATGTTTGTTGGATATTATTTTTTTTCGATAATTTAGATGTTTAATGGATTCTAAGCAAAAAACTTAAAAAACTATTATATGTCTTGGTTGATGGTCTAAGGTAGTAACCAATGCATATTATTTATTCTAATTTAATACATTTCATATTTTTATTTTTAATATTTATTTTAATTAATTTATTTAAGTGAAAAAATAGTCCGGGATGGAAAAAAATCCTAGTTCCGCCCCTGTATACAACGCCATGGAAAATAATGAAGAAAATGGTCCAACATGACAAGTCTACACTGACTAAGTTGGTTTTTAGTATCTCTTGGTTTTTAATGGTTAGTCCAAATAAAGGAGTCCAATACATGACCTATTGGGTTTGTGAGTATGTCGGCTCAAGGCCCAGTACAAGATTTGGTCAGCCTAGTATATTCCACCCGACAGATCAGTTACAAGCAAAAGGGATTAACATTAACAGTGTAAATTAACTAAATAAAACTTTTTTGCTAAGTAAAACATTGTTTACCGTGAAATTTTGAAATTGGATTTTTTATTTGATTCTCAAGAATCATAGTCCAATTTCCGTATATTTCTTTTACAGTTTACATCATGATTTTTGCTATAATATGAGAAGATTTTATCACATGTGCAGGCATACAACAAGTTCCTCCATAGAAAATTCTTGGATCGATGGGGGTGGGTAAGGGGCAGATTGCAAAAAGCATAAAGAGTTGGAGTCACAAAAAGCATAATGGTAATTGGCAAAACATGCGCTTATTAATTGTATTTGTACCTAAATATTGGCCATTATACATACATGTACATGTGTGTATATATATATATATATATATATAATTGGGGCATTACTGTCAAAAAGTATATGTCTTCCTTCTTTCTTTTGGGGGGGGGGGGGGGGGGGGGGGGGGGTGGGGCGTAATTTTCATAGTTTGGTGTGCATGCATGAATCATGATACCTAACCAACGTGCTTTTTCTTCGAACTTAGACGTGTGCTGTGATTTATATTCAACTTTACAGCTTTTTAATAGGAATTAAAACACCAACAGAACACTGTTATAGGTCAGGTCCCGCCCAATTAATGTGACGATGTCCGAAGTTTATGGAGGGTGGCTATCGTTTCGGCGTAAGATATGAGATACTCGCTGGTTGTAAAATTTCAAGGAAAAAAACTTATACAAACCAGAAAAGTTGTCCTGTACATTCAAATCTTTTTCTTGATACAGAACCAAAACTATAAAGAATGAATCCAACAAAAGAGTACTTAAATACCATCTTAAAGAAATAATATGCATGTGCCTTACACATTGCAGCTATATTATCATTGATCGATAGATCTTATTGCGCCACTTTTATGTAATTGTGTTCTTACATTTCTATAATTTTCTGAGTATTCTAATTTCATTCATTTTGGTAGACAAGCTGTAAAGTCGCGTGAAATGCACTGATTCAAAGACTACAAAGTCAGAAATTTAATTTAATGCATTACTAATATTATTAAAACTTTCAAGTCTGCTGAAAGTTTTAATATGTATTGATGTGACCATGATCTCACCTCTACCAGGAATTTCGAATTCGTTATATTAAAACTTTAAGTCTGCTGAATTTCGTGCATTTGATGCAAGCTGCCCTGCCTATAAAAACATCTTAGCTAGGTTAGGTTGAGGAAATTAACTCTAAGTCAATGTCTTGATCGATCAGTCTGTAGTACTTCTCATCACATGGGGCATGGGAAGTTAAAAAATATGAAATACATTGCTGTCCATATTAACTCAAGTCAATGCCTTGATCAGATTGAATAACAGTTGTGAAAATCATGTTTCATCCAGAAGCTAAATTTTGGATCAAAAATAGTTCAGATTTTGTTTGTATAGCTTTTAGTTCTTTTATACATATATATATATATATATACATATATATATATATATATATATATGTACACATATATATATATATATGTACACATATATATATATCTACATATATATATATATGTATATATATATATATATATGTATATATATATATATATGGCAAACTGAAAGATTATATATGTATATATATATGTATACATATATATATATGTATATACATATATATATATATATATATATATATGGCAAACTGAAAGATTATAGATGGTTGTGGAAATATAACGATATATTTTGTTGTTAGTTTGATCCGGGGCGGCTTTATGTAGGGGCTGGGGGGGGGGGGGGGGGGGGGGGCTATAGCCGCCCCCAACCCCACCCCTAAGTTTATATATATATATATATATATATATATATATATATATATATATATATATATATATATACAAATATATACAAATTAAGAAAATTTAAAAAAAAAACTCTACATACTATTACAATATGTTAATTACACATACAAGAAATAATAAAAAGGAACCTAATAAAATTATTGAAATTTAAAATCTCATATTTAAATAAAACATGGAGATAAAACCCTTAAATATTTCTATTAATTTTCAAAACCCCACAACAAAACACATTGTCATCAAACAATAAATTTTTATATTCAAATTTGGCAAATATTTTACTTTTTACGAACAAAGGTACTTGAGTAATGTATGAAAGATATTATTATATAAATTTACTTTTTTTTTTTTTACGTGTAGTATTTAATCACTATTATTAAACTTACCAAGCTTTTACCTTTATGTCGGCGTTTACTTTTTTTTTGTTAGATCACTTTTATATTAATATTTTACTTGTTTCATAAGAATCTTTATTATTACTTGTATTGCTTTTATTTATTTTAACATTGATTTAATATGCTCTATTTTTATAGACCTTTATTTAAATTTAAATTTAACATTAAATATTAATATATTTATTAGTTTAGCCCTCCCCAAATTAAATTCTTGGATACGCCCCTGAGTTTGATGGAAAGTGCCAAATCGGATTAATAAAAATTGAAATTACTTTGAAACGAAGAGTTTTATGGGGGAAGACCAATAAATTTTCCAAGTAACAAGACTTAACAGACTTTCTTTTATCAATTTCTCAAAACTAATGGAAATACGAATAATATTAGAGATTATGTTTAAAAGTTGTGCACGAATACTTCTTTAACGTATTATCTGTGGTACCAAGTTGTTAGGGTGTCGACTATTATATGCATTCTACGTAAAATATAATTAAGGTGGTATTTTTAATATAACTTTTCTATTTATTTCTGTCTTTTTTTCTCAAAGAAAAAATTATAATCAGACTCATCGAAAATGGTGAAAAAGTTTGGCTTGTGAGTGCCTCCTCAAATTAGGTAAACAAATCTTTGCCTCTTTTATTGTTTTTATTTATTTTTGTCTCCTACACTGGAGCTATTATCATAATTGTATCTTATATATATATATATATATATATATATATATATATATATATATATATATATATATATATATAAACTGAAAACCTTTTTTTTTTTTCACAAATGCTATTCATTCATATGTGATGGCCGGTTTACAATTTTTAAAATACATAAAAGCTCTCTTAATTTTAAGAAGCAATGAGAGTCTTGTTGAAGTTCATTAGACATGTAATTATAGTTGAAATTATTTGTTAGTTGCCAAAAGTGAGGCTGAGCTGTCTATTAACTATTCGCCGAAGCTTAAAGATAGTATTGGAACATAAAATTGAAACATGAACAATAATAGTTACTTCAGTTTCTCTTTCTTCTACGTTTGCATTTCAAGTTGAAACAAAAGATATGGATTTGTCGGTCCGAAAGGGATTTGAAATCTAGAAAATATCATTTTGAACTTTCTAAAAGTATTGTGATAGCAAACGTCATATATTGTATTGGAGAAAGGAAAAGGTTTAATGGTTTGTCATGCCACCACGTTATTTACCCAAAATAGACGAAAAATAAAATCCAATCTATGCCGAGTCCAAGAAAATTCCAATTCAGCTTAACATGTGATCAGTGATGGCTCATGATATAGAGTCTAAAGGAGATATTGATAATATTGGTCAACATATCAAAGCTAAGCAAGAGTGAATTGTAAAAACATCTACTATGTACGTAATTTTTTTAACTGATAAATATCATCTATTGTAATTTTTAAATGTAGTTATCAACCATTGTAGTTTATAGCTTAATTACCCGGTCCATTTCCTGCAAAGATGATATTAAAATATTTTTCCTTATATATAAAAAATATATGATGAAAGAACACTAATATATTGAGATTTTATATGCAATGATAATAAAAACTATTAAAAAAGAACGTCTTATAGTTTGAATGTTTAGCTAAACAAAAATAAAAAAGACGATCGATATTGACTTGATTTCATAGATACATTAAATAACTCTCACAAAAACTTTATATATGTGCATATATATATGTATATATACATATATATATATATATGTACATACATACATATACATATACATATATATATGTATGTATGTACATATATATATATATATATACATATATATATGTATATATATACATATATATATATATGTACATATACATATATATATACATATATATATATGTGTGTGTGTGTGTGTGTGTGTGTGTGTGTGTGTGTGTGTCACTAATTTATCAATATAATAATAAAAAATGTTGTTTCGAATGTCATTTGCTAGTAGTCATATCGATCTACGGAGCTGCGTATGAAAGCATGTAAACAAACGCCGATTAATTGCAAAGAATCTTATCATTTTTGCCTCACGCAAAGTATCCTAGAAATTCAAACGAAGGTGCATTTTAAATTCAACAGCCTTAACTTGCTGCTTTTCTTAATACCATGAGCACTGATCAAATATATAAGCTTTGCTAAATCTAGAAGCGGGGTCCTTGCTCCAGATTTGCGAGAACTATTGAGTTAAATGGACGCAGAATGGAAACTTGTAAATGAAAACACACATGTATAATAGATAAAAAAAAATGAAAATACTAGAGTTTGAAATAAAATTTTAATTTTATTAATGATATTGATCAGAATATACGAATAATAATAAAAACATAAAGTATTTATAGTATTCAGAGCCAGATTTTTGATTTAGGTGGCGAGATTATGTAAGGATTTTTTTTTTGTAGAAATATGAGCTTTTTAAAAAAAATTAATTCAATTTATAGATAAACCATCGGCAAAACATAAGTATCTTAAGTAGGTATGTAACATTAAATTTAAAAAATTACTAGCAGAATTATAGCTAATGACTTCTAGAGTTTTAAAGTAAAACTAGATTAATATATACGGAAAATATGTCATGCAAAATAGAGATTTTAATTTATTTGTTTTTTTTATCAGCAAAAAGAGCAATTTATTCGGTGAAACAAGGAGTACATGAGATACTCGGGAAATGGAGCCAAATCAAATAGAAATTTTAATTGTATACCCTCATAGGTTATTTATGTTCACTTGTATCTGAAATTTTGTCTAATGCTTTAAGAGATATTAACTTATAATTAAGTTAATATCAAAATATTGGAATTACTGGTGAAATACTATATTATCTTTAGCTTTAATCTCTTTGCCTCATATAATATTCTTATACAAATATACATGTTTCATATGAAGAAATTAACAAAAATATGAATTCATCCTAAGAGTAAAGTATATACTCAAATGTTATAATAAATGTATTTTTATTAACTACATGGAAAGAGTAGTAAAAAATTTAGATAAAATTCAGAAAGTAGTATAACAAATAGTGAATTAATATATTGTGAAATTGAGCAATATAATAGGTTACAAAAAATAGCACAAAAACTTTGAAATTAAGCAATGTAATAGGTTACAAAAAATAACACAAAAACTTCGAGCTAATAGTTATACATATTATAGTTTTATATTATGTAAAATTATGTTTAACAATATATGTAAGTATTATATAAAATTATATATGCACATACATCACTAAATAGAAGATATATTAGAGATAAGAGCGTAGGGGGTGGCATATGCCCCTCCTTTGGCTCCGCCCCTTACTCAAAGTAATCTAATTCAGAAAAACAAATAAGATCTAAAAATAATCTGAAAAATATGGGGAAAAAAAAAACTTGAAAGCGAAACAAAGCTGTTTTGTTTCGCAGCTGCTTTAGATGACATTTTTCTAGTTTCAAATCAACGAGTTCTAGGTTTTACCTTGGGACCAAGTGTAGAGCATGTCAAAACATTTGATTGGATAAATTATGAGTCTAAAATAGAGCATTGGACAAAAAGTTATTGTGGTTTACATGCTGATCTTTTTCTATTGCACAAATCTACAAAATTCGGAGCCTCTTTTACTACATTATTAATCTTGTAGTTGATCGATAAAAATTTAACGAGAATAACAAAAGAAAAGAATCTATGGTTAATGAACAATTGCAAATAATCCTTATGTATTCATGTGTCATATTTTCACCCTTATCATATGTTGACTATTGTCAAATTGTTGTTACTTTATATGAAAGACACTTCGTAACAAAACGAAAGTTTTGTTTATATGAAATGGTTAAAGTTTGAGTCAAAGTTGATTAAGAGCAAAAATGAAATTACGAACTTCTTTCAATTTTTTTTACAAACTTGATCAGATAAATCTACTATTATGCATAAATTTGATATTATTGAAACTTTTTTGGTTTGAACCATGATATTATTGAAACTTTAGATTGTCACGGATGTTCCTTCTTTAGATTAGTCTTATATGGTCCGTTCACTTTAATCTGTATGGTCCAGTCACACCTAACCCATGTCCCATTTTTCTACGTCAGTGAAGTAATCCACGTGAGGTTGGTCAACATGAATCTCAGTCAACTTTTGTTTTTTTGTCTCCAAATTAAATCTATTTTGTTCTTTGTTTACTTTTATTTGACAAAAGACGCCGCTTTGTTGACGTTGTCCCGTGAATTATGTCGTTTCCGTATTCCAAATAATTAATATCTCATGAACTTAAATGTTTAAATTGCAATAAGAAGTGTAGGCACAGAACTAAAAATAACTGTAATTGTTGTAGAGAAAAATAAATTGTTAAAATTAACCATAAACCATATGCTCAGCAAAACTGGTTTTCACTCCTGCAACTATCATAGTGTGAAACCAATTTATAATTAATTATGTAGAAATATATATGGTAATAGTTTAATTAGTTGGGAAAGAAAAGGTTTGTCTTAATTTGGTGTTTGACATGGGAGCCACCGTGCATATATGCCAGACAGACAAGGTATTTCCTTGTCGTATGCTCAGTAAGTTTAAGGTTTCTTACTTAATTCTCGTTTTTCGATAAATTAAGAATAGTGCATCAAAGTTGATATTATACAATATAAAAAGGTAAATAGTTTTTGATTCGATCTAAATAGTAAGTTCAAGAAGGTTTTATATTTCTGAAAAAGGAAAGTCTAGGACTAACATGAAACTCAATTCTTGTTGAGTATAATGCAATGTTTTAAAAGGCGTTCACTCTAAGGCGAGGAGTAAGCTTAATAAATTTTAATATTATTTTTTAAGAAAGTATATAAAAATTATAAAGACAAAATAATAAGTTAAGATATTTCAGAAATAAACTAAAAATAAATATTTATACAATTATTAAGCTAAATGAACACAAAAAGTTATTGATCTACTTGAAATAATATGTTACGTCCGTTGTATATACTTCTATAAACCCCCAATATCATTCACATATTGTAAAATTAATTGATAATTATGATTTTTTTTTATATAAAACACTAAATAATTAACTAAAAACCCCATAAAAGAAAGAGAATAAACTTAACTTATATGAATAAATCCCTTTAAAAAACTATTTTCGGTTTAAAGAATCTATTAAATGTATCAAGTAACTTAAAATATACTTGATATTTATGTTAAATAATATATTTAGGCGATGAATGATCAAAGCGAACTATATTTTTATCTTTTTTAGAAATAAGCCCATCTAAGGCGTAAAAAACACATTTTTACCTCTTACGTCTCAAATCACAGGTGTAAGACACGTGAAAGCATTAAAGAGTCGTCTCGTTGCATTTTAGATCAAAGTATCTCTCGACGAGCCCACACGAGCCTTGGACCAAATTTTTTAAAATACCAATTTAGTGCAACATTATGCGAAAATAACATATATAGTTGTGGTCAAATTCCATAAGTTTGCATGACTCAATAAAATCAATTAAGTTTCCCACTATACACATGACAAATTTCATCTTAATAAACTACGAAATTTGGACAGCTCAAGTCTGAGAAAACATTAATGCATGCGTTGGAAAATTTTGCATAGTCAAACTGTAGGCCAACCTTTTCGACTAATGAAGGAAATGCGTTCACATTCACGTACTTAAATTGATTCAGCGAAGAATACAAATTGAGAATTGCAGCCGACACACGAAGTAAATATTCCTTTGAAAAGCTCCCCACGACGGTAAAAGTTAAAGCCACTTTTGATTTTCTCAAAAGCAAGAAGATAAAAAGACAAGGTTTGATCAACTCAAATCATATTTTCCACATTTTTTGTTGTTTATAATATAAATCGATAAAAGAAAAATCTATAGTTGAATTTTTAGTCATGAATTGTGGAGAATATTAGGTAGCTCGTGGGCTCTTAGTCGCCTATCTAAACGTTAAAATTTATTGTTTTGGTATTAATTAATTAATATATACATTAAAATAGTATATACTAGCACACGGTCAAAATTAATATGACGACTACTGTTAGGCTGATTTTGGCCCAAAGTTTTGAGAGAGTAACGTTACAATTAATTGAGAATAAAAGTATATACCCAAAGAATTGTAGAAACATGCGTAGCACGGAAGTTTAGAAGGTGCAAGGTATAAACGAATATTGTTATTTGAATACGAACTTGTGTGGAGCCAAAAATATGGCTTTCCATAATTCACTGCAAAAGTAATAATTGATTAATGAAAACTTAACCTAGAAAATTTATATTTGACATAATACAAATTAAAAACTACTCTAAAATAAACAATTATAGCTAAAATTCACAAAATTAAAGTAACTTCATAAATTAATTTATCCTTTGTATCACAAAAAAAAAGAGAGATGTTGCATATGGACTCCTAGAACTTTCCTATTGTTCGTTTTACTTGGATATCCTTAATTGTGTAGCATGAAGGTATTAAAGTTTTGTTGTTTCTTTCTTAATGTGTATTAGTTACTGATGTAGAACAAGAGGCTTTGAATTTCGAAGAAAAGCTGGACAAAATCAGGCCCACACGAAAACGGGCATAACTTTTGACTCGGTTATCGGTTTCGGGCTCACAGCATATCAAAACGTACGTCTTTGAGTCGTCTACACTTTGTACCGGGGGGAACCCCCGTACCAGCTAATCCCGGGCCCAAATTCGTTCGTTTAAGGCAGCTGCGCAGCCTTCCAAGTTTATGTCGCTTTATTTTTGGAAATTTTTATGTTTTCCTTATTTGAGTTGAACTCTATTTCCTATTTTCCTTATTTCGTTTTAGGGTTTTGAGAGACATATAAATACTCTATTTTTCATTATTGTTTGGCAGACTTTTATATTTTATTCAATAAAATTCGGATTTATCCCAATTTTGCTGGTGGATTCCAGTTTATTGTCGATTACACGTTGGTGTGTCGATTGCACGCTTCCGTTCTGCGTCAAGTGGTATCTAGAGCAAGGATTTTACCTTGTTCAGATGGCTGGGAGAGGCACGAATGAAAATTCCTCCGATGACGTTGGTCAAAGGAGTTTGAACGCCGAAGATCTGAGACGGGAGTTTCAAACGGATCTAACGCGGATCACAGAAAGGTTTGATAGGTTTGAGGCGAGGTTTGAGCAGTTACAGAACGCCCTGCAAAACTTGACCTTAAACCAAAACCCTAACATGGATCAAAACATCGTTAGGAACAATCAGAATCAAGACCAAGTCCGTCAGCATAGGGGAAGACGAACACCTGAATCAAGACCAAGTCCAGCAGCGATGATTCGGAAGGAGACGCTCATGGAATTACTAACCCTAGAATTGATGGAGATACAGAGGATCGACCCCGAGGTGAATTCAAACTCCGAGGAGATATTCCAATGTTTTCCGGAAAGATGCATATTGAGGAATTTTTGGATTGGATTTCCGAAGTGGAACGCTTCTTTGAATTCGCTGAAGTTGCTGGGGATAAACAAGTCAAACTGGTGGCTTACAGGCTTAAGAGTGGGGCTTCTGTCTGGTGGGAAAAGTTACAGGTGGACAGGAGGCGTCACAGGAAAGCTCCGATACGTTCCTGGAGAAAGATGAAGGAAAAGATGATGGGGCAATTTTTACCTCCTGATTACGAGCAGTTTCTTTTCCAGAGTTACCAAAATTGCTTTCAGGGGAATAAATCAGTGGCTGAATACACAGATGAGTGGTGCAGACTTTCAGTTCGTAATAATCTGGAGGAAACGGATGCTCAACAGGTTTTCAGGTATATCAGTGGATTGAAACCGAGTATTCAGGAGAAAATAGGGTTACAGATGGTATGGTCGGTAGATGAGGCTCAGAATCTGGCATTGAAAGCGGAGATGATGGAGAAAACAACGAGCAGATTCACGAATTTTAGGAGGGATACTGGTGAATCCTTTTCTGCCAATAAGGCGAGGCTATCAAACCCTAACCCGAGCTTCAACAAACCAACACCCGCCACACCGACAACCAATCAGCCACCAAAGGGCGTCCCGAGCAAACCCCCGCAGAGACCACCAAATCCATATGCTAGACCGACAGGGGATAAATGTTACAGGTGCCATCAACCCGGTCATCGTTCTAATGAGTGTCCTCAGCGAAGGTCCGTGGGATTGGTTGATCAGGATCATGAGGAAACTGAACAGGGCAATGATGAGGATGAATATTCTGATGATTTAGAGAATGCTGAAATAGCGGAAGAAGAAGGAGAACGAGTTAACTGCGTAATTCAACGCGTGATGTGTTCCACGAAAGTGGAGGATCTATCCCAGAGGAATAATATTTTTAAGGCAAACTGCAGCATCAAGGGTAAGGTGTGCAATGTGATTGTGGACAGTGGAAGTTGCGAAAACTTCGTGTCCCAAAAATTGGTGGAGTATCTTGGCTTAAAGACTGAAAAACACCCTAAACCATATGCTATTGGGTGGATTCAGAAAGGGCCAAAGGTCGACGTGTCTACAATTTGTAGAGTTCCAATTTCGATTGGAAGACATTACAAAGATGAGGTGATTTGTGATGTTATTGATATGGATGCTAGTCACGTGTTATTAGGGAGGCCTTGGCAATTCGATGTCAATATTACTTACAAGGGAAGAAAGAACATATATCTTTTTGATTGGGGTGACAAGAAGATAGCGATGGTTCCAAAGAACGGTGAGGGTTCAAACACGACTCCTGTTGAATCAACTACTCAACCGTTGGTTTCTTTGGTGACATCAGAAAGTGAATTTGTGGCTGATCTGAAAACAGCCAAAGAGGTTCATGTGGTAGTTTTGAGGGCGATTATGAAAGAAGAGAAGCAAACGTCTATCCCTGAAGTCGTACAGCCGCTTCTGGAGGAGTTCCATGAGTTGGTAGCGGATGAACTACCTAATGACCTTCCCCTTTGCGGAATATTCAGCATCACATAGATTTGGTTCCCGGGGCGAGCCTACCAAATCTACCGCATTATAGGATGAGTCCGAAAGAGAATCAGATTCTGCAGGAACAAGTAGAGGGATTACTGCAGAAATGTTTTATTCGTGAAAGTATGAGCCCGTGTGCAGTTCCGGCATTATTGGTGCCAAAGAAGGATGGTAGCTGGAGAATGTGTGTGGATAGTCGGGCCATCAACAAAATAACGGTGCGGTACAGCTTTCCAATCCCACGGTTGGATGACATGCTGGATATGTTGGAGGGTTCCAAGCTATTTTCAAAAATAGACTTGCGGAGTGGTTATCATCAGATCCGAGTAAAGCCTGGAGATGAGTGGAAAACAGCGTTTAAGACGAAGGATGGACTTTACGAGTGGATGGTGATGCCGTTCGGATTGTGCAATGCCCCGAGCACCTTTATGCGACTAATGAATCAGGTATTACGCCCTTTCATTGGAAAATTCGTGGTAGTTTACTTTGATGATATCTTGATTTATAGTCGAAGTAAAGAGAAGCATGTTGAGCACTTGAAATATGTTTTTGAGGTTTTGGATGAAAATAAATTATACATTAACCTGAAAAAGTGTAGTTGGGTGACTGAAAAATTGATGTTTTTGGGTTATGTTATTAGTTCTGATGGTATCTTAGTTGATGATGAGAAAATAAGAGCCATTAGAGACTGGCCAACACCAAAATCTGTGACTGAAGTTAGGAGTTTTCATGGGTTAGCAACTTTTTATCGTCGTTTTATTAGAAACTTCAGTAGTATTGTAGCTCCTATCACTGAATGTACGAAAAAGGGAAAGTTTCAGTGGGGGGAAGAGGCAGAGTTGGCTTTTGTTGAAATTAAAGAGAAGTTGTGTTCAACTCCAGTGTTAGCCTTACCAAATTTTGACAAATTATTTGAGGTAGAGTGTGATGCAAGTGGAGTAGGTATTGGGGCTGTCTTATCTCAAGAGAAGAGGCCAATTGCATTTTTCAGTGAGAAACTCAGCGACGCACGACAAAAGTGGAGTACTTATGAGCAGGAGTTTTATGCTGTTTTTCGGGCGTTGAAACACTGGGAACACTATCTGTTTCAGAAGCAGTTTTGTTGCATACGGATCATCAAGCTCTGAAATACTTGAACAGTCAAAAACACTTGAGTAACATGCATGTTAGGTGGTCGAATTACATTCAGAAATTCCCTATTGTTCTGAATCATAAACCTGGCGTGTTGAATAAAGTGGCTGATGCATTGAGTCGAAGAGCACACTTGTTAGTTGTTATGCAGCAAGAAGTGGTAGGTTTTGAATTTGTGAAGGAATTATATCCGGATGATGAGGATTTTGGCGAAATCTGGGAGCAGTGTGAAATAAGGCGAGTTTTGGGTGAGTTCCATGTCACTGATGGATTTTTGTTTCGTGGTAATCAACTATGCATCCCCAAGAGTTCGTTGCGGGAGAAACTAATTCGGGATTTGCATGAGGATGGATTAGGCGGACATCTGGGGCGAGACAAAACCATAAGCAGTGTGGCAGAGAGGTTCTACTGGCCTCAATTAAAGAGGGATGTCGGCAAGGTTGTTCGAAAGTGTTATATTTGTCAAACAGCTAAGGGGCAAGCGCAAAATACGGGACTTTATATGCCTTTACCAGTCCCGGATGCTATTTGGGAGGATATTGCGATGGATTTTGTGTTGGGACTTCCACGAACTCAACGTGGAGTCGATTCTGTTTTTGTTGTTGTTGACAGGTTTTCGAAGATGGGACACTTCATTCCTTGCAGAAAGACATCCGATGCAGCTCATGTCGCGCAGCTATTTTTTAGGGAGATAGTGCGCCTGCATGGAGTTCCGAAGTCCATTACATCCGATAGAGATTCAAAGTTCTTGAGTCATTTTTGGATCACTTTATGGAGGCGAATGGATACGAGACTGAAGTTTAGCAGCACAGCACACCCCCAAACCGATGGTCAAACAGAGACTTTGAATCGTACTTTGGGGAATTTGATTCGCAGTATTTGTGGCGACAAACCGAAGCAATGGGATGTAGCTTTAGCGCAGGCAGAATTTGCTTACAACAATGCAGTTCATTCAGCAACTGGGCAGTCTTCGTTTTCCTTGGTTTACCGACAACCTCCGAGACATGCATTAGACTTGGCACAATTACCTAAAGTGGCTGGAGCGAGCACGGCAGCAGAAAATTTGGCGACTCAAGTTCGTGATGTTCAAGCAGAGGTTAAGGAGAAGCTTGAAGCGAAGAATGCAAAATATAAGCAGGCAGCCGATTTGAAGAGGCCTCAAAAATTATTCAAGGAAGGGGACCAGGTGATGATATTTCTGAGGAAGGAACGGTTTCCTATTGGCACGTTCAACAAGCTGAAGCCGAGGAAGTATGGCCCTTACAAGATATTGAAGAAAATAAATGACAATGCGTATGTGGTTGATCTTCCGGCAACTATGGCGATATCCAAGACATTCAATGTGGCGGATATACATGCATTCCATGATGATGAACCGTTGTATCCCGAAGTTAACTCGAGGTCGAGTTTTTCTGAAGTGGGGGAGACTGATGTAGAACAAGAGGCTTTGAATTTCGAAGAAAAGCTGGACAAAATCAGGCCCACACGAAAACGGGCATAACTTTTGACTCGGTTATCGGTTTCGGGCCCACAGCATATCAAAACGTACGTCTTTGAGTCGTCTACACTTTGTACTGGGGGGAACCCCCGTACTAGCTAATCCCGGGCCCAAATTCGTTCGTTTAAGGCAGCTGCGCAGCCTTCCAAGTTTATGTCGCTTTATTTTTGGAAATTTTTATGTTTTCCTTATTTGAGTTGAACTCTATTTCCTATTTTCCTTATTTCGTTTTAGGGTTTTGAGAGACATATAAATACTCTATTTTTTATTATTGTTTGGCAGACTTTTATATTTTATTCAATAAAATTCGGATTTTATCCCAATTTTGCTGGTGGATTCCAGTTTATTGTCGATTACACGTTGGTGTGTCGATTGCACGCTTCCGTTCTGCGTCAGTTACTAGGTAAGGCCATATTTAAGAAATGTTCTCTAACTTTAGTCTTTATTTTCCCATCCACCAATTTTCTTATCCAAAATTATATGTTTAAGTTAAATCAGTTTATAAGCAAATAAAATAAATATAGATCTGGTACATTAAAATAATATTACAACAGAAAAGCTTAAATTAAATTTTTTTGATAAATAAAAGTATATTTTGCAATACATAATAGTACATAATGTTTTGTATATGTATACTATTACATTATAAAGCGTGTTAAGCTCACTCTCTGACACCCATATTTACAAAAGAAACCAGTAAATTTAGTTTTTCTCTTCTTGATTGATTAGTTTTGTTTGGCTTTGGAACTCATATATTTTTTGGGTATTAATCAATCTAATCATAGTTAATCTATTGCATGCATGCTTTATATAAACTAATTAGTTATAAAAACCTAAAATTTGAATCTACTGATAAACATATTGATAACAACTCTGCTAGCCTGACAGCCGGCTGTGAGGAATGGACTTACAGCCGGTTTCAACTTGTAATTGGGAATTCAAAAGCTGACTGTTTTATAATAAGAGATCAAATCTGTTTTTTTATTTTATTTTTCAAAGTAAAAGTTTTTTATTTTAGATGCAGATTTAACTAATCTTCTATTTAGACGAAAAATAATTCAAGCCTCATAGCAGCATATTAATCCATATGTTATAACATATATCTGTTTTACATTTTTATAAATTGTAGAAATTAATGTAGCAATCAGTACAACTGTATATGATTTCTGAAGCAACATAATATATATCTTTTAATTCAATTTATTTTTTTATATTTCAACCTCAAATGACAATACCTCATGAATATGAGCTTTTTATGAATCGAAAATGAATTTAGAAGATGATAATTGATGTCATCATAATTTTTGAAGATCATAAGTAAGATCAATAATCAGAAGTTATATATATATATATATATATATATATATATATATATATATATATATATATATATATATATATATATACAAAAATATAGTGCAGCGATTTAGTAAGACTTGTGATTAAGATCTTATAATTCTATTGTAAGGTAACTTGATAATTCATATTTGTGGTGATGGTTAAATTACCTTTAGAGTAAGTACTAATTTTGACATAATTTGAAATAGAATTAAGTATGCAATTATCACAATTTAAGAAAAAAAATCACAAGAAACCTGATGGGCAGGTTTCCGGTTCCCATAACTTATTTCCAGAGGAATTATAGGGGGCTGTAACCGTACAGTCTGTGAGGAAAGGGTTTCCCTATTGATAAATTTAAGTGTTACTCTCCAAAACTGAAGGAACCCCTGACGAAAAGATTTTTATCACTTTACAAAACAAAAGAAAAACAATAATGTTTATTAATGATGGCTGGCTACCAAATATTTCAAACGACTATTCCAACTTTTAAGCTTATAGTCAAAATCCGAAGGAAAAAGTAAGCACAAGTTTGTCATGTTATATATGTAATCTGCAATAGTAAATAATTAGTGAAATGGTTGTCTCCAGTTCTATTAATCCCGTATATTAAAGAATATCATGAGGGCCTGGCCGGGGCATCCATCCAATATTCAAACACCTTTATTCAATTGTTTGCAGTGAAAAATAAATAGCTTACTCTATATAACAATAACTAGATGTATCCCTCCTTCACTAATAATTATTATTTATCAATTATATGAAATCAAATAACCAAATAGGGAGGGCCTTCAAGCATAGCCCTACCTCTCACGTCATTGACCAATTAAATATCTTAAATGATGCTGGACCTCTTCACTTTTCTTCTAGCTACTATTAATTATTATAACAATGACTACCCTTAACCCGTGACAACAGTGAAGCAATATACAAATAATGTAACTGTTGTATCAAATTCTACATCAAAAGTATAAACTAAAAAGAAAAAGAAAAATGTATTCCCTGAGGTCATAAACACAACAAATTAAAATGGTCCCAAAAGTCCAAATTAATCTTAAAGTCTAAGCAAATGACGCGGTCCCGTTGTAATTAGTTTTACCACTTGCCGGTCTACTAATCGTCACAGTCAACTTAGAACTAAACCCCTACTTTTCTGCTCCGATCCCAAGTCTTTGTGCTACCACGAGACCAGCATGCCCTAAATTTCCCCAAAACGCATAGGTTTAGGATCACTAGGTTGCCGGGCCACTAATGCTACTCATTTATTCTCTAGATTAGGTTTATAATATAGAAAATTATTTTCATAAAATTGCACAACTAAGTGTTTAGTTAATAATATAATACATTGATCACACTAAATTATTATAACCTCATTGATTTCAATCGTTCATTTGCATCAATAATCGAATTAAATATAACATCTGACGTGTAACAATTGCATGAAATGCTTTCTCATATAGTAAATTATATACTTCTAACTAATATTTAAGAATTTGTAAATTCTATCTATAAATATCTCATATATTTGTTATCATCATAATTACAATGAGAAAGTCTACAAAATGGTTTAATAATTAATATTGACTGCGTTGCTTTATGAAAGAATGACCACACACACACACACACACACACACATATATATATATAAACATTGCAATGTACGATCCAACTTTGAAATGATTTTGATTAGTTGGCCTAGTGTTTTAATGGGATATCGCAAAATAAAGCGAATATAGAATAGTAGATTTACGTGTTCAATTCAATGCGATATTTATATTATTACACACAATTTACTATAATTTATTTGAAATAAAAACTTATCGTGCGGTGAATAATTAAAAAAGTACAGCTTAAGCGTAGTCTAATTAGTTGGACTTTAATCTTATAATAATATACTTATAGGAAGTACAGAAATCAACACCGAAATTATAAATATTATTAATTAATTTTTCCACACATACCCACCTCGCTCACCCGTTGTCAAGTCATTCACAAGAAATCGGCCGTCAAATTCGTTGACTTTCTCGATCACGCCTTTTCAATTTCATCACGTGGAACGCGCCGCAAAGCTCGGGCCGGTGGCTAAAGGGATAATTACATTTTCAGTCCTTTAATTTAATTCAATTATAAAATCTCCAATATTACTTTAATATTTACATTAGCACCCCGAAAACATTAAACTTAATTACATTAAAACTCCGTATGTACGAACATATATAGAAATGTATCCCAAAGTTTAAAAACTATATACAGATCTGGACTTCAATATAATAGGAGAAAATTTCTCTAATTGAACCAAACTTCAAGGGTGTTGATATAATTATCCTTTACTATTTATGAAGCCTTTTTCTTTTTCTTTGTTCTTTATGAATGAGTCAATTCGAGTCTTAACGAAATTCGGACGAAACTTCTTCTTCTCTCTCTCTCTCTCCAAAATTTATCCAAGTCTAAGATGTGGCCCCCACTTTGCCACCTGTCAATCTAACATGACGCACTATCTTACGCATCTTTATCAAATTCAAGTGGACTTTTTTCCTCACTTACACTTCACACACGCAGACATAAGTGATAAGAGACACGTCAAAATCTTGAAAATTTCCTTTTTGCCTATGTTACATTTTTTTTTTTGCCCTTTATATAGACTTGTACATTGCATTTGTAAAAGCCTTCTGATCAGACTGTCGACATTTCTTTCTACATTAAAATAACCAATACCAAGAATTAATTAACATCCTTTTCAATTCCACTGTCTTCGAAGACTTCTCTAGGTAGAAGTCTCTCAGATTCTTGATATCTTTTTAATTAATTATTTTTTGATAATTATATTTATGGACAAAGGATGGGGTCTCACACTTGAGAATTGTGATAAGCAAGTTGGTTTTTTTGGTAACAAGCCGGTTTTTGGATTTAATTTGAGTCCGAGGTTGAGTCATCCGGACAAGGGTTTGATGATGTTCCCCGGTGGTAATAAAGATGAAGAAACCGCCGTGTCGCCGACACGTGGAGGCGAACGACGGGTGGTTTTAGGTGAATTGGACTTTTTCTCGGAGAAGAAGAGGTATAGTAATTATGATGAAGTTGTGAAGAAGGAAAATTCACATGGTGAAGGCAGAGAATCGGATATAAACGTGAGTTTGTCTATATTTTTTATGAAATACGTATGAAAAATTATCTAGATTTTTATTGAATTTGCCAGTTATTCTAAAAGTTTAAGCTTGTTTAATTATCAACATTTAATATTTTCAGACATTTCTTTAAATGTTGTAATGCTTTTCGTTACACTTATGCTGATACATGACATTTTTTCGATAAAAATGAGTCGTGGTGGAATTCGATTACCAGATTATGTTCGACATGGTTCTGATACCATATTCGATTGTTGTCGTGTTTAAAAAGTTAGCCTTATATATAGATTGAATAGTTGATACTTTGTATATATTTCCAACAATTTTCTTATTTTGGTCCTTTTTAATCTTACTATGATTGTTCTCCCATTGATTTGTGTTAAATTTTATGTTTTTTAATTTTATAGACGGGTTTGCAATTGGTGACGGCTAACACTGGGAGTGATCAATCGACGGTGGATGATAGTATGTCTTCTGATGCAGAAGATAAGCGAGCTAAGCATGAGGTAATTAATTAATCAATCAAATAGATATATTTATGTTGATTACTATTTTCATTAAATATTTTATATATGGATTGATTTTTAATAATATTTTCTTGTTGATTTTAGCTTGCACAGCTTCAAGTTGAACTTGAAAGAATGAATGCTGAGAATCAGAGGCTAAAAGGGATGCTTACTCAAGTGAGCAACAATTACACCACACTGCAGATGCATCTTGTGACTTTAATGCAACAGCAGCACAATTCAACTAGCACCCAAGTACATGAGGTAATGAATCAAACTTTTTACTTATAATTTATCAAAATATTTAATTTTTCCATAAGTTCAATGAACTAATAAAATACTAGCTAGTTAAATAATAACGTTATTGCCTTTTTTTTTTTTTAGATTGTTGAGAAAAGATCTGATGAAAAGAAACACGAGAATGGAGGATCAATGGTTCCAAGACAGTTTCTGAATTTGACACCTGAACGAGAATCGAATTCTTCATCAGAAGAAAGAACTATTTCAGGATCAAATCACAACAATTTGTCGAAGAATAAGAGAATTGGTCGGGAGGAGAGTCCGGAATCCGAAGGTTGGGGTCCTAACAAGGCTCCAAAAATTAATACTCCGAATACTCCCAAGTCCGTCGATCAAAACACTGAATCGACTATGCGAAAAGTTCGTGTCTCCGTTCGAGCACGATCGGAAGCTCCCATGGTAAGAAAATTAATATTACTATTAGCATCTTTTGACATGGCCGGTTTTAATTACAAGAATATATCTAGTTTGATTTATATGCTAATATATGTGTATATTCATGAACTATTTTGTACAGATTTCTGATGGATGCCAATGGAGAAAATATGGACAAAAGATGGCGAAAGGGAATCCATGTCCACGAGCGTATTACCGGTGTACTATGGCCGTCGGGTGTCCGGTTCGCAAACAAGTATGTCTAAAGTTTTTTTTCTGTATCTCTATATTACATTAATATACTTTATGCTCATTCAAGTATTAGTATATATTTTTTTATATAAGTTTCACTTCGAATTTTTTAAAACTTGTAATATAATCATTCATCTCGCTTTTCAGCAATTTGCATTAGTGGTTAGTTTATCCGTTTTAAATTGATTTTGATATCATATAAGCAAATTTTTACTGTTTTCTCTACAAGTTTTCAAGTCGTAAATTGTTTTCTACTTTCAAAAATATTAGATGGGAAAAATCAGTAATAGCTTATTTGAGTACCAAAAACTAATTTGAAACGAAAAATGTAAATTGTTAACAACTAACTTTGAATGTCTATAAAGTTATTATATAAGAATAAGAACTAAAACTATAGTTTGAGCAATTACATTAAAGAAGGCATTCTACAAGTTGTAAAATGTACGTAATATTTTCGTGACCACTCTAAAATCGATCCATCAATATTACAATTGCACTTACTTTATTTCTTCCTTTTTCTTCACCAATATAGTAAACTAATTATTTATTTTCTTGTATAATTTGTAGGTTCAAAGGTGTGCTGATGACCGAGGAATACTAATCACAACCTACGAAGGAACACACAACCACCCACTCCCACCCGCCGCAATGGCGATGGCCTCAACCACCTCCGCCGCAGCAACCATGCTCCTCTCCGGCTCAATGCCGAGCGCCGACGGCTTAATGAACCCGAACTTCCTAGCAAGAACAATCCTCCCATGTTCTTCCAACATGGCCACAATCTCAGCCTCAGCTCCTTTTCCAACGGTCACACTCGACCTCACACAAAACCCTAATCCATTACAATTCCAACGACAGCCACCACCACCGCAGTTTCACGTCCCGTTTCCCGTTCCACCGCAGAACTTCTTACCCGTTGATCATCAAAATGTTCCTCAAGGTTTCGGACAAGTTCATAACCAGTCCAAGTTTTCGGGTCTACAAATGTCTCAGGACACACTTAGTGCCGCCACCGCGGCGATCACCGCGGATCCTAATTTTACGGCGGCATTGGCGGCGGCTATTTCATCCATTATTGGTGGCTCTCATGGGAATAACAATGGCAGTGCTACGCCGAACCATGCAAACGTAAATACAAGTAGTGGCAATAAAACAAGCAGCAGTTTCCAAGGGAATTAAATAAAGTGTTAGACAATATTATGATCATTTGTTTGTTACCCTTTATTTTTGGGTCGTTCACTATTGAACTAACGTGTTCATATTGTTTCTGTTTTGATGTGTTAAGGTTTAGCTAGGACACAAGAGCTACATTCTTTTCTTTTCATTGTTTTATATTTACATAATATATACACATCTTATAGTTTCAGTTTTCAGTTTGTCTTTTTATCATGCAACGCACAAACAAATAATTATCGTTTGGATATTGTTTCTTTTATTTATTAGGCTGATCAGTTTGGTTCACGACAAAAAACCAGGAAAAATATATTTTTGGTGTTTGGTAGCACAAGATTTTCTTGAAAATAAATTCAGAAAATATAGATTTTTTTTCTCTCCTACATATAATAGGTGGATGGAATTATTAAGATTTCAATATATTTTTATTATTCAAACAGCTTTTTTGCTCTCCTACACAATACACATCGAATTTCACAATATTTTTTACTACCAAAATTTATTTATTTTTCATCAATGTAAAAATAGAAGTCTCCAATTCAAAAATTAAATACCATCCCCTAATATCTTCTTGATTTTGAAATTGTACTATGTTTAATAGTATTTCAGTTGTATAAGATAATAAATATTTTGAAAAAGTAATTATATTTTCTCTTATCCTCATGTATAATTATATTCCTTCATCTTAAATGTATTAAGAACACTTGTAAGTTCAAATAGTTAAATCAAATTTAGAAATGAATTTCTTAAATTAAAATGTTCCAAAGCTTTAGAGAATTACGAATGTAAATTCAATGAAAACTTCAAGATGAATATTTATTAATTTTGTGGTATGTTCTTTTTTAAATATTATTTGTACAACTTTCTTTAAAGTTGTTGAAGTGCACTTAATTTTTTTAAGAATTTAAAATGGTGCAAATTGCACAGAACTCTAAGCATAACCATTTTTTTCTGATAAAGTAACAACGGTACCAAATTCATGGAAAACATAAGAATTTTTATTCTCAAATTATCTTCTTCAAATTTTTTTATTTTTTTTGAACACATTCAAAAAAAAATTTCCTTTTTCGACATTTTGGGGAATCCAAATTCCAAACTGAGCGTAAGTTTTGTTTTATTATTTTATGTAATATAGTCCAATAGTGGAGAAAAAAACATAAGACAAGGAGACAATTGGAGACTAGCTAGCAGTAAAAAGTAGCAGGACCATTTCAGTGGATAATCAAACGTTTGAAAGGTATATTTTCTAAAAGGAGAGGTCAACAACTCCGGCCAAAATTTGTTTGAAACGTAAATGATGATATAGAAAATTAGATGGACTTTAAATTCTCGATGCTTAGACTTTTGGGAGACTTCCTGGCAACTTCTCCTTTTATTTCTCCAATCCCTATAGTTAATGTCACTTAAACACTTCGATTTTTACGCACTAAGAAACAGTTAATGTTACTATTTTGGTTAAGTTTACCCTGGCGGATAAGATTTGATAAGGCACTAGTGTTGATCATTAAGTGCATTATGTAATAACTATTGAGTCTGTTACATATATAATTTGTGCTGTTCTAATAAGATTTGCTCTTATTTATCTCTGGTCTTATATATCGTGTAAAATATAAGTAATAATAGGCTAGCTGTAGATTATAATAATGAACTTATAGCAGACTTATTGACTATGATGGAGGTAGATTATATATAATATTAAGGCACGCATAGCAGACCTATTGACTTGTGATCAGGTCTGGCACGCTATTAATTAGGTGAAGGATTCTAAATGTTGTTCTGATATATGTTGATTGAATCCAAATTGAAACCTACATCGATCAATTGTTACACAACAATGTTAGAGGTTTGTTGATATGGCTTTAATTTTTAAATGGTAAATTTGACCATTTAAGGCGAAATAAGTATGGATGAGTTAAGACAAAGTACAAAGACTTTTTCGCATATATGATATTCTGAAATCTTAAAACTTAATTTAGTACATTAGTTAAAATCCACTAATTTGACCACGTAATAAAACAATATATCTTCTTTCAACATAACTAATTACTATGTCAATTATCTTAGCTGTCTAGATTTAATGTCAACATGCCGTTTGCCAAACGTGGCATTAAGTAATTGGAGATGGAATATTTATATATATTATATATATAATGAACTTGGAAAAGAATAACAAAAGCAATATTAAAATAGAGGTTTTGTGAAATCAATAGAAAGCTAGGCACGATCTAGAAATAAATGAAAAGCGTCGTTAGCAGCATAGCAATTTGGGGATCACACGGCGCTTACTTTATTAGACAAGTGAGATACGTTATTGACTTCCGTGCACACATGCGTCGTCGTGAAAATTGAAGTGCCAACCAATTATGTGCTTTAAAAAAATAATACTATAAATAAATATTAGTCTATGATTTGGAGAAAATAAATCCGAACGTGTGACATTGTGGGTTGCACCGTACTTTATCCACCGTACAATAACGTTTACCCCTAGACTTGGACTTTATGATTTACACATGCGTCCATGTGAATTCAACCACCACCTAAGTGCTTTGAGTTGAAAGTTATGATTATGATGAGTTTATGGGTTTATTTCTATTTTTGTGGGGAAAACATGATAGACCTTTTCTTATTAGACTTTTTATGCATAAATTAAGATTAGTGTTTTCAAAGGTTAAAGAGATAAGTCAGATTTGTAGGTGAAAGTGAAACACAAGAAAGTATTTATGGCATACGGAGTATTTTACCCGCACAACCACGTGTTACCATCTTTGTAATCTCATCGACTTAAATAATAATTTGATCTATATAATGACAATTTGAAATTGTTAAGTAATAGTGGGTTAAAAGAATATGGCATTGAATTATGAGGACAGAACGGCTATCTTTCTTGTGACGGCTTTGAATTGAAGAAGAAAGCCAAAATCAGAAACAATTGACAAGCACCTAATCCTTTTATCAGTGTGCTACTTGAAGAACACTAGTATCTACTTTGCTAGTATAGACGTATATTATAGAATTAATAATTTTATTTTCTATGTAAATTTTGAAAAACACCATATCTTTACTCTCTTAATTATTCCTCAAATTGAATTTAAAGATAACATATGAGATATCCTCGAAAATACTTAATAAATCAAGTCTACCATAAACTTTAAGGCTACAAAGTGAGGCTATAGTTATTTTGTATATTTAATATTACAACTATATGATGATTTGGCAAAATCATAGTCACATAGTTTATAGACCAGTTCTGCATAACACCAATGTTGTGGTACAACTTCATCTGAACGACGTGGTAGAAATCAACGCTCATCTTGAAGTACGATCCTTTTACATCCACTATTTTGTTTATCTAATAATGAAGTTGTACTTGGCTCAAAATCGTTTGTTCTATTACACTCCAACCCTCCAGATGGGTTGTAAATAATCCACGATGGAGCTCGAGTAGAAAGGATTAATTCATTTTTGGAGAACATGGGTCTAGGGTTAATGCAATCAATTAGAACAATTTCGTAAATATATCTTCTTCCATTGAAACTGAAAGAATTCAATCCGAGTAATTTTTTTATTCAAAAAAGCAAAACTTGTAGGAATTGAGCAAACTTTTTCTATTCAAAGTGTATCAACGCAGTAATCAGTTGTCCATGAGATTCTTTGATAGAAAGAAATCGAAAATGGTATATTGTTGCCATTTTGAAAGGATTAAGATAAGAAAAAGCAACGAAGAAAAGTTTAAGGATAAATGATTCGACAACAGAAAATACCATTTTAAATGTCTATATAGTCTCCATAATTGAATCAGACTAAAGAATCTAAATAGAATTTTAAATAAGACAAACAAAAGGGGTAAAGTTACTTATACTCTATAGTCTACATCTATACAAATATATAAAAGAAGCCGTATTTATGATACCAAACTTTTGATTTCAAGTTTAACCTTATAATTTATGTTCCACTATAACATTTTATTATTAATTTTCTAATTTAACCCTACAATTTAAGGTATATGAAATTAGCTATACCATTTACTAAGAATGATGATTTAGTTTCCCTAAAATTCATGTTCTTTCAATGAAAATTACTTTTCTTTCCATTTTACCCCAATTATGATGATTCACTCTCCCGCTAATTCAAATTATTTCCATCTAGGACTTCTTTTTCTTCTAAATTATATTTGTTTCTTCACACTTAAATATAAAAATTTAGTACTTTCACAATATAAGAAGCTAATGTGAATGACCCCAGTTTGTAGTATATAAATAATAAAACTAATGTAGCTCATGTGGACTCAACCTTATCTCTCCCTCAAATTTAGTAGGGACGAAGACCCAACAATATAATTTTATTGGGCTTAGGTTTTTAACACTAAAATTTTAATAATTGCAAATAGCAAATAAAGGCCATCTTCTGCTAAAACTGGCCCATATATCTAAAAGCCTAAAAGTAGTGTAAATCTGTGGTCCAAATTTTCTAAAGCTCTCCTTCGTCTATCTTTTTCATTACGATCCAACAGCTTTGCTTCTAAAGGTGCGATTTCTTTAAAAGGTTGATAACGGGCCAAATCTGTTTCCTAGGTAAACCCAAATCTGTTGGATTATTTGGAATGGCAAACCAACAAGGAGATATAATAGATCCAATTAAGCAAGTTTCATCAAAATAATCTTTCTTTTTGGAAATAGTAATTTGCTGTTGCATGATATTGAGACCAGAGATTTTGCTGTTGCATGATATTGAGACCAGAGATTAAGAATTTATAAAATCATTGCAGATGATGTAACTTTAATTTTGATATAAAATAGACGATGGACATAGAATTGTAGAGTTTTAGTACCCACAAATAGTATTAGTATAGTCGTTGGTTGTACTACATCACGAAATTGACTGAAAATAATTTCTAATTTTTAATTCTCATGATTCTATTGCGTTGAATAAAAATCCGATTAACATTTTGATATAATTGCCATGTTTAGTGTGTGACTCGTTGGTTTTGTATAGGGTTAGGATTAAAAAAGGCCTCTTCCATTTTCATATAAAAAAATTACAGATAGATATTCAGGCCATCATTAATAATTTGATGCAAAATGGCCTTCTTTGTTTAATGTTGATTGTATCATGCTTCTGTCGATAAAAGTCTGTTTTTAACTTTAAATTGTTCTAAATACCATACATTATGAAAGTAGTGAGAACAATGTACTTAAAGAAAGCTATTTAATATTCACAAAAGAATTAAAACAGAGGTGTTTACATGTTCGCTGCTTATTACAGAACAGTCAAGATAAAGTCGGAAAATAACATGATCATATAAATTATAGTAGTTAATTCCTTTACTGATTTCTTCAACATTTAATACCTTTCCACATCACCTGATTAATAAAATTCACATTTTAAGTAAACCTTATCCACACTTATATCCACTACAGCATCCAGAGAATTATAATATGATTCACTTATACGACTCAACTTAAAATGCTTAATCCCTAAGTTAGCCCCTCCATTATTATTTATATTATTTTCCTCAAAAAAGGCAAAAAAGATTTAATCAAAGATCGGGGTGTCGCGTGTTGGGGTACCTCGCACGCCACGCTGACACGTGTTTTTTCAGTTACACCTTCCACACGACGTCGTTTTCTATCACGTTGTCTAGTCCTTCTCAACGTCATTCCCCGTATCTCATGTATTCTTCTAAGACCTATACTCACCGTCAGATCTAATAATCCACGTCTCAGATCAAACGTTACATCGTAATCCCGTGGGCCGCAAAGCACTTCGCCACTCTGACGAAAAGTAGTTTTGTTTTGGATTAAACGAGCATCACGTGATGGCGACATCTGTTGAGAATCAACGGCTTCAAATGAAAGAGCCTATAATTCAATCAACGGCCACGATTTAGCTGATTCTCTTCTATATATATTTGCACACACACTGTTTATACATTTTTATATATACGTATATTTTCTCTCGAAGATATTTCTCTTAGCTTCGTCTTCGTTGTTTCGGTGAGTGTAATTTATCGTCATTTAAATGATTAATTTTCGATTAAATGTATGAATTTTTTCGTTTTTTTACTGCATAGATTAAATTGATCCTGTTTGTGTTTTTGTTAATAAGAAATTGAAGAATTTTGTAAGTTTTAGGTTTTAATATTGCTTGTTCATCAATTAGTTATGTTGCAGTTTTTAATTCTTAAATTTATTTGTTGATCAGTTAGGTGTTATATATCTGTTCATGTTCGAGACGATTGTTGCTTGTGTTTCTGTATACATTTATGATATTATATTAATTTACTCTCTGAAAAAATTTATTTTATGTTAAATCTTGTGTTTAGAAGGAATGTTTTTTGATTGTGAGATAGTTTGGTAAATGTTTCGTCATTCGTATATCGGTTAAATGTGGGAGGAGAAAGGCCTAGAGTCGGTGTTTTTTTGAGTTGTATTATGAATTTTTCATCATGTGGTGTAATGTAGTAGAAGTAATAAGATTTGGAGAATCGGTGAATATGAGCTTCGAAAAATGCCAATGGATTGTCGCTGCTTTGAAGGTGGTTAGAATGTAGAGTTAAGCGTTGTGATCAAGGAATTATCGCTGTTTTTTTCTTCCTTTGGAAACGTTGGTGATTATTTATTTCTCAATCTATGCATGCCTGGTAAAGTAAGGTTATCTGCAGTTTATTAGAAAGAACTTATGATGGTGCTTAAGTTATTTTAGGTGCCTATTTTCATGTGAAACTGCCAGTAAAAAAAAATTATTTGATTGGTGATTTTGTATCACTCTTGAGAAACAAGAATATGCTCCTTGTTTAATTTATGATTGATGATTGCTTCTTGTTGCTTTCTTTATGTGTCAGTCGTTTGGTGGAATGTGGATTAAGGTGACTGTAATGAACTCACGTGTTAATTTGTTATTGTAGGTCCAAATGGGAACCAGATTTGGAGCTTTTGCTTTGACCCTTTTGCTTTCAAGCTTGTCGCTTTCTCTTGCGTTTTCTGCATCAAATGATGGATTGGTGAGAATTGGACTGAAAAAGTTAAAGTTGGATCAAAACAACAGGCTTGCTGCTCGTCTTGAGTCGAAGGGAGGAGAGAAATTAAGAGCTTCAATCAGGAAATATGCTTTCGATGGTAAACTTGGGGATGCTTCTGAAACTGACATCGTGGCATTGAAGAACTACATGGATGCCCAGTACTTTGGAGAGATCGGTGTCGGTACTCCACCTCAAAAGTTCACTGTGATCTTCGATACTGGAAGCTCCAATTTATGGGTGCCATCTTCAAAATGTTATCTTTCTGTGAGTCTTCGTCTTTTAATATATTTTATCGGTTTTGTAACATATTTAAAGCACTGAGCGTCAATTGTTCTGATGGAAAAAGATGGATATTTGAAATTGGTTCATCTTCTTGCAGGTTTCGTGTTTCTTGCATTCCAAGTACAAGTCAAGCCAGTCTAGTACTTACAAAAAGAACGGTAGGCTCTTTTCCATGTTCGCTTCCTCTGCGTCTGTTTTATATTAGTTTCGTTTATTCTTGACATGCTCAATCTCAAGTCCTGCTCTTTATGGAAATTGAAATTCAATGTTCTTCCATTTTAAGGTTCATATATATTTAGGGTTTGTAGGTATATCATTCATTTGATTGTTTAGGAAATAAAACGACGAATGATGGGTATGCTTCGATCTCTCTCTCTCTCTCACACACACACACACACACACACATACGTCCTTTGAGGTGGATTCAGTGTGCACCATCATTTAGATATAGTGATAGTTATATGTATGACCAGGTATTAAATCTCAAATATTTGCATGCCCCTTTTCTATTTATTAGTGAAGTCTTTAAAATATGAAAGTAAGATTCTCAAAGTGGAAACCTTCATCACAGAAACAGCTAATTAGAATGGTGTCAAAACTAATACGAGCAGTCCATTTAGTGCCCCCCCCCCCCCCCAAAAAAAAAAAAAAAAAAAACTTGTATTTAAGCTAACACTAGACCTATCATCACAAATTTAAACTTCCATTTAGGAATCAAGTTTGATCTGCCTATGAATAAATCATTTGGATATATGTGACGCTGTATGTTTTACAGGAAAATCTGCTGCTATTCGATATGGAACTGGAGCTATCTCAGGATTCTTTAGTGAGGATAATGTCAAGATTGGTGACCTAGTTGTGAAGGGCCAGGTTGCCTTTTATATGTGTTTATGCTCTATCGGATTAGAATGTATTGTGACTAACAGCTTCAAGTTGATATTTCCAGGAATTTATTGAGGCAACAAAAGAACCAGGTGTGACCTTTTTGGTAGCCAAGTTCGATGGCATATTGGGACTTGGTTTTAAGGAGATATCAGTTGGAAATGCAACCCCAGTTTGGTATGAGCTGCACCCCATTTTAAATTGTTTTTCAGGAAAATTGTTTTCTGCACGGGAGTCAGAGTGGGGGAAGGGGATTCTTATTTCCCGTGCATTTAGTCTCCATTATTTCTGCAGTTACGATATTCTGAATGCTACTTTGTGTTGCTACTCTTGTATTTCTTTCAGGTACAACATGGTCAAACAAGGTCTTGTTAAGGAGCCTGTGTTCTCATTTTGGCTTAACCGAAATTTGAAGGAAGAAGAGGGCGGTGAAATTGTCTTTGGTGGAGTTGATCCTGATCATTTCAAGGGTAAACATACATATGTCCCTGTGACACAGAAGGGGTACTGGCAGGTTAGTGTTCAAGATAGTTTTAGCTTCTAAGATCATGCCATGTTTTGTTGTCTAACTCTGTGGATTCTGGTTCTGTTTATAGTTTGAGATGGGTGATGTTCTCATTGATGGAAGAGAAAGTGGTATGTCTCCTTTGATGTTCCAATGCTGCCTACTCTATCAAAAGAATAAGATGACATACATAATATACTTGTCTTACAAATGTGCCCCCTTGTCGTGATCTGTTCTACCATAATTTTTCTTAGGTTACTGCAATGGTGGATGCTCAGCTATTGCCGACTCTGGTACTTCTCTCTTGGCTGGTCCAACGGTATGTTTTGGACCTCATTTTTATTGTGTTATACTATCGCTTAACTATTCTTTCTAATTTGAATCTTAAAATGAATCCCCAACCATTTGCGACTATTTTGCTACTATTCATTCTTTTGAGTCCTTCAGTCAAGAATTAACATCTTGGTGCTTATTATACTCTTATAGTTATTTCACTTCTGAACAATAACTATTGGTTGAATTGGACTTATTGGGCATATGAGTTACGTCTATTTATATCAGTTTGGACTCTTGTGTAGGGAACAGAGATGTCTTTCTTGTATTCCATTTGTGTAGGGAACAGAGATGTCTTTCTTGTATTCCATTTGTCAATATAGTTCTTATGTCCACAGGTTTTTCTTCATACATTTTTGATAGTTTCATCTTGCCATCTTTGTGAAATTGGCAGAATGTTCATGATACTTCTTCGTTGCTTTCTATAATGTTTGACGGTTGAATGGTTAAACCTCATCAGTAGGTTAGGATTTTGTTGTGTTATATTTGATATGCTTGCTAATAGTTGTGGATGTTTGTTGCTGTTATGCATGTAGACTGTGATCACAATGATCAATCATGCCATAGGGGCCACCGGAGTTGTTAGCCAACAATGCAAGGCTGTGGTCGAACAATATGGGCAAACTATTATGGATCTGCTTCTTTCTGAGGTATCATCAATATACCATTTTAAATGCAATTCCATCTTTGTATTTTGCAGAAATTTAGCATATATGTTATTAAAATTTGTCACAGGCACACCCAAAGAAGATATGCTCCAGAGTTGGGCTATGCACATTTGATGGATCTCGTGGTGTTAGGTTAGTCCTTTTTTTTGCGCATTCCTGTTGCAAGTTGTTTTTATCCTGTGGTGTACAATTTTATCCTAAATGAATTGAGTTTAAAATTTATGCTCATATTCTTATATTGATTATTCACGTCTCTGTGCAGTGCGGGCATTGAGAGTGTTGTGGATGAGAAAAATGGTAGATCATCTGGCTTGAATGATGCTATGTGTTCTGCTTGTGAAATGGCCGTTGTTTGGATGCAACACCAACTCAAGCAGAATCAGACTCAGGACCGCATCTTGAACTATGTTAATGAGGTATACTTGGCATGATAGTAGGCTGCTATGTTTAGTCTATCTTGTAGCTTACTAAACATGTGGCAATGCAAAATTGCAGCTGTGCGAGAGGCTGCCCAGTCCCATGGGAGAATCAGCTGTTGATTGTGGAGGCCTCTCTTCTATGCCTAGTATTTCATTCACAATCGGTGGAAAAGTTTTTGATCTGGCCCCGGAGGAGGTATGTCATTAATGGTTAAATATAAGTATCAAACCAGTGTTGCCATTGAACTTTTCTCAGTGTGTTGAAGTCTGATACTGAGGTGTTAGCTCTGTATGGCAAACACTTGAAATTTACAGTTGGCCATGGTTTCTCTGTTCTTATCCAGAAGTTGGCTTGTAGTTTAATCAGTTATATGTCTGTTTATAGCATCCTCCACGTTCTTGGTGGAACTTGCTTTCGACAGCTGAGCCTTTGTCTTGAACTTTGATTTTTGGCCTTGAGAAAGCAATCTGTCGTGAAATATGTAACCTTTTTCGGTGGTGTTTGTTTGTGTGTGTTTGGGGGGGGGGGGGGGGGGGGGGGGTAGAGAGACACGGGTAGTACTTACCGAGCTGCTAGCATTTCCCTCCGAGAATGAGGAAGGCTGAAACTAGTAACTTTGTGTTATTTACAATCCTTTTGTAGTTCTATGGAAAGCATTGCATGAGAGGTTACATTCTCCTTGTATTTTGAGAACCATTCAAGGTAATTTGTGATTTTCTAACTCCAGTGGGTTTATGTTTCTATCTCAGTACATACTTAAGGTTGGCGAGGGTGCTGCTGCACAGTGCATTAGTGGTTTTACGGCTCTTGATATTCCTCCTCCTCGAGGACCTCTTTGGTAAACTGTCTCATCGGGTTATTACTATATTCATGATATTTTTTAGAATTTCATGTAGCTGATGAATGATTCCAATTTAAAACAGGATTTTGGGAGATATTTTCATGGGTCGCTACCATACCGTGTTTGATTTTGGCAAATCAAGAGTCGGGTTTGCTGAAGCAGCTTAGATGAAGCCTGTGTTTCTCGTTAAATGTTTAGTACCGTTTAGTTCCTGGTTATGTTTATCCAAACACAGTGGTAGAGGAGTTGTTTCACTTTGTTGTTCCTGAAGAAAGTATGTAAATATGTGGTCTTCGCTGTGTAGTCAGACACGGGGACTCGCTCTCTTAGTAGGTTATGAACTGGCTTATCTTCTGGTGGGAGATTGCGATATGATATGAATCTGGAGTGTTTAATATTACTGTAGACAAAGACAAATCTTTGTATATCATGAAAAGTTGAAGAAAAATAAGACGGCATGTGTCCTTGTAGCCATAAGAGTTTCCATCTCTTGAGAGTTGACGCCTTGCCGTCCTCTGAAACTTTGGGACTCAATATGGAATTCGACTCGTAGACCACATCTCACAATTGATGGCTCCATCCATCTTAATATCATAATTAGATATTTATTAACATTGTAAAACTCATCCCGCAATTTGAAATTTGTAACAGCTTCTGAGGATCCTGTAAGAGGGCAAGGGTTTGTAAAGCTTTCAACAAATCCGAGAACGGTGCTTCCTATCAAGTTACATCGAATCTGTTTAAAGTAAATTACCAGTTAAAACTCATCCACTCGACCGAAACTGGTTCTTTAAGTTAAACACAGATCTGATAAGACTTTAGTATCTAAAATTAATTGTTAGTTATTTATTTGATGCAACTAAGTCTTATGCAGTATTATTTTACAAAAATAAACTGCAGTTGCTAATAAAATCATGTAGTAGCACCAGTCGATTTAAATTATTTGATAAAATATGAAATAGATTATTTAATAAAGCGAAATGAAACTTATGAATCAAATGAGAGAATTGTTTGTTACTCATCCTAAATATTTCACAAAAGGAGTTAATTTTACAAGTTATCCACAAAACTGTACCTGCCCTGTGCACAAGCACCATTAGAAAAGCTTGCTCGACGTCTCCTCCTTTAACAGCTTCTGCTACCGCCAGTTCTCTCAGCTCCGACAAACTTCTTCCCACCTGTAATTTCATGATTTTTTAGGTATGAACTATCAAATATACTGCGGATATGATTTATGGAATATATAGAATATTGATAGTGTCTTTATTGTTATTATCTTTGAACTGCAAAACTGAAATCCAAGACACAAAATGTTGTGAGAAACAACTATTTGAGGAGTCACTATTGCTCAGTGATGCTGTTAATTTAAGATACTCACAAGGAGCAAGATATGTCCATCAGGTGAAACTATATGTCAAATGTTTTGAGGAAATTTTAACATGTGGATGATCAGTGGGCATATTGCAAATGCTTATCCCCTTCGAGAGCTCGATATGAACTTGCCACATGTGTAGGTCTGTGCAATACAAACCCACTTTACAAAACGTTTAACAAAAAAAACCCACTTTAACAAAAGTACTAATTTCAATACTTAATTAGGTTTGTGCGAAAAAATAAGGATTGCTTACAACCTAATTGAGGAAAAATGCTTTGGAATTATATGGTGATCAAGAAAATGGGTAATTCAGAATTATTTGATAAAATAAAATAGAACTTTGAGAGGTTTACAATATCAGATTTAAATCAAATGAAAGAATTGTTTGTTACTCTTCCTAAATGTTACACAAACTGAGTTAACTTTACAACTTATCCACAAAAATATACATGACTGTCCCATGCACACCATTAGAAAAGCTTGCTCGCAAACTCGGCGACATCTCCTCCGTTAACAGCCGCCGCTACCGCCAATTCTCTAAGCTCCGACAAGCTTCTTCCCAATTGTAACCCCACCTTCATTTCAAACACTTCTCCATTTTCCCTTCTCTCCGATTCCTCGTCCCTCAAATTTGATGCAATCGTCTCTTCCATCATCTCAAAGAATCCGGCATTGTTTCTATACATCTCGAACACCATTCCCACTTGTCCACCGTGCTCCAACGCGTTCACTATACTTGCCAATGCGCCACCCGTAACTGCCGCCATCACCCCCCAACCGCTGTCATCGCCTATAAACGCAGATCCTATGGCAGCTAAACCGGTCAGCACGGGACCGGTTATTGCCATAATTTTGTTGAGTTTTAATGCTTTCTGTCCTAATCTCAAGTATTCTTCTTTGTCTCGAGTCCTCATCACTTTAACTATGTCTCTCATTTCTTCCTCCAATTTCTTGTTCCAGCCTTTATTTCCTTTGCGCTGTTTACTTCTGTTGAAAAATATATCGAAAATATAAATGAATAATCTTTATAGAAATTTAAACTTTAAAATGAGATGGAAATTTAATATGCATGGTTTTAAAGACAGATTGAGAAGAATTTTGGTGTTAGGGTCCTATTGACACTCATGTATCACAAAAAGTCGAACACATGAAAGGTTACAACTTGCACGTGATGAAACGCGTTGAAAAGTATATATAAATAAAAAATATCTAAACTCTCTATAAGCTTAAACTTTTAGATAAGACGCAATTTAATCTTGTATCGGAACCATATTAAAAAGAGGTCTGATATTGAAATTCCATCATCACTCATTTATCAAAAAAATATGATCAAATATAACAAAAGAAACTAACATGTGATGAAGCATTTTGGAAAACATATATACCAAAAGATAAATGTCTAATCTCTATACGACCTACGAGCTTAAGTTTTTATACGAGACAATAATGGATGTTTCAATACCTTTTGTGTTCCGGCCACCACACGGCTGGCTCCACATTTTTAGGAAATTTCTCTAGCATAACCCCGAGGAGAGGAAGTGGATACGCCTTGTCAATAGCCAAAATCCTCTCCATCATTTCTTCCACATCCAAAACCGTCGGACTTCCTATCGATATCATGGTCAAAATCTCATTCTCAAGCTGCTTAAACAGCATCATAGCATTTCTTTGCTCTTCCGCTAGCTGAGATGGCTGGATTTTGTTCATTATCGTAAGCATTCCGGTTACTGCAACGTACATAGAAGTGGAAGAGAGCTTCATCGCTGTCATTGGAGCCCCGGAAGTGACCGCAGCAACACCTGCCATCGTGGCGGCGGTGAGAGTTATAGCGTTGATTGATGTCAAGAGGAGACTGTTCCAATTTTCTCTTTGGTCTTTAATGTTCTTGTGCATTTCCACTCTATCTGCAACAGCTTCCAAAATTATGTAAAGCTTCTCTATGACCAATGAATCAGCCTCATTAGTTTCATTTTTATTGAATGTGTTGGTGTTAATTGTGTTGTGCTGATCAGTGTATTTTTTGTGCAAATCGAATTGATGATCAAGAGGTAGTAGAACATTGGTGTTCCGATGTGGGACATTGAGGGTAGATTTGACAATTCCTCGTTTATGAGAGGAATAAGAAGAGAATATTGATGTGTTCGAGGTTATTTTTGACGACTTTAAGGTTGCCATGTATTTTTTTTTTTCTTTTTCTTTAAGAGATCTCCTCAATGAATTGAAGATTAGGAGATTGCATGCATAGTTGCATGGCGCAATTGGTGTATATATATATGTATATATAGGGGAAGATGGTGTTGACTGTTGACATGAATTGAAATTTTTGACTAGAATTATAGTTTAATGTGTAAATATTTTTCAAAGTCTGATTGTTTGAACTGGTTGATGATCAATAGACTGTTTCTACTGTCTCGCATTTGATTTGGGTGATATAGTATTACAATTAGTATTTAGTTTTTGAGCAGTTCTCAATTGACTCCGAATTCTTTTCAACCAAGCAAATAAAAATTATTGGGCAAAGAGTACGAGCATTAGACCTCGGCATTTTGATATTTATGCAATCAATTTGTTGCTTAAATAATAAATTGTAAGATTTATAAGGTCAAATATCTTTATTCAACCATAAAAACATATTTTCGTCTTTCATGAAATAGTCAAACAAAAACCTTTTTTTTTGAAATATGTACACAAGGTGACTCAAAACTAATGGTGTTCCGAACCGAGTACAAGTAATGCATTTAACAATGGCCTACTACTTCTCAATTGTCATCAAATAATCAAAAATATAATTACGAATTTTCTTTGTGAAATAACTTTGCCACGTATTGTCACTTGACAATTCAAATGCCGCTTAAACTATGATCAATAGAAAATGGCGCGATTACGTTTTCATGCATAAACTATGCTCACGTAAAGAAAATTATAATTTTATGTATTTTGATTTGATGAAAACGATTACTTTCTGTTCCTAATTAAATTGATGGAGAGTTACTTAATATATTTAATAACTTCCATAATACATGAGATAGAAAACATCCCTTTTTAAAATGTACTAGTTAATAAACTTATAAGTATGTCGCTGTACATGGATGCGAAAAACAAAAGAAAATGGAGATAAATAAATATAAAAGAGTAAAGATACAACAAGGCGAACTCTCGTTTAATCATATAACGTATTTTTAAAGCTATGGCGATTCCAAGCTTGTGCGTATAAGAGCAAATGTACTCCAATTTCTTGCATATCCCCTCGATGAAGCAGTTTGTGATAATATTTTTAAAGCTACTTTCTCAAGTTTGGAGCATCGAAACCATACTTAATTAAGCCACCGCTCCGCCACAAATGTGAAAGGAAAAAATCAGAGTAGTTTTAGTTATAACATGAATGGCTAAAAAAAAAAAACAATACCTAGATCAGTTTGTTCACTTGTTGCCTCGCTTTAACTGCACTGGAGCCTCTCAAAAATATATATTTCCTTTTTTTGGTTAAAAAAAAAAATTAATTAATTATATATATATATATATATATATAATTATTATTATTTCTTTTTAACCAAAAAAAGGAAATATAACAAAGTTAAAACTCGTGTTATTTTTCTCACTGGTTTGAATATTCTTCACAAAAAATAAAGGTTTGAATACTTTTCACAAAATAAAATATAAGTTAGAATATATCTCTGAAAGCAAGTGGCTGCTATGTTAGCATTCGGCCAAGTTTTTGCACCATGCGCTCTTTAATAAATCTAAACAGCTATTGTTTATTTGAAAGCTCTTAAGTTCTTAATCTCACATTCTCTTACTTTTTTTTTTCTCTTTTATCGTAATTGTCTTCTATTGTCCACCCTACTGTGAGCTCAAAAGAAAAAATTAAATTTGCATACTCCTAAGGTTTTTGCATATTCCTAAGGTTATTCACAACATTATATGTGGTGTACAATCATCTAAAACAAATTGGAAATCCAACTCCCCGGCACACGCTTGCGCATGACAAAGCTGAATTCATGATGTAATATTGTTAACATATATACTCTAATGAAGAGAATACATTAGCCATCTCATTACCATTTTCTTTGGTCTCAATTGAAGATCCAAACTAATGGGAAGAATTTTAAACTCGAGAACCAGTCAGCCCCATGGGTCGGGTCAAGAGAATTTCAACCTTAGTTATTCAATATTCTAATCATAGACTGTTTCCATATTTTGACAGTAAAATAAGGGATAATAACATTTATACTCTAAGTGTAGCCTTCTCATATTTCTTCTTATTGGTTCAGTATTTACAAGATTTCCTTTGCATAAGAAGTAAAATTCGTGTAAAAAGATAAAAGCATCTTGTGTATTTATTTATAAGGGAACTCCGAAAAACTACCAACGAAAATTGAAAAAGTAAAACATATCTTTTTTATATTTATTTTTAAGTATGGATATTTTAGTCTTTCTAAGGAAAAAAAGGTCAAAAAATGAAAAAGAGCGGAGTGTCCTTTGTCGCTCTTTTTTCACCGGATTTTATTTGCCCATTAGACACAAGACAGGGGACTTCTTTTTTCGGCTAGCTCTTCAAAGTCTAAAATGATACAAATACCCCCCCCCCCCCCCCCCCCACCTATATTTTGAGAATACCTCCGTGACAATTACGTAACATATTGTGTTAGAATTCAAGTGTACAATTAACCCGCATATAAAAAAATGAGCAAAGTTTGAGAATTGTAAATTGGTAGAAACGATCCGTGACCTGATGTCTTAAAAGTTAAAATGTTGGATCAAGATGTGGTATTAAATAAACTAACACTTACTCTCACTTTGACTTATGAATTAATATCTCTCAAATAATTGACACTCTCGGTCTTAACAAGTGGTATTAGAGCCAATGATTCGGCAGAGGACGGGCAGAGACGGTGATGGAAGTGTGGACTCGGGATGAGAGTGGAACACATATCGGCCAGTGTGGCTCTCAAAATGTACTCTAGAAAAGTTGCACTCCAGTGAAAAAACCGGTCAGATGTGAAAGGATTCACCCTTGAGTAGGAAGTTGTCAGAATATAAGTATGCAATCGTCCCACATTAAAAAAAAAATTAGCAAAGACATATGAACCTAATATCTTAAGGTTTTCAATGCAGATGTGCTAAACCACTCGTATTCTACTCTATTTCGACTCGTGGATTAATATTTCCCCATTAATTGGCACTTCCGGTCCCAACATGTTTTAGGCCCCGTTTTCGCCGCCAAAAGAACGATGCCGGGTTTTTATTAGCTTTCCGATGAATGAGTTTAGACCATCATTGCAGAAACTAGAAAGGTGAAGAGAAGAGAAAATGTAGAGCTCATGGAAATGAAAGGTCGCTTTGCAGTTAGGAAGAACCTTAAAAGAAAGTTAAAACTACCGAGACACAGGTATAACTTCAACAAACACCTGAGATAAAGAAGACAACATTCGATCTCAGCATTCTTAGTTTCAGCAAATCATTTCAGACGTAAAGCGTTACTCAACAAATATCAAGAATCAGCCGGACAGTTATGGCTTGTAATACTTTGTTGGAACAAATGGCATTTTGGTAACCGATCCATCATACGACTTTCCACGAACCACGATCTTCACTTTAGTCCCCGCTTTATGCAACCCAGATTTCACATACCCCATGGCTATGTTCTTCTTTAAGCATGGGCTAAATCCTCCACTAGTGACTTCACCAATGCTCTCTCCATTCTCATTTTGAATCTCGCTATGACTTCTAGCAGGTGGACCGGCAGAAAAGAGCCCAACTCTCCTGATTTTTGGGCCTTCCGCAATTTGCTTGAGTATCACTTCTGCTCCGAGGAATCCTCCTTCGGCCCTCCTTCTCTTGCCTATGGCCCATGTGAGTCCAGCTTCTACTGGTGTAATGTGTTGCTCCATGTCGTTGCCGTATAAGCACAGACCAGCTTCAAGACGGAGACTGTCACGAGCACCTAATCCTGTTAGTCTGACCTTGCCTTCAGATTTGTCGAGGATAGCTTTTGCAAGATCAACTGCGTACTCTGAAGGAACTGAAATTTCAAAGCCATCTTCGCCTGTGTACCTGAAAGTTTGTTTAAGTTAAGCAACTCCTTTCATCTCAAACCAGAGACCAGGAATTCGATCTAATTAAACATGGATTAAGAGCAACAAAATGAGCCCTGGATCTTACTCTAATTGCGTACTTCTCCTAATGTTCGAACAATTACAAAGACAACCCCTCACACTCTAAAAACATAAAAACGTAAGGGGTCTGTTTTCCAAACATCTTGTGCTCCTACAAACATCCGGCAAGTCTCTCTCTTATTTTCCCTTAAAATTTAAGGGGTGCTTCTGTCGTTAATTCAAATTGCGAGGGAGGGAGAATAGAATCACTTCTAAGAGCTGTGAACCAATCTGAGTTCTGTAACAATATAACTGAATAAATCTGCCAAATCGTGTTGTCAGCAATCATCAGTTATGCTTATACTTATTCCAGTTGAAATGGAAAAGAAAAACACTTTAGAAGACATCTGATCAATCTTTTACATATTCAGTTAAACACAACAATCACGTATACATTTTACAGAAACATGAATTAAGTTAACATACCCAGTTCTTGTGAGGAAGCAGTTCGCCCCATTGATATCCAAGATTTTGAAGTCGCTAAAGTACATCTTGCTTAAGTCCTCTTTAGTCAGGTGCTGTAACACTGGGCCTGCAAGGGGACCCTGCACCACAAATGTCGAATATAAAGCCAAAACAAAAAGCTTAAGTAGATATTTCCTAGTTTTTCATCATGACCCACTTAATATTTCAATATGTGTAGACTAGGGATCAGACACCATAAAGACTCAGGAGTTACCTAGTCCTAGAGCAGACCACTTATAATTCGGCTGCACCTCAAGGTATGCTTTGGTTTGCCAAAACTTTAACAAAAAAAGATGCACTAGTTTTCTGTTTGAGAGGAGACAAAGAACTACTTCACCACGAGAATGAATTTTAAAGTCTCGCTAGAAGGATTGAATGTGATATTATAGTGACAAGCTATCAATTTCATCTACTAATTTGAGTTCTCCAAAGAATAGGCCTCGTTGTACAAGTACTGTCTGCATTTGACAGCAGCAACAATGAAATAGTACATAAAACAAAGGAAGGAATGTCATTACTGCTGACCTGTAGAGCTAGAAGGGAACGCTCGTCATGGATGTGCCACGACACATCACCACCTTTCGCCGTGAATGCTTTCATATGTTCCTCAATATGCGCAAGATCCTTGTCTCTGCAACCTGCATTCACGACCAAGTATATGTGATCATCGGTCACCTTAGTGATCACTGAGTCATCAATTGCACCTCCCTTCTCATTTGTGAAGACCGTCAAACTCCCAGTCCCGGGTGTAAGACCAGCAACATCAGCGACAACAAGGGTTTCAAGAAAAGGAATGGAGTCCTTGCCTTTGAGACTCAATCCACACATATGAGCAACATCAAATAGACTACCGTTCTCCCTACAGTTCAAAGTAGAGTCCATAATCGAGTCTTTGTACTGGATTGGCATACTCCAACCCGCAAAAGGCACCATCTTCCCTCCATTGGCGACATGGAAGTCATACAAAGCTGTCTTTTTTAGATCAGCTTCTGAGGCAAAGCATCGACTAGCAACAGTTTTCTTGTCAGCCTGAGCTAAACGTCGTGTCACGGATTGACCAAGCTGCCACAATCCTCCTCCCCTCATGTCTATAAATCTGATTACAAAATAACGGACAATCAAACTTAAATTATTAAAAAGATCACTGAAAAATGCACATCGCACATGAACTACTAGTTATGCAGCTGAAAGAAATGTAGCATCAACTTTCCAGTGTTTTCGATATCTCGCAAGACAGAAACAAAAACCAAGCGAGACCATGGAAAGCAACACTCTGAATAAGTGTTACATTCCAATAACATCAATACAATGCATAATCACAATAAAAATCCAATCTTTACGGAATAAATAAGAAGTATTAGCCATAAAGATTCTTCAGACTGCTTAATAGATATCACCACATTACAAATAAAATGAATCACTAATGACAAAAAGAACCTCAATGACATTTTTTCAATCAGATTGCATTACTACTTTCAATGAAGTTTCACATAACAAAATCTCTCATTCTCTATAACCCATGAAAGAAACAATGCAAGCATACATTTAACCATAAAAAAGGAACAATCTTGGATTAATCTTTTGTATCTAAAAACATTGAAATGCGATAATTGATGTACAAAGGAGAAAAAGAAGAATACTGAGTACCTATTTTCTTGAGAATGGGAACCCAATAAATCAGTTTATGAGAAAATATATATATGGAGAGAGAAAAAAACAAATCTTTATTCAGACATAAGAGGTAAATAATATGTGTCAGAAGGGAGTAAGATTCTCCTACTAAGGCAAATTAGGTAATATATAAAACTTATCCATCTGAAAAACAAGTTATGGTAATGAAATATTTTTGGTAAATAAAATTGTAAATATTTGGAAAATGGAGGTATGTTGGTGGGATGCATTGAGTGGAGGAAACTTTCTCTTTCAGATCAAGACCCAATCTTGAGTGGGTGGTTATACATTTTTCCATTATACAATCTGTCTGTTGCTTAATTCTTTGGCAGGGATAGAAGGATAACTCCCTTTTTCCTTTTGTTTTTATTTTACATTGCCTCAAATAATTTTTTTATTCATATACTTTTGTACAAAAAGAAAATTCTTATGATGAATATAAAGATGCTAAGATGATTCGTAATCCTAAGAAGAAAGATTTTCTTTTTCTTTTGCCCACGTAGATGTCATTGATTTGGAGATAAAGAAAGATAAGATCAGAAAATTTAATTGTATGAGTTTGCAATATCTCACTTTTAAGTTCACTAAATTTACAAATATCAGTAACAGGAATTTTTAATAAAGTATTCAAAATTATAAGATCACAAATATGAGATAAGATGAGCTATTCTAGTTACAAAGACATTTGAAACTACAATGCACTTTTAATATTACGATAAACATACCCAAAAGCCAAAATTAGCTGGAGGGCTTAAATAAGCTAATTTTCTCCCTGACGAATTAAATCAGGACCATTTTGCTCTCTGTTACCACATATTGCAATAGTTTTACCACAAACAGGTCAAAATTGAATACAACTGGGATATACAAAATCCAGCACCCATCGGAAGATGAATGTAAAGGGCGGAATCCAACAATCACGAGTTTGTTGAAGAAAGAATAGCAATATTGCTTTTGAGCACTTTCCTCGCACGCCAATAGATAGCCGCAGCAGTTTCAGACGTTCCCATCTGTTGAATCATGTTTTTCAGTATTAGAATCATGCAATGCATATGTTACCAGAACTCAAAATACAGAGAATCAGATCAAGAGCTTTAAGGCTTGAATGTCATAATGTCAACCAACGCATTTTGAATTATGAAGCAGGGGAGAAATATAGTTCTAAGTGCAAGCAATTCTATTTTCAGTTTAACCGACTTATTAGAATTTGCATTTTCCTTTCTTAATTTACCTTGACCTCCATGGAGTGATAGTCACGCCAAAGACTAGAATCTTGATCATAAGTTGCGAGTGCAGATTCGTACAATTTCCTAACACTGGGAAGAGCAGTCTTGTCACCAATAGATGCAAGATTCAACTCTAGCTCAATGCAGTTTTTGTATAGAGTGAGACCTGGATGGGGTAAAGCAAGATATCTGCACTTGAGATACATCAATATCAGAAACAATAGTAGAGTTGCTCAATTCATAATCTTAATACTTTAGAAACTCAATTCATAATCTCAATACTTAAGAAACTCAATTCAAGTATTCAACCAGGAACTTACCGTTTATATATCTGCCTAGCACTTTCAAGTCCATCCCTTTGATGAATATAGTTCACAATTGTTGATGAGAGCGAAAACGAATTATCACTTCCACCATCTTTGGCCAATAACAAAAATGAAGTCTCCACAAGCTTGTCAAAATAATGTCTCTGATTTGCAAAATATTTCAGCCCCTATACACATAAGTGTAAATGAACTCCATAAGTTCCATATCTATATTTCCGTTCTTAAAAAGGATAATGACAACATGAACCTAAAATATACTGTACCAATCTCTAAAGGAATGATGAATAATGAATTATGGAATTTTAACACCTCAACAAAAGGAATACAAAAAAAAAAAAAAAAAAAAAAAAAGGTGAAAGCCACTTTCGAAAATATTTTTGCATAAGCAAAGAATTACTCTGGCTTGCTTGGAATGCATAACTTGATAGAAGTATTGCACGCTCATGAAAACTTAAAGGTAAGATAGCTTTGGGAATTTCTACATACCAAAATCCACAGGTCTTCTGAATCAGAAGCTTTAACTTTCATAAGAATATTTCGCAAGGGTTCATAAATAGATGTTAAATCAGCCTTGCTGTGTGAAAGAGACTTATTCTGGACACAACTCATTTTTATGGAGAGCAATGAAGTCCATAAATGCACTGCATCTGAAAACTTTCCAGAGCAGAGCCTTTCTAGAAGCACTGTAGCTGCATCGACTTTTCCCAGCTGCAAAAGGAACGACACATGTTGGCCAGCAAGATCTTCAGTAATGCAGCCTACGCGTTCAGCCTTCTCAAGTACTATCTGAAGATGTGAAACAAGGTCGATTGTGTGATCCTGAGATTTGGAGGGGATGGAGGTTTCACTATCCCCATTTTCGTTATTGACTGCATCTAGAAGGAACTTTACATAAAGCTTGAACATCATATCAGATGGTACAAACTTCACACCCTCCTCGTAAACCTACAAAGAAGAATATTACGTAAGATGAATCTGATGTTACAAAAGATAGGTTTATTAATAATTTAATACCAAACTCAATTGGACCTGAAAGCAACAGAACTATTTAAGATGCTGGTGCACACACATTCTAATTATTTCTATTTTTCTTCGTTACTTTTCTACTTCGGTAGATGTGGAGTTATGGAATTTGGGGTCGTGAACTTAGTGCCAATGCACACAAATATTGAAGCAAATGAAATATACATAACAGCCTATCTAGAGATGATTGAGAGGAAACAAATCAACTGAATTCGACTTGTCTTAACAAGATTGATGAATTATGAGGATTTATTTATTACCAATCTGAGCTCCCTAAATGGTACGGAAAACCTAATAGGCTGATTCATTCATTATAAATCCTGACTCAATAGTTTAAACGTCAAACGTAGAGCGGCTAACATATGTGAAAGTTTTAAACATTTCAACTTGCAGAATGTTCTAGTCAGAAATAAAAAGTGTCACCACAATTAACACCAAGAATTGTAGTTTGACAATCTGTACTTGACTGGGATTTCAAGCTGATCCTGAATACCCACCCAAGATTACTAGGATCAGCACGTTTTAATATAATCAATGCAAACATAGAGTATTATTTGGCATGAAATACAGATATAGAAAGGTTGTAGAAGGAATAACATTGTTGAGCTCGTGTTCGAAGTAAAAGAGATGAGAATGTTCAAAACATTTCCAGAACTCCCTAAGAATATTCACGTTCTACTAACATGATCCTGCCACTGCGTTAATTATTCACCCGACATTAATACACTAACGAATATGGTCACACAAGCTGTGCTCAAGCAACGATGCATGCAGCAGAATTAAGATATCAATCTAGTACACAGAAAAGGTCAAACCTCTATTGCTTTGCTCAATTGTAAATGATTTCTATCTTTTAGATCAGTTAGTTGAACTCTTGCTAGCCAGTCCCAGTAAATTGGTTTCTCTGAGAAATCTCTTTTCATGTCATCAAGTATCTTATTTTTAATATCTTCTGAATGAGGCAACTTCATTGCTTCCAGTATCTCGAGAAACCGCGTTCTCAGACCAAAAGCAGCAGGTAGGGCTTCAATTGCACCACCATAAACAGCTTGAAGAACGTTCAACCCATGCTCCCCAAACATGTCCACCTTACCACCATCCCCACCCCCATTAATCGCCATGAATTCCTCATTCTCATCTGTCAGCTGTTTCTCATCAGCATTCATGTCATCACGCGTCAAGGTTCCCTCGTCCCCCCCTAATGCAAGCTTTCGAGCTCTCAACTTGTTAAGGTACGTGAGTTCCATGCGCAGGTACTCTATCCATAACTCCTCCGAATTCGGGCACGCTCTCAAGCCATTTTGCATGAGAGCACGAGCAGCTGCAACGTTCAGATTACTGTCGAACTCCCACGCAGCAGCGTAAATCCAAACACCAGGCAGTTTAGGATGAAACCTAACCAATTGCGCCAATGCCTAAACAATCACACAACAAAATAAGAACTTAACTACATCACCTCTGTATAACGTAGAGTAACAAACAACTCATGAAGCAAACAGTCAACATTAATTGATCCACAAACGTATACCTTGTTCATCAACACATAAGAATTTAACTATATCAGCTAAATATAACCTAGATAAAGGAACAACTCATAAAGCAAACAGTACAACATTGATCGACAACAAACTAATACCTTTTTCATCAATAACAATTTAACCATATCAGCTCAATATAACATAGAACAACAAACAACTCATGAAGCAAACAGTACAACATCTATCGACAACAAACGAATACATTCTTCATCAATACATGAGAATTTAACTATATCAGCTAGATATAACCTAGATCAATGAACAACTCATTGAAGCAAATAGTACAACATTGATCGACAACAATCGAATACATTGTTCTTCAATCCATAAGAAATAAACTATATCAGCTCAAATATAACCTCGATCAAAACACAACTCACTAAGCAAACAGATACAACATTGATCGATTCAACAACAACAACGACGAATTACCTTCTTCATCCTACCGTGCCCTCGCGCCCTACAAAACTCCAAATACTGAAACCACAGCTCAATATCTCCTTTAAACCTGTTCGTCGCGAGCCGATAAGTCTCGAGAATCCTCGATACGCCGGCGAAATCGGATACCGATTTCTTCATTTTTTTGGCGCCGCCGCTCGATTTTCTGACGATCGATTTTTTGCGGAGACGGCGTAGGGCGTCGATTTGCTTCTCGTAGTCGATGTAGGCTAAGAAATCCTGCTTTAACGGACTCGGCCTCTTGAGGCGGTACTCGAATTTGCGGCGTTTTTTGACGATCTCGGCGATTTCGCGGCGGGTGAATAGGCCGCGGCGCTCTAGGTCGTCTAGCTCGTTGAGCATGCGCTCGAGCTTGAACTGAACTACGTCCGCCATTGTTACGGAGCTCTACGCGATTGTAAGCTCTGTGTGTGTGTGTGTGTTGAGGTTTAGAGGAAGAAGAAAGAAGGTGTTAGCGGGGATTGGAAATGGGTCAAATTAGGGTTTTGCGACCCGAATGTTAAAATGGGTCGATCAAATTAAAATCTGTTGGGGGGCCTTGGGCTAAGGATTTGGGCCGATTGTCTCAGGCCTGTAAAACTTTTTTTTTTTGCCTTTGTATATACGAGATTGAATTAAGTGGACCATTTTCTATTTATATGTTATTGGTGAATTTATGCAACTGAGTTATGTTTGCAAATGAACAAGAATTATTATCCTACATGCTACATCTAACAACTTCAATGATTCAAAACTAATTCTCAAGATAATAAATACATTTGTAATGTAATTACAGTCTTAGAAAAAATAATGTTTTAGGTCCTTACCAAATATTTTCAACAAGTTCTCTAAATTTTAGGTAGTCTAATGCCTCCGGTAACTCAAAATACCATATCTTTTGTCTTCGACTTTCAAAACACTAGTCTAGTCTCGACTTCAAAAATAAGCTAATATTATAAGAACCTAGCAAACAAGAATAAAGCCGCTTTATACTACAAGTGGTTTTAACGTAGCTTTTAAAATTTAAATCATTTCAATTTCATCTTTTGGGAAAGTAGCAAGGTGGTGAGGGCAAAAATTCTCCATGTAAATTTTTCTATTATGTAACTATTAGGTATCGCGGAAAAGGAAATATAATGTTGTCTTCGGCACATTCACGTGGCACACAAAATGTAACAGAAATTACATTATGAGTTTATCAACAACAAAAATTTTAGATTGCCTTGGACTTTTGTAGTAAATAGCACATTTATTTGACATTCATTTGTGACATGAACAAGATATTCAAGGAACCATGTATTTTCCTAGCAATAACATGACAAGAAAAGGCATATAAATCTCGTTATAGTCTAAGTTTCATTTGTAAGGAGGATTAATTTCCACAAATCACACAAAAACTGTTGAAGCTTCATAGTACAGGAGAAAATAGTGATCATCCCCTTTGATTATGGCAAAGAGAAAAGTGACCTTGATCCCAAAGCTCCTACATAAGCTACTAAAAGTACACAACTCTATCATATACGCACGCACACGAAGCTCATTTTAACGTTCACTGTTGCTAAAACTGTGCAGATTATGGTGGATAATGGAGTCGTAAGGCTGACGATATCAAAACCAGAAGGATCGTTAACTGCTATAAAGCACCGAGGAATCGACAATGTGCAAGATATCAAAATTAAACGAACTAAACAGAGGGTAACTTCCAACTTTTGATGCATAACAAGCATACTTTAACATTAGACATCAAACTCCATGACAAGAATTTAGATGTTATTGAATTCTGTTCAAGATTAAAAAATTTATGCGAACGACCTTATACGTAATGTTGCTGTTACTGGGACATAAATTGGAGCTTGCCGGGGGGCCAAGAGAGACATCTATTGTATGCAAAATCCTTAACAACTTCAAGCTTATCATCAAAAGCAAGGAAATGATACCTTTGTCTATTTCCCACTCAGGCTCAGAGGATGTGAATACAGTTTGATCCATTTAAGCAATGATCACTTGGAGGTTTCGTTCAAGAGTTCTGATAGATTAATTCATAATCTATGAGGAAATGACAAGAGAAACATTCTTCAGGAGGAGTGCGGATAAGTATGTACCATTAACATGGGAAATCAGATTTTAACTAAAGTCGGTGACAAACCGGAATTCACAAGCTGAGATTGGCTACTGCATCAGCAACTCGTTCTGATTTAGAGGTCGTGCGGTCGTGCCCACAGAAACTCATGCATTCTATCATTCCCAAATTTATCAATATATTATTCATTTTACTAAGTAATTTCACTAATTTTCAGGTGCATGTTGGTTAGATGAATGATAAGCAGCTTGTATTTTAAGTACATAATTTACGCATGGATAATACAGTTTGTCGACATGGAATCCATGGTCTCTACTAGCTATTCGATTGTCGATATTTCCTCATTGCCTTTAAACTGGGGGCGACAACTGCATATTTCTTACACAAGCCCTTTGCGGAATTATGTACAATTATACAAGGCTAGAAGCTCCAGAGACATGATATATTATCAAAAAATGATTAGTTGTAGATATTATTATACTAGGATTTCTATGCTTGAGTCAATAATATTTTTCCTCCTTGTGTACTTAGTTTGTCGTTGAAATGCTTGTTGTCATGAACTGACTATAAATTGAAACAAAGATAATATTGTATTTACTCCCTTTTACATAATGACAGATCCCACTTTTTTACATGATTTACATTGATTCCAAATAGATATATGAACAAGGACATATGATATAGACACAGAATTACATTAACACGAACCATCTTTTGTTGGACTTGAAACAAAGTCATATTACACAGTCGGATAAGATGCTTCCATGGCGATTCCACATAGACCTTCCGCAGCATCAATGTCCCTCTGCATCCTAATGTATCCCTTTTCACCCCAGCTAGTGCCCCACGAATTCTTAACCAGCCAGTACTTAGTTCCATCACTAGTTTTCCCATAACCAACTGCAGTCACCCCATGATCTAACTCAGTTCCACACTCTCCCGTGAAAACTCCACTCGAGTAGAATTGGAAGTCTGAGCCACTCGCGTCGATGGCCACAGAGACAGGTTGGTTAGCCACGGCATTCAACAATGAAGACTCACTATTGGCTGGAACGTCTTCGTATCCTGTGATCTTGGCAACATGAGACGATTCCTTCTTGGAATTGCATGTTCCATCCACTCCCTGATACGGGTAGTTAGATTCAGTTGTGAGGCCGTCATTTTCAATAATAAAACTAAATGCATTGTCCATGAGGCCACCGTTACAACCCTCGTCTTGATTCGTGTCACAATCAACAAGTTCTTGTTCGGATAATGAAATCAATTTCTTTGTTGTGAGCTGGTTGATTCCTTCTGTGGCTGCAACAGCTGAGAACGCCCAACAACATCCTGTAATTTTTAACATGAAAAGGTCATCAATTAGTCTTCAAGGAAAGTCGAATAATTAAACCTTGTCTAAGAATGAAGATAGGATTTTGTTTCACGATTAATATTGTTATTTCACGTAATTACCGCATTGGCCTTGGTCCTTGACAGCAGTAACAGCTCCCTTCTTTCTCCAGTCCATAGTAGACGGCACTGCAGTCACATTCGCGTACTTAAAAGATGAAACTTTAGACGAATCTGAGCGAAAGGACGTTTTGTATCCATTGCGAGATGCCTGAAACTCCTCATTCGTCAAATCAGCAAACTGATTTATCGCAAGCGTATAAGGCCGACTGCCTGCTCCATTGGAAGACTCGATGTACTCCACATTGTCCTTAAATATTACGAATCTCTTAGCCTTCTCTGCCTCATCTTCATAGGTGCGTCCATATTGTACCATCCATGTCTCGTGTTTCTCAACCATCGATGCATCAGGCAGAGTCCTGGCCGTGACAAGAAAAGCGCACACGCCCAACGCTAGTACCGCAGCAATAACAATCTTCGAAGATAAGGCCATTCTGTTGGACATTAACACGAATTTTGTTATATATGCTATAGACTATGTTGTGATGAGGAGAAGTGATGAGAATCATTCATCAGGTGCATGGTATTTATAGAATTAATTTGTAAACTCTGCTTCAGTGATCACTGAACGTTCATTTTCACGAACGACGCCACGGAAAGTTGCGATGACAACGAAAATGTGAACTCAGTTCCGTGAACGCTGCTCCATAAAATATAGAATATTTAATCTGGTGGTGTTTTGTAATTTTGTTGAGAACTACAGTTTTGGATGTTCTTATGAATTGTAAACCGTCGTGATGACACTTTCTTTTTACTAAAGAATCTGATCAACACCCTATATGACAGCAACGTTTAACGATACATGCATATTCTCATGATTCTAATAGAATCACCTCATATGTTATGACACGCACCTCTTGTGAAAAATAAAAAATGTCAAATATTTTGTCTATAGTTTTGAGAAAAAAGCATGTTGTCTCTTTCGTGTTTTTCTTAAGCATTTGAGCTTGATCCTACGTAAAAACTGAAAATTTTCAAATACACCCTATAGTGTTTTTTTCTTCTTCGTGCATTTACACTCAGGGCGGACCTACCCTTGGTCTGGGTAGGGCTGTAGCCCAGGGTAAACTCTAAGCATTCACCTATATATTTATATATCTTAGCCCATATCAAAGTATATTTTAACCCATATACATATAATGGGTCATGTAAATTATTGATTATTCTAAGCCCAATTAGTTAAGGTTGGCCCACACTCCATATTTTGGACTTTTGTTCATTGTTGTAAACTTGTATTTGTTCTTAGATTTCTTATTCTAAATGGTTTAACAAAGTAGACACCAAAATGCTTTTGATTGTACTCTCTAAATTCCTATTTTGTGAATATTAAAAAGTAGAAAGTTGAAAAGTGAGAATTTTAATGAAATTTCTTAAGATTTTGAAGTTTGAATTTTAGAGTTTTGTTAAAATTAGAATGTAGAAAGTTGAAAAGTGAGGACTTTAATGGAATCTTCAGAGATTTTAAATTTGAACATTAGAGAGGAGTGGGAAATTAAACCCAAAGTTGTATATGAAAAAAAAAATGGACATTGTTTTTGAATTTTGACCCTAAAAGTGGATATTATTTGTTTAGCACTTAACTCTTATGTAGCTCAGGGTATATTAAAATCCTATGTCCGCCCTGTTTACACTTGTAAAGGCTAAAATACTCATATAATATGAAGGAAAAATATTTGTAACATCCTTTGAAGCTTTAATAATATTGGACGCGCAAGCTTGGTGAACAATTTGAACAAAATCGTTAGTTTGAAGTAAAAATCTTTAACCCTTCTTATTTGAATATCTCATTTCTTTTTTATTTTTTTAGAAAAACAAACTGTTAAAATACTTTCAAAATAAACTAACCTAAATATTTTCGTGAACTAACCAAATATATAATTAGTGGAGGATTCTTTTTTCTTCTCTATTTAAAACCACGTGTCGTTTTTTTTTTTTTTTTGAAGTAAACAGTTAACATATATTATCGACAAAAAGTGTGACCAAACGGATCACAATAGTTCGTTACAGGATATCCTCCATCACAAAAACATGAATTCGGTAAAATAGAGGCTGTAAGACTTGAGTCCCAAGAGTTCAAAAAAGCCCAACGGGCAAGATTGTGAGCGGCTTGATTAGCATTTCTATGTATATGCTTGAAACGCCATTTTGGCCAAAAATGCCAAATCTTCCGGATTGCAATCACCAAAGGTTTGATGGACCACGGAGTTTCACCGTGGAAGTCAGCAATGGCATCAATTAAGGTGAGGCAGTCCGATTCAAAAATCGCCGTTTGGATCTTCGCGGCGTCAATGCTTTGGCATGCATTGAGGAGTGATAAGGCTTCTGCAGCAAGAGGGTTTGAGCACAGTTTGGTTTTGGCTTCGGCAAAAATAACCGAGCCTTTTGAGTCGCGAACAAGGAAGGCTGTAGCTGCTTTCCCATTAACATAAGCAGCATCGCAGTTGATTTTGTTCCAAGAATCAGTTGGCCTCCTCCATTTAGCAGATGGAATGATTTTGCATGCTGTACTCTTCTCTTTTTGAGCATGCCAGTGCTCTTTTGCTTTCGGCTCAGCCATTTGCACAAAAGTCTGAAAGTTAAGAGGAAGTTTACCATGAGTGATACCATTTCTATTAGACCAAATGAGCTCACAGAACACACAAAAATAAACAAGAAACTTTTCACGCATGTAGTCAGAGGTGAAGAAAGTCCCTGTTTTACACAATATCATTTTCAGCCAATCTTTTAAACTCCAATCTTTAAAGGAGTTGAGATTAATGTGCCAATGAGAATGAATCCAAATCTGTGCTGTGAAAGGACACTTGAGAAAAAGATGGTCCAAAGATTCAATATCTGTGCAACAAACAGGACAGGAAACATCAACAATAGCAAAGATTTGCTTAAGCCGGGATCTTGTTGGAAAGATGTCATGAATCATTTTCCACAAAAGATGTTTGTGACGATTGTGAATCCGCGCCTTCCAAATATTTTGAAAAGAAAGGAATCAGTGTCATTTAAAGGTGTGAACCGAAGAGATTGGTCCGTGAGATATGCGCTTTTGGAGGAGAAAATTAGGGCTGTTCATCACCCGCCCGACCCGCCCGACCCGCCGCCACCCGACCCGCGTAACCCGAGACCCGCGTGTTTTTTTATTTTTGACATAGCTAGCAGTTCATAAAATTGGATACCCGCTCATAGGCGGGCGGGTAGCGGGTTAACCCAATAACCCGCCCGCACCCGCCCGCCCCACTGTATAAAGTTGAAAAAAAACACCCTAGCTGCTGCACACTCTCCACCCCCAGCCCCTTAGGCGATCCTTCTTCTCCGCCATCATGGGGTGGTTTCTTCTCCATGATTCTTCTCCACCACCCATAGTTCTCCTATGCTCTGTTTCTCTGCTTTGTAGAGGTGGGTTCTTGACAGACTATTGAGTAGAAAGAGACAAAATGTGAATTTCAGAATTTTCTTTGTTTAGAGAGAAAAGATTGAGAAATTGGAGAGTTACGTTTGATTTGATTTGTAATTTGTTTGTTTTTCTGTTTTTGTTTCCTCATTTTCTGCCAAAAATTGGGAAGTAGTGAAGATGAGGAATTTGTAAGGAAACAAATTCATGGAAACAGTGAAAACTCGTTCGAGCAACAATATTATATTTTGGTCTTTATTTTTTGTATGCCTTCATTTTTTGGAATATTGATTTATTGTTGTAGTTGGCTTGTGTTTATCTATTTTTTATGTTGTTTTTATGTCAAAATATGGTCTATAGTGTTTTACAATTTTAACTTGCAACCCGCCCGCAACCCACCCGCCACCCGCCCAACCCGCCAAACCCGCCACCCGCATGGTTGTATACTAAACTTCACCCGCACGGGTTGAAAAAATGGTAACCCGCAAGATTTGAGTATGGTCGTTTTTTTTATGGTAACCCGCCTAAACCCGCCCGTGAACACCCCTAGAGAAAATCCCTGACGTAGAGGGAGTCCAAAGCGGAGCATTGCTCGCGATATCAGAATAAATCTGAATCTTGAGTATTTCCTCGGTAGTAGGCCTGTCAAAAAATAAATTAAGCTTATGTTCATCCCAAACACAAGTCTGTTGATCAATAAAACTCTTTACAAGATAGTGATCTATAAGACCAGGATCATTAGGATCAGTAGGTTTGGGAATGAAGCCTGGAATAGAAGGAACCCACGGTTGATCAAGAGTAACAATTCTCGAGTCTTGACAGATAGGGTAACAAGTGCCTTTAGCAATTAAATCTCGAGCCTTAAGAATGTCACGCCAAATCCAGGAAGCTTGAGGAGCATTAGAATTTGCCTCAAAAATATTACAAGTACGCAAGTATTTGGCTTTAAAGATGTCAACCCACATGCAATTATGGTTAGTAAGCAGCTTCCAAGTAAGATTAGCAATCAGAGCTTTGTTAAAATCAGCCATGCGTCTCAAGCCTAAACCACCACAATACTTAGGTTTGCAAATAATGTCCCAAGCAATGAGAGGCAGAAAATTCCCCTTATCATTCTCCCCCCACCAAAACTTACGAAATAAAGCATCAAACTTTGAACAAAGCTCTTTGGGAAGAAAAAAAGTGGACATGTGATACACAGGGGTACTTTGTGCAACAGATTTAATGAGAACCGTACGACCTGCTTGAGAGAGATTGATACGTTTCCAATTAGAAAGACCATTTTGAATTTTAGCACTCAATTTAGAAAAGGCTTCTTTGCGAGATTGATTTTTACAAAAAGGGAGCCCAAGGTGAGTAGCTTTGTGATCACAAAGAGACATATGGAAAAGATCTAAGATCTCTTGCTTGACACTAAAAGGAGAATTGGGACTAAAGTGAATAAAAGACTTATTTTTGTTAATAAGTTGACTGGACCAATCACAAAAAAGGTCGAGACATGCCTTAATACACAAAGCATTAGAAGTGGAGGCCTTACCATAAATCACAAGATCATCCGCAAACATTAAATGAGAAATAGAGGGGCAAGTCCTAGACACTTTGATACCTTTAAGGTTACCTAAATTCTCCTGTTTGTAAATGATGCGAGAAAGCAACTCTGTATAAATCACAAAAAGGTAAGGGAAAAGGGGATCACCTTGCCTAATACCTCTAGAAGGCTCGAAAAAACCAAAGATAGCACCATTAATCAGAGTGGAGAAACTAGAAGAAGAAATACAAACAAAAATCCAGTTCACAAAAGTTTTATCAAAGCCTAAGAGAGTGAGAATATTAGCAAGCAAATTCCATTCAACTCTATCAAACGCTTTAACCAAATCGAGCTTCAAAGCCATATAGCAATTATTTCCTTTACGATGATGAATATAGTTCATAAGCTCATGGGAAATAATGCTATTATCGTTGATACTTCTCCCTTTAACAAAAGCCGATTGGGAAATAGAAATGAAACGATCCAAGAAGATTTTTAACCTATTAGCTATGATCTTTGAGCATGTTTTATAAGAAATATTGCATAAGCTAATAGGTCTAAAATCTTCAACAAGGCAAGCGTTCTGTTTTTTCGGAATGAGAGTGATATGCGTGTGGTTAAAAACCTTGAACATTTGCCCAGTTTTGAAAAACTCTTGGATAGCAGGAACAAAAGAGGTGTTAACAATGCCCCAAAAAGACTTGTAAAAGTTAACCGGGAAGCCATCAGGTCCCGGACTTTTCTCAGAACCCATAGAGAAAACAACCCTTTTAATCTCATCAGGTGTAGGGATACTACACAGAAAATCATTATCCTCTTTCAAAATGACAGGATGGAATAAATCATCTAGGTTTTGGGGGTAGGGGGGGTTAACCACAGAATGATCACTGGTGAATAGTTTTTTGAAATAATTTTGAAAAAGATCACCAATATCATCCCAATTTGAAAAACGAGCACCCATGGCATTTTCAATAAAATCAATCCGGTTGAAACGATTGTGTAAAATGGTTTTCAAATGGAAATACCGAGTACTAGCATCTCCATCCTTAAGCCATTTATCACGAGATCGTTGCCTCCAGAACGAGTTGAGGCGACTATGCCAAATATCTAAAGAATCTTGGAGTAGCTTGCGCTTTTTAATATTGACAAAAATTTGCGGAGCAGCTTGCAACAAGGCAATATTATTAGAGATGGTGCTAATGTTTGTGTGAATATTGCCGAAAAATCTACGGTTCCAATCAATCAACGCTTTTTTGGCAGAAATCGTTTTAGAATGCAACAAAAAAGGGGGGGGACCCATATTCACAAAATTCCAGGCTTTATCAACAACGTTAAAACAGTTAGGATCAGATAACCAAATGTTCTCAAACCTGAAGGGCTTTCGCCCTTTTGGTTGATGATTCTGCGTTGCGAGGACAATAGGGCAATGGTCCGACGCGATTGCAACAAGGTGCGTGACTTGGGCCAAAGGGAAAAGTGTGCACCAAGCTGCGTTCGCAACACCTCTATCAAGCCTCTGTTGGATATTAAGGTCATCCTCTTGGCCGTTATTCCAAGTAAAATCGTACCCTGCAAAGCCAAGATCAAAAAGTGAGAGTCTATTCAAATCATCAGAAAGAGTATGCTTAGATGAACTAGCAAACGAGCGACCCCCTGATTTTTCAGCTTGGTTGCATATGTCGTTAAAGTCACCGACAATTGTCCACGGTAAATAAGACGAGGCAGCCAGGTTGTCCATTTGCTTCCAAAAATCAATTTTAGCAGATGCATACGGGGGACAGTATATGCCCGTAAGCTGCCAATCTGAAATTCCACTCGATTTAACAGTGGCGTTGATCATGAAGTTGTTACTTTTGGTGATGTTGAGCATGACGTTGTGGTTCCAGGCAAGACGTATGCCTCCAGCAGTACCAACAGGCGGTACAAGAAAATTACTATTTAGAGAACACGTATTGAGAACAGAAAAGAGTTGGGAGAAATTGGACGTCTTAATCTCAGACAAGAACACAATATCCGGACGAACGTTTCGGAGAAACGTTCGCAGAGCTTGGATTGCCCGGGGTTTGGCGAGCCCCTGGCAATTCCAAGCAAAAATTATCATAGTGAACTAGGCATTCGACCCCTCTTGACTAGAGGGGTCTCCAAGGTTTATGTTAACTTCTTTGGCAAGAGCATCGATATCTATATCGAGAGAGAGAGTGGGCTGGTTGATCAAGGCTTTTGGTTTAGGACCAGGAAAGAATTTTCTCAACTTTCTTTGTTGCGGTGAGGGGAGAGTGGTTTCCTCTATTTGGCGTGTTCTTTTGAGAGGCAGAGAATCAGTTTCCACTACTGGAGACTCGATCAGAATATTTTCAGAGGTACTCGAAACATCTAAAAGAGAGGGATTTTGTGGTGAAACCTGTGAAGCAGAAATATGGAGTTTGTGGAGTTGGGTGAGCTCAATCGTGACATTAGGAATCGAAGGGGTTTGCGTTGGGCTGATTTCCTTTTTAGTTGGGCTGCGTTCTGGGCTTTTTTGCTGATGTGGTAGGCTTGGGCCTATGTTGATGTCCATTGGCCCATAAGGTGTGCCAGAATTTTGGGCTTCGTGGTTTTTACCTAGCCCAGTAACAAGAGTGTTGATTTCCATGGGCCCAGAGGTTGCGCCAGAAGTTTGGGCCTTGTGTATTCCAGCAAGCCCAGTAGCCTGATTGTCTTTAGTGGATTTGACGGGCCTACTTTGGGCCCGAACGTTTGACTTGCGGGTGAAAAAAGGGTTTTCCACCAGTTGGGACTCCGCCTTGAGCCAGAGGCCGCACCGCCGCGGCGAAACTTGGTTGTTTTGTTGCTCCGTGCACTCGGTGAAGCGGTGGCCCAGCAGACCGCACTGAAAACAGTATTCTCCTAACCTTTCTAGTCTGATTTCCACATTCACTGTTTTCCCCTCAAAAGTGGTGAACTCCAGTCGATCTGGCAACGGGAGGTTGATATCAAGTTCGACCCATATCCTAAATGCTCTTCTCCATCTTGCTCCAGCCCCCATATCTGCCATAGTGATAAATCTTCCCACTGAGTTTCCAATAATCTCTGCATTCTGGGGGTTGATGGAGGAGACAGGCAGGTGGGCGATTTGGCACCAGAAGCTGCAATAATTTAAGTCTATTTCGAATAAAGCTTTGTCAGGAGGCCATCTTTTGATGATAATCTGATGGTCCCTAAAGGTCCAAGAGAGTTTGAGCACTTTTTCGAGGTCCTCTTCCAGATCGAACACACAGGAGAAAAGGTTTTGTGAGGTGGTGATGATGGGTGTGATTCTAACCTTTTTCTTTGGGTTCCAAGATCTCGTGATAGTTGAGATGAAAGCACTGTGATTGAGGGGTTTTTCTGTGAAAATTTTAGCAAGCATAGTGTATTCATTAGTGTTGACTTGTGAGTTTAAAGAAGTGGCTTCACTGTTGCAGTCGATTTTTGTTTTACTGAGAATATTTGCAAGATTGTTATGTTCTTCCATTGAAGAAAAAAGAGTGAAAAGCTAAGAGAGATGAAGATGAAGGCCAGAGCCGCGCAGCACCAGAAAACCCTAGTGAAAGGGGCACTTTTTTCTAGAGAGAGAAATAGTGCAGATTTTTTCGGACCACCACGTGTCGTTTTTGGCGTTGTATTATGTTGAACAACCATATAACCCTCTTGTGAAAGATAAATAGAGAAATTACCTATGTGTTCAATAGGTATATTAACCTCGTATGAGGAAAAAAAGGTGTACACATATAAAAGGAGGTACCTTCAACTTATAAAAATAGAGAAATAATTCGATTGTCATAATTTTCTAATTTACTAGAATACATGGAGTAATTTGCTTGTTTGTTTTTTTTTTTATAGAGGGATAAATCGCCATTTCACCATATTACAGGGTGATATTACACCAAAAACCTTTTTTTAACCTAAGTATTAAACATGAAGATAATTTGTTTTTTTCTTTTTCTTTTCTTATTAGGCATAATACAGAGATGTTTTGACTTGACCCCAGCTAGCATCACCTAAAATGTTGAAATTTTACACTTTTGATCCATCGAAATAACTCACAGGTAATTCAACAAAAGCGACATTCTTTCTTATATAATAACACCAATCAATCATCCATATACAACTAGCATGAATACAGAATACCTTCCTAATGTGCAACGAATTAACATAAAAATAATTACATCTAACAAAAAAAAGAAACCTTACTGACTTATTGACAACTTTACACTTAATCACAAAACTAACAAATAACAAAACAAACAAGAAGTGAAAGCAAAGAGCAGGCTCAAAATCTCTCCCACAGCACACATTGAGGTGAAATGGTAGCTCACAAAACTCACTCTCACAGCATCACTTGCTTCTGTTGAATTCACTACCTGGCTTGTCCTATTGCTACTCTCCTTGCTGCATACCAAATGACATAAAATCAGGCCAGATTTTTCGAGCTAAACAACGTTCGAAACCACACAATCTTTCATAAGATCATAGTAATGTTGTGAAGATATAGTAGAACGGATCATTTGTACCATTTCGTGTGCTACTGTGTATAGTTATACCATTTGAAAACGAAGTAAACATGTTGTTCTTCCATTTTCCGTTTCGTAGTTAAATGTCATGTATGATCGATACTGCGCTATACAAAATTTGGTACAAAAGATTGGTGACAATACCAGCCAATTGTCACCGAAAAATGAGGAAGAAATCGACAATATAGTACCGATAAAGCACATAAATAATGCATACCTTCCAGGAAATGTGCAATCCCCGTGACCTGCAATCAACCCCACAAACAAAAAAGAGAAAGTTTCAGACTTTCAGATAATTGGACATCTTCAATGTGCAAAAACAGAATCTTGCAGTTAGAATCCAACATTATTAATAGAACATTACAATCTAACAAACTAACAACTGCAAAATCAAATGACAATCTGTAGTAATACTCACTCGGATCACTTGTGGTGATCACGGCAGCACCCTTAAAGTCGCAAGAACCAACACTCTTCCCTTCCTTCTGATAATAACTATCAAACGCATATGAAGCGTGATTATTCACATCGTTAGGCCTATAACAACTCTCCCCCGGCTGAATCTCCGAACAGTTTGCTCTCCCCGGCCCACAAGCCCAATCCAAAGCAGCCTGCAACGTCTTCCCATCCACACCCTCCGCCGCCACACAATACGTTTGATTCGTGGTATCGTTAGCCAAAAACGTGCCACTCCCACTAACGTGAAGCAAATAAACGGGAGTCGAGTTCCCATAAAACAAGCCCCAATTCGCCTCCGACAAAGGAGGCGACCTCAAATCTTCGTTAAAAAGCTCATAAACATACACACTAGACGTAATCTCCGGATGCAACGGCGTCCCACTCCGATCAAAAACGTGCTTAATCAAATTCGAATTGTACGTATCCGCATTGTCAATAGTCGCGTAAGGCTCCTTAGAATCTCCCCTAGAAGGCCAACCAGTTTCCGAAACAAGCACCACCACATCACTAAAGTTCAAGTTTTTCATTGAAAAGTAAACCGAATCGATCATTGCATCAAGCACATTAGTGTAATGCAACAAAGTATTGGGGTCAACCATTTCTTTAGAAGGCGTCAACGGCTTAAATAGCGAGTTTTCAAGAGGCACAACACCTCTATTCTCCATAAACACATAGTAAGGATACAAGTTCATCATCAAAGGCGACCCCGTTCTCGACAAAAACTGCAGCAACTGAGTCAAAACAGGGGCTAAGCTCTGATTAAAAAACGCCTGCGAAGGCGGAAACGGGTCGAGAACGATAGAAGCCGAATTGGGAGTCGAAATCTTTATCTGGGTATGTAAATTTGCAGCCACTAAAGCATTATACAGTGATTCAATTGCAGGCATTAGTAAAGGTGCTGAGCTAGGAACTGTGGTGAACACCTCATCTCCAACTGCAATGGCAGTGATCAGAGTTTCGGGCAAATACGCCGCCACATTGCGGCTAATCCACGTGGCGGCGGTGGCGTTTGAGGAGCCTATAGCAATGAGCTGATTGTTGGGTACACTGATGATGACTCTGATTTTGGTTTTGGCGAGTGATTTGAGGATTTGAGGGTTTGCATCGTAGAGTTTGATGTGTGTTATCTTTTGTAGCTGCAAAAAGGAGACTAAATCTGTTGGTGAGAGCAAATTTGAAACGTCTGTGCCAATGTTTACTCCCACAAAAGGGTGTTCTCTGTTTTGCTGCTCTGTTTTAACCTCTGCACATAAAACACACACACAAAAACGTGTAAAATTACTCATTTTTAACATGATTTGAGCATTTAGAGACGATAAAGATTAGATTTTTTGAAATGGGTTCTTGAGTTTTACCTGTACAAAGCAGCAGAAGAGCTGCAAAAATGAACAGTTTGTTGTTATGATTCTCCATTACAAAAAAGATTGAAACTTTCTTGAACCATCTTCTGGTTCTATGTCAGAGGATTAGTAAAGGCATTTGATGTGTGGGTTCTTAACTAGTTTGAGTGGTGGTTTTGACCTTAAAAGGAGAGGGAACTTTTTTGTTTTTTTATAATTTGAGTATAAAGATTGAATTTTTTTTATTAGTAGTAAAGATTGAAACTTTATTTTTTTTGTTTTTTTTTATAATTTGAGTATAAAGATTGTAAAGATGGAAACTTTTTTTATTAGTAGTAAAGATTGAAACTTTATTGAGGTGAGTGAAAGAGAAGTGGCTTTACAAGTGTTGGGTTTTTCGAAAGAGTTTTATGGTGGTGAAATGACGGAATTAGCCTTTGGACCGACAGTGAAAATTCTTCTCTAACATTTGATGAGAATAGGCACAAAGTTGGTGGGGTTTTTGGTGCAGAATGTTTGAAACAGTGTCTGTGAAGAATGGGCAAGTTCTTGAAGTTTTTGGTCAGTTTTGGTGGGACTAGTTTTTTGTAGGTTCTTTTCAATTTAAAAAGAAAAAAAGGTTTGTAAGTTTTAATAAATTGGAAATTTATGACACTGATGCTTCTTGAAATCCAGGCTGGATCCTTGAGATAACTTTGTCTCAGACGAAGTGACAATGGAACCCGTGCAGAGTTCAAATTGAACAAAATGTGGATAAATACAATGGAAGATAATTACATCAGCAGCACCAAGATTTTATTTATTTATAGAAATATCTTTTTAACGGAGATGATATATACGGAGCAAAATCCCTAATTATAGAACAATTTCTCATTGTCAACATTATTACCCTTCTGAAATCATTAAATTAATCCATCTTCCTTTCTTAATTCCTTAATTTATGCTATTTAGAACCAACAAGAAATAGAAATATCCTCATGTACTCACATTCAGATTCTTTTTCATTCCTACCAAAAATAAAATTATGATATTCACCAAAATCATATGAACCCAAAAAAAAAAAAAAAACGAAAATCAAATTCTTTTTTCCAAAATCAATCTACCAATGTTACCAGATGAACGTTAATTGCCATCAAATTATTATTGAGCATGATACTTTTTCTCTTTTTGATTATACGTTTTTTTTCTTTCTCTTTTTTACTTCATTTATTTTTACTTGTTGTGAACGAAATTAATACACCATGATTTGCCCATTTAATTCTTGCAAAAGTATCCACATTATTGTTTAATGTTTCAAAACTTAATATTACAAATTTCCATGTTCTTATTACTTTTTCATCACTAAAACTTATTCAGACAAAAACTTTGCAAACTCTTTAATAACATTAGGCTTATCTATAGCAGAATTTACATGGATTACCACAAATTAAAGAAAAAAACGTAGAATTCGGCTTTTTGATTTTCTCACTTTGTTATTTAAATCAATGGGATGTGGTTATTATAAATTATTTATTTAGATTTTAATATGTAAAGTATTTACATATTTATTTACTAACTTTACATAAAGAAATATAACCTTCCAACATCATAAATAGGAAAGAAGAATGTTTTAATTAAGTTTATAAAGATTCTGCTAATCTTTGACGGGGATTAGAAAGGAAAATGCTTTGTAGCCTTGATTTGAATGGGCAGATAAATAATGAAAAAATTGCTCTGTAATTATAGATTTTGCTTTGTATTACTAAATGTCTAACTAGTGTTTACAATCTATTGAGATTTTTGGCTATAAGATCAATGAAGTAGTTGAATCATTTGTGATTTTAGAAACTTTAAAAAGTATTGAGAGTTATCAATTCGTAAATTTCAAAACATTGCATATTTTATTAGAGCAATCAATGATTTTACTTTTTGGGATTATATTACTTTTCGTGCTATCGACTATTCTTCAATTTAATAGCAAAATTATTTACTCCAAAAAGCACAAATGAGAGTAGATAATAGTCGAATACTTTTGGACAAAAAAAAATTATATGCAAAATTTTAGCAATTCCTTGTAGTGAAGTTGTGTGCTCTAGTTCTATTCACTGCAATTAATAATTGTGAATTTGACAATTCTGATAGTAAGTGGATAAGGTTGCGTACACCTTTTCATTGTCTATGACTAATAGTTTGATTGTATTTAGATTTTTGTCGATAACTCTGGGTTTATATTACATTTGTCATAAGTTTCCCAGTTCTTTCTCTAGTTGAGTTTTTCTTCAAGGATAAATATGGTGAACTTGGATCGAGCATTTGTATTCTTTATTTTGTTTCTAGAGGCTTTGTTGTTTTATGTTGCCACTATACCAACAAGAACTTTGGGCATTTGGTTTATTTCTTTTGCCATTATACCAACAGGAACTCTTCTTTGATATGGATGTTGTAATCTATTTTCAATTTTCATGATTTCCTTGAGATCTTTCATTAATGATGTAATATTAACTTTTCATGTACTTTATATCGCACCTAGTCTATTTTGGACAGTACTTTATGTTGGTCTGAACGGTTAATTTTTTTTTCTTTTTTTGATAAAGCAGCAATATATATAAAATTAACGCAAACGAACCGTTTTAGTACAACGAATGTGTGGGGAAAAAGGTCATGTTGTACTCGCAGTTCCTCTGGTAGAATTGTTGGACAATATTGAAATTTAGGGGTTGGTTTTGGAAGACCACATTGTGTCTTGTCTGCCAGATTAACCACATGAAAGTAATACAGTGCGCCCTCCAGTTAAGCGTTGTGTTAGATAGGAACACATGCGGGTTGGTCAGTGAGGCACCATCTAGTGTAGGACACAAGAGCCGACGGTAAGAGTAAAGTGTTATGCATTGCCTGAATAGGTGGTCTTGTGTTTCAGGATCTTCTTGGCATAGAGGGCAATCACCTTGTTGGGTGATGTGTTTTTGATAGAGCCGATCATTAGTGGGGAGTGCTTCATGGCATAACAACCAAGCGAAAACTTTGCCTATTGCTTGACCGATTAGGTTTTATCATATCTCATGTTTTTCGAGTTTGAATGCAATTCTCATTAATTTGTACGATTATTGTCATTTGTTGTGACTAAATTGACAAGGCATCTTGTTAAAGTCTTTTATTTTTGTTGGAGATTGTAGTTTAGGTTGCAATCAGCTGCGGATTATAGTTTTTATTGCGATGGTAGGGTGTTATTATAACCTTTTATGTCATATCGTTAGATTTGATGTAGGATAGGATACTCCAAATTCTGAGATTCGTAGTAGAAAGAATGACGCGCAAAAACCACCATAACTTTTGATCGAGTGCTCTATTTTGGGCCCATATAGATATCAAATTAAACGTCGTTGAGTTTTCTACAACCTCACGCGAGGTGAAGGTCCAAATTCGGTCATTTAAGGCTCTGCGCAGCCTTACGAACCTATGTCGTTTTTATTTTATTAATTTTTCCTACTTTTCCTATTTTGGTTGGGACTTTAATTATTTTGATTAGGACTCTAATTCTTATTTCTAGGGGTGTTCAAGACCCGCCCGACCCGCCAAAACCCCACCCGCTAAACCCGCAACCCGCATGGTTTAGTTTTTAACTTAACCCGCTCGGGTTGAAAATTTGGTAACCCGCAAATTTTGGGTATGGTCACATTTTTAATGACAACCCGCCCGAACACACCCCTAATTTAGATATTTGTAGAGGAATGAGGTGAGCAAGAAAATTTTCAAAAGTTATATAGTTGTATTGTCCATAATATTGCTATAATATAATTTTTTTGTTAATTTTATGTTGTTTGATAGTTGTATTTTAGACTGTAAATCGATTTAAATTAATTTTTTATAATTTACGTTGATAAGATGTTCGTTTACGTCCTTATATTGTTCAAAAAATTAAGTTATGTTGTGGTTCAAGTATGTTTATTAAGTTATGGTATTGTTTTTGTTGTTTTTTAGAACACAAAGTAGATTATGTTTTTATTTTATACCGAAATACTACTATATTTTTCTAACAATTTCAACCCGCCACCCGCCCGCAACTTGCCCAACCCGCCTAACCCGCAACCCGCATGGTTGAGTTTTTAACTTAACCCGCTCGGGTTAGCAAATTGGTAACTCGCAAAATATATATATGGTCACATTTTTAACGCCAACCCGCCCAAACCCGCCCGCGAACACCCCTACTTATTTCCTTATTTCGTTTTTAGGGTTTTGAGAACTATATATAGTTCTTCTTCTTTGTAGTTTATTTATCTCTTGATCATTATTAATAAAAAAAAAAGGATTTATTCCAAATTTCTGGTGGATTCGAGTTTATTCTTGGTGGATTCTCGTGTTTTACCGTCGACTACACGTTGGTGTGCCGATTTCACGCTTCCGTTCTGCGTCAAGATCCCATGCTCAACTATGGTGTTTACATGGATTGTTAGGTCTAATGAGCATTTTGTCGTAGCTCTTTGCCTGGGTGGGTAGATTAAGGTTTAATTAAAGTTCTTTTATGGATTGTCAAATCTAATGAGCGCTTTTCCTTAGTCGTTTACTCGGGACGTCGTTAGATTGAATATTGAGTTATAACTCTTAATTATATGGATCATCAGATCTAATGAGCCTTTTGTTGCTGCCCTTTACTCGAATTGTCATATCCAAGTTTTAGTTAAACCTCTTGTATGGAATTGTTAGATTTTTCTTACTGCTTTTAAAAATATGATATTTTAAAAAGTTCTTAAAAAGAAAATTCACTTCTCCTTAGTTATTTCAAACACCTGATTAATGCTTCGAGCAGCTTTTTAAAGAGATTTGCAAACGCTCCTGACTTTTTTTTTAAACGCCGCCTAAAATGACTTATTTTGCAAAAGTAATCAATAGGCTCCTTTTATAAGCTTTTGCAAACACCCCATAGTATAACATCATGACCACTATTTCAACGCCAAAGGTCCTTCAAATAAAATTGTTAAGATTTCAAGATCAAAGATGAATAGGGTTATGGTCTTATCTTATGGCTAGACTGAGAGAGTAAAAGAAGAACCTAAATTATTAACAATCGTAGCATTTTTTTTTTTTCGATATATCGTTATTAAAATTTCTCCTTTTTTTAAAAAACAATAGAAAGATATTCAACAGAGAGTGTTCCATCCAAGATTAATCCCAATTGTAAATTTTGTGAGTCGGAGTAAGCAAAAATTTAACAATTAATTATCCGATGACACTAATAGTTTTTGGATAGAACTACAAGAGTAGTCACTCAGTAGTAGGTAGGGGTGTTCGCTGGCGGGTTTGGGCGGGTTGTTGTTAAAAATGTAACCGTACTCAAGATTTGCGGGTTACCAATTTGTCAACCCGGGCAGGTTAAGTTAAAAACTAAACCATGCGGGTTGCGGGTTGCGGGCGGGTGGCGGGTTTAAGTTATAACAAAAATATAGTAATATTTCGGTATAAAAACAAAAAACTAATATATTTTGGGCTCTAAAAAACAACAAAAACAATATCGTATCTTAATAAAATTATTTAAACCACAACTCAACTTAATTAAAACAACAATATAAGGATGTAAACGAACATTTTATCCACGTACATTATAAAAAAATAATTTAGATTGATTCACAACCCAAAATACACATATCAAACAAAATAAACTAAAAAAAATATTATATTATAGAAATATTATGAACATAAAACTATATGACTTCCGAAAGTTTTCCTTGCTCCCTTCATTTATCTACAAATATACAAATTAAGGATGTATGCGGGCGGGTTTTGGCGGGTTGTCATTCAAAATGTGATCATACCCAATATTTGCGGAGTACCAATTTATCAACCCGAGCGAATTAAGTTAAAAACTAAACCATACGGGTTGCGGGTTTGGCGGGTCGGACGGATCGGGCGGGTCATGAACACCCCTAGTAGTAGGGATCCAATTGAGGGTAGGCAAGTGTATCACCCAATAAGAAGGTAACCAGTCGCGAATCAAAATTTGGATTCATCTTTTAATTGTATCGTCTGTAACGTGTTGTGAGAGGGCAGAGTTTTTAGAAAATCATATAATCCAAATGAGCTTGTTTTATATCATTTATGCTAAAAGACTGTGTTACATATATTTGACAATTTATTGTTCTCGCCTTTTAAGATTTCGCTCCTACTATGTGAAGTTGTAAGACTTAACTTAGGTCGGAAACTAGAAGGATGGGTTATAAATGAGTGGATCAAATTACTTGGTGGGTCAAAAGTTGTGGATCGATATTCCATTTTTTATCTATTTAAACGAGGTAGTTGTAATAATGCATCAACAAGGTTGTGGGTGATAAAATGATTGGAGTTCAGAAAAGCTACGATTTTAAAAGTTGAATCATAATGATAATTTTATTAATTCGTTAATATAAACTATCATGAAGTTTAATAATTTTATTAATTCATTAATATAAAATATCATGAAGTTTAATATATGCTACGATCAGTAGCCATAAACTTTAGTATATTAAAAAATTGTTATGACAAATTTTACATACGTATCTAGTCCTATAGAATTTTCCATCAACATAAGATTCCAAATCGACAAAGTCACCAATGAATGCCCCTGAGACATTAATGACATTTGTCGCAGATGAATGCCCCTAGACATTAATGACATTTAGCCGTTTTTCCGGCGTAGATTATGAGGGTGTTAGTTACCCGTCTCGTAGTACGGGTAGCTTGTTGGGGATTTTGCAGCCACCTCCCTCCAAAACTAAGTTAATAATTTAGATACCCAAAGTTTATAAATTTGATTGATTTTAATTCTAAATAAATAATTAAATACTTAATAAGTTTGATATCTATCAAAAATATTGAAACAAATAATATTCTCTTTTAATTTTGCAAAACATTAGTATTTTTGTCTGTACACTTACATCACAATTAAATAAATTTCTTTTACTAAATTTAATACTTCAAATTACCATGATTAATACAAATAAAAAATACCAACGAAGAAAAAGAATAAAAACTACCTTTAATGGAATTTTCCTCATCGTCCATATGTGATATACTTTTTATTTTGGTTCCTCATTTTGTGTATCATTGTTTTGTTGGTAATTTTACTCTTACTAGTCATGGTAAATTTAAGTATTATTTTTAGCAAATATTTAGTTGTGTTGTTAAGTGTAAAAATATAAAAGACAAGTATTTTTCAAAGGTACTAAAAGAGTAAATAATTTGTTCCAAATGTGCAAAATAGCAATTAAGAAAGAGTTATAGCTATTAAACTTAATAACTATAAAATTTATTTAGAATTAAAATCAATCAAATTAATTTTTTGAAATTCGAATCATTAAATGAGTTTTGAGGGACTTGAATGCAAAATTCCCATAAAGCAACCCGCTCTACGGGAGATGTAGCATAAATGAAATCGTTAGTTAGATTTGTTTGTATCTAAAAAGCTGACTCAACAAGATTATCGTCGGGACAAGAAATGACTCCTAAAACAGTACAATATACGTACTATCCTTCATAGGGGAAGGGGGGGGGGGGGGGGGGCACAACATGCATAATTTAGTTGAACTTATTAAAAGTGGTTCTAGAAGGCCTAGTGATACGATTGTGTATTCAAAAAAAAATGTAGCAATAATCACCGTTTCATCCAATGTTTTCAGAACCAGACCGGACATAGAATCGGCGACCTCACTGGTTACAGGTTCGATCCGTTAAACCGGTTCAATCACTGGTTGAACTGGTGAACCATTTATTTAGTATAGAATTTAAAAGGTTCATCTTGAAACAAAAAATATCTTCATAACTAAGTAATCTTATGCTCAGATTATTTATATTTAGTTATATTTGTACATTATACGAACCTTAAAAATCTCAACAAGGATTAACACTATTAATAAAAATAATGGAATATTTAAATATATTCATTTTAATGCCACAACTAATATAAAATTTCAACTAAGTTATGTAATATGAAGATTTATATATTAATTGCATAGTTGTATAAAACAAGTACATTTATTATTTATCATTGTATTTTTATTAAGTACCTTATATCTTCAAAGAATAAATAAGAGAAAGAATATTTAATAATAGCCCTTAATTATTAAGATAAACTTGGCCGAAGTATTTATTTTGTGGAATTGCTTAGCCCAATTATATGAAAAACCCAATTGTAATAATTAATACATTGAATTTTTAGAGTTTTAGTCAAAAATACCCTAGTTTTTTAGTTGTTGTTTTCAGCCGCCAAGACAAATTGAAGCTTTCACTTTGCTTCTCTCTCTTCACTCATTTTTCCTTCTTTTTCTTTTCTTTTTGTGCCTTTGTTTCCTTTTTGTTTCTTTGTATTTGGCTCATGAACTAGACGTGATAGTGGAATTTTATATTCTTCCCTTTTTTCTTTCTTCCGATTTTTAGTTTTTCTTCAATTTTCTTTCTTCCGATTTTTACTTTTCTTCAGTCATTCTCTTTGGAATCAGACTGTTGGAGCTGAAAATTGAAGGTTTAAAATTGAAAATGGCAAGGGGGGCAAAAAAAGAAGAACATGGGCGGTTCAAATAGCGGTCCGGTTGACCGGTCCGCCCCCGATTCAATCGGATTTGAGAGCGGTTTCGCTCGTTTGGGCGTAAGACCGGTTTGGTGTCGCCTCCGGACCGGAGCCGTCACCGGTCAGCGGTTGAACCAATCGGACCGGTCGATCCGGTCCGATTTTAAAAACATTGGTTTCATCTAAAAAAAAGGAAAAAAAAAAGTAGCAATAATAGAAAAAAATAGTTAAATTGGAGAGAGAAATAGATCATTAGTCATTACAGACATGTGGGTACGAGTCAAATCGAGCAGTTATATTACAGACATGTATGTATGCATTGCGAAATGCGAACAAGAAAAAACTGGAGAGAATTAATCTCAACAACATTTTTGTCGAATGCTAAAAATACAATTTTTCAACTTATCCTTGATTACCATGTCTTAAAATTGGAGAGAAATTCTCTACAACATAAATAGCTTATAGTGACACTATGTCACTGACATTTATTTCAAAATTTCATTATAAATTAATTAGATGACACTTTTAAAATTGTCACAATAGTTTACATATTAGTGACATTAACTTATATTAATTAGTGACATCAGTCTTAGAATGTCACTGTAACATAATATAATGACATCCTTAACAAATGCCACACTACTCTATGACATATAGTGGCATTATGTTAATGTCACTTTTTCTGAATGCCACTATAAGTTAATTGAATGATACTTTTAAAAAATGCCTCAAATATTTGATTCATTAGTGACATTAACTTACAAGAATAAATGGCATTTAGTCTTAATTAAAATGTCAATATAAATGAATAGGGTGCCATTTTTATACAATGGTATAACATGATATAGTATAACTAATTTGTGTGGCATTTAATTCCTTCACTAACGGCAAATGACGCCATAAAAGAAAAGTAATCTTTGGTGATATTTGATCCCTTGATTCATGCCACTTTTTATGCATACGATAGATGTTAATTTCCTAAAACACAAATTTTCTACCAAATATTCATTCTTCTTCACAACACAATAAATGAACATTTAGAAAAATCAAATATATATCACATCCTTTTTTAAGATCAAACATTCTACTCGGAAGAATTCCTCATTCAAATTTCAAGGTATATTGGTACTCTAGACATTGCTCACACTACACTTTGTTGTTCTTTTATTAGATGGAGTTTTTTGTGAAGTTTTTATTTCAAAGTCTTCTTTTATATATGCTTGATACTTGGTCAGTTTTCTCCTTTGATACTTTATTTTTATCAGTTTCCTTTGAAATAGACTACTGACACTAATTTTTGTTCATATGTGCAGGGGCAAGCATGACAAGAATAAAAGAAATTCTCCATCAAACGACAAGAGCAAAAGACATAAGCAATTCACAGGACTTGAAACGTAGAGTTGCTTGATTTCAGAGTGTAGTTTATTGAATTTCTAGAAAATTAAGGACAGAAAGGAAGCTCATTTTGCCATAGAATTTTTTCTTGAATGTAATACAATCTTGTAGCAGACAATGTTTGTTTAATATATTGATTTCATACACTGATCATGTCTCTTATTTCACATATATCTGGAGCTTTTTTGTGAACTATAAGAATATAAAAAAGATTTTAATAATTAATACTTAGGGCAACCAAAAGATTTTGGTTGCTCGACATTTTTTTTTATTTTGTCTTGTGACTATAGGTAATTTAAAGGAAGATTTCATGTAATTTTAAAGGGTCAGCAAATCATTATATTTGTGAAATTTGAAAATGTTATCAAATGTAGTTTTTTTTGTCAGTTTAGATTGTCACTATACTTAATTATTGTGGCAATTTACAAATGCTACTTTTTAATATTACAGTGACATTTATACATTTAGCTACACTGCAACAAGTGACATTTTAATAAAATGCCACTAAAGAACATTTAAATGTCTTAATAAGAAAGACTTTATTAAGTGTAGTTTATAAAGAACAACGATCAAGTACTTTTTCAAACGACTTAAGATTCTTAACACCTTCCTTCACATGAAGGTTGTTATTAACATTGATTTGGCCAGGTGGGTTGCAAGTCCATTTTGGGTAGGCTCTGATTATAGAATTCTTTACTTCTTTTGCTTTATATCTCTTGTTTGGAAAACAAACTCCTATTTACAAACAACAGCCAAGATTTTTTCAAGGGATGCGTGAAACAGTTCTTAACAAAAACTCAAAAACAAAAAAAAAAAAAACAAATAAATAAAGCAACAAGGATGGGAAAAAAGATTCATTAATATGGAACCATTTCTCTTGATTACTAGTTTCGTTAATTCTTCTGGAATTTTGTAAAGAATCGTCATAATCCCAAGGATCCTTTCATCTATATAGTGTTGCTAACTATCATCAATAACTGAAAATCATGAACAGTTTTTGCTATTTACAATCCGAACCACTTCAATATCCAATATCCACTTCATGATCTCAAACAGAAATAGATAATGATGTTATAACTCACACCATTACCAGAACCTGGATCGATCGGTCACAACTATCACATGAAATTGCGTTGCTGAAATGTGAGGATCGATGCAGAAAAATATTCTAAAAAAGAAAAAGAAAACATCAAACCCTAGCTCATTAAAGACAAGTGTGATACCAATAGTTACATATATAACATCAAACGATTGCAAACAACCATATATAACAAGGCTTCGACTTAAAAATTATATCTAGACATTGAGTAACACTTGAATCGCTCAAATTAAAATAGATGCAAAAAAAAAAAAAAAGTAACAATATTACCCTTCACAAAGACACATAATCAGGTTGAAGACTCCTGAATTTTATTGGATGTGTTTGTTCTCGAAATAGGTCATGATTTAATTTTAAATACATAACTTAAGGGAGATGATCTATGCAGAGCAATATCCCTACTTAGTAATTACAGAGCAATTTTTCATTATTTACTATTATACCCCTTTTAAATTTAATGTCCAATTCAATTGTCTTTTTGATCCCATCAATGATTAGCATAATCTTTGGAAACTTAATCAAAACATTCTTCTTTCCAATAAGTGAAATGTAAAGATTATCTTTCTTTAGAAACTTAATCAAATCACTCATATAAGTTACTTAATTCAATTTTAATTCATTTTTTAGTTCAATTAACTAACACTGATTTATAATAAAATTTGTACCATACGTATTAAAAGAACTTTAATATCGGAATTTGTGTTTACAAGGGAGACTTTTTTCTCTTGCATGTGCTTTACTTATGCAAGAGAAGGTTAGAACTTTTGTTTCCATTAGAAACAGGTGATTTCAACTTAAATTTCAAAAAGCTCCACCTAATTATATGTGAACTTGTGAAGCAGAAGCTCAAAGGATGAAAATCACAAACCAATAAAGCAACGGAAGCTCAGCCTAATATTAGAGTCATACATTCGGAATTACTCGTTCAAACAATAATAAATCAATTCACCTACTCTCAAATAAGGTTTTGCCGGCAAAGTTGGCCCAATTTTTTTCTGGGATTGTAAAAGACTAAAAAATAGAAGAAATATGTTAAGGTAATTAGTTAGATATTTATTAATGAGTTATTAACTACTTTTAATAAAACAAAATATTATTTCCATTCTATAAATTGAAAGAGGACTGTCTTAATTGACTTTCCAAAACTTATACTAATCAAAAGCAAGGTTTCATCAAGAAAAAATAAATTTGAAAAGGGTATAATAGTCAACAATGAAAAATTGTCCTGTAATTAGGAATCTTGCTCTGTATATATCATCTCCCCTTTTTAAGATCCAAAGAAGTTTACATAGACACCCCTTGAAAGATTTAAAACACGAAGAACGAGGAGTGTCCCGTAATACTTTCAAACTTGCTCAAAGAAATTTAGCTGTAAATTGAACCAACTATTAGAAGTGTTTTCATAATTATTAGACTATAGAAAGATTGATGTAATTAGACCAAATATTATAGGTTTGGAAAGATTTGTGCATGCTACTAATCTTTGAGGAAATTTCTAGCTTGATAGGGATTTGAAATTTTGTATTTCGATAGATGACTGTAATTGGATTTTTGTATGATGGGTATTTGAATTTTGTTTAAGACATTGATAAATAATGTTTATTTTTCAAATTTTTTTCTTTGTTTGTAACAATACTGCAAGCCCAATGTTAGAGTTTTTATAATTTCTCAAGACTTTGGACAAATTTGTGTAAATTTTTTAGATTTTGGAAAATCTATGCAATTTTACCAAACTTTAAATGGTTTAAATGAATTTTCTTGTTTAATTTTTCAGCATTTACTAACGCCTATTGTTAGCTAAACGGATTTTGTGGACTGGGTACTAAAAGTGATGAAAAGATTTTAAAATTGAGACTGTTTTTAATTTTAGTATTTCTATGAGACTAGAAATAGATTTGAACTTATTTTATGGGACCAAAAGTAATATATTAATTTGTTGAGATTGTCAAATAACTAATGTAGCTAAAGTAGCTTAAACACTTAAGTGTCTGCGGATATCAACTGTAGCTTGCTATAATCAATGATAGGTTTGACAATAATACATCTTATTTCAAAAGAATATAACACACAAGTTGCATCCAGTGAAGTTGTAAGAATAACTAGATAACATCACAGTTAGTCACACAGATAGGGAACTGTGAAGAATTTTTCAAATATTAGCTGATTTTAGGTTAAACATTCAAATTTATGCTACTTCTTGTGCTGTAATCTATACCACAAAAGTTACGTCCAGTGACAAAAAACATGAGATTGAATCCTGTTTTTATTTTGGCCACAGTAAAATTTTGAATACTCAAACATATTTTGCCAAAGTAGAAAAGAATTGGTATGCAAAAGCAGGTCTTTCGTTGCAATTATAGAACCCAACAATGCCTCTTCACAAAATCCATCTAAACTTTCGGTTAAACACACCAAAACACAAAAGAAACAACTAAAAAATAAAGAAAATAGAAAAAAGAAACAGTGTCACGAAAATATTCTCAACATCTTTCTAAGGCCAAGAAAATATTCTCAACGTCCTTAAATAGAGAAGCTGTTTGATAAAGTCCCAAAGAATGTAACCTTCAAGTATCCAAAGGCAAGATTCTGTGCAAACAAGTGAAGAGTGTCCTCAGTGTTTTTCTGTTTAGGATATTAAGAATCAACAATGGCACTGATCGAAATCAGGATATATGAACAATGTCTAGTAAGAAGATCATCACTATTTGTGATAATTTCTTTACCAGTATAAGGCTAGCGATCGCGACCAAACCAACCGCGATGACAGCCATCTCTACAAACTTACAAAACTATCTAATGCTTTCATGTTCCAGGCCAAAAAAATGCCATCATCAGATCATAAGATATTATTGAGAATTTTCTAAAGATTCTATTCAGTTTCATTTCTCACAGTTAACAAAAGATGAGTTTCTCAAGTGTATCTATCAAGCAACAAGATGTAGAAGAAAGAAACAAGCAATGACTAAAGCATTAAATCCTTGAAGGTAGTTGTAAAAAAACGACACACATGCAATAGCAGGTTTTAGATACAGCACAATATTTTGCATTGAAACTTTTCCAGTAAATCTAAACAAACAACAGTGAAGAAAAACACCAGAAGGTTCAAGCCATTCCAATGAACACCGTCTACAAGATAAGAAACAGACCCATCAGTTAGCATTTTGTTGCCTGCTTTAGTCCAAAACAAAGAATACGGCAAGACTTGGATCTGGAAGTAGTCTATTGCTTCATTGAAATACTCTATCGCTGCAACTTTTACGAACCGTTCCGGATACAAAAGAACACAAATAGCTATCGAAATGGATTTCCACCCAACTCTAGCTGCAATTTGTACTACTAAATCAATAAAAATATAGAATCAAGAGTTATGTAATATCAATGATTGGTATCCCTTTCTAAAGAAATTAAGAAAATAAACAACAGAATAACCCCATAACAGAAGATACTGAATGCTAGGATATTGAGAAGTGGATATGAGAATCAAAAAATCTAGTGGTAAACGTTTAAAAATGCATACCTTACATTCAGACTTATCTTTCTTCAACACTCGCCTTTCAGCCAACAGGTGAAACGAAACTTTGCACATAGATAACTGGTTTAAAGATATAATTCAACCTCCTTATACCAGGATTCCAAAATGAATCATCTTCGGGATTATAAACGGCAAAAGACTCCCAGGACTCGAATAAAATTTCACCATTTGGTAGCACAGAACAAGGTCTGAAGCTGTTCGGTCCTCCAAGAATATCGACATATGAAACCGTGACCACTTTAGTCCAAGACTCTTTCACGCCATACTCCTTCATAACCCACAAATCTGCATTCTTTGTTTGTTCATAAATGAGAAGCAAGCAAATGCATCCCTCTAACACGTCTAAAATCATTTCGAATGGACCATCCCCGTAATTTGGTTGCTCGACTATTCCAAACACCTCACTCCGCACATCAAACGAAACAATATCTCTTTTAGATTTCGTATCATACCCACGATTCGTAAACCAGTGTAGCTTCCCATTCGCAATCTTTGCCCTATCAATATCCGATACACAACCCTTGAAATCACGTATCCTCTTCCAAGACTTTCTCTTTAAACTACAAACACTTACTACAGAATAATACCCCTCCTCATATTTAAACCCCTCATCTTCATACAAACACAATGCCACTACTTTATAATCATCATTACACTCGTCATAACCGAACCCATACGTAATACCAAGGTACCTCTCCTCATCGAAATCCAAACGGGGGAATTTCTTGTATTTTCCGGTACATGGATTCCAAACAAAGACATGCCTCTCCTTCAAGATAAAACACACAAGCCCATCACAAGAACCCACTAAACTAAAATCTGGGTTACGTAGCCAGTACTTAGGATACTCGAGTTTAACTACATTTATCGAAGAAGACCTGCACAACAACGACTCGACTGAAAACTGCTTGACTGCACGGCGGCCGCAACTGGTGGAGAAAATTAATCTGTACCCGGATAAAGTTTTGTCTTTTATTGAGTTTTTTAGATGGGCTTTGGCGAAATCTCGGCTGGATATGAAGTGGAGGCAAAATTTGTTAACGAGTCGTAGGTTGAAAATGGTTTTTGGCGGGAGGAGTAAGAAAATGTTTGTTACTACTTCTGGAGGGAGATAAGCGATCGCCATTTACGGCAGTGAGCTAGGGTTTTAAGGTGATTTGATTTGGGAGTGAAAAGGTTTTGCTCGGCATTTCATCGAACAGGTAGAGGGCAAAATGTTAATATCTCTTTATGTCAAAATTTTGAAAAAGTCGACAAAATAGCAAATGTTTAAAACACCAAACAACGTTAATAAAAGAATAGTTTTTTGTTTTTATAACTTATAAGTGGTGGACGACTAATTTTTACTAGGAACAATTTAGAATTTTCAAGTAGAAACATATATAACAAAATTAAAAGAAAAAAAGGGTGAAACATGTAACAAGATACAAAAAGTATGAGCAGCGACCTATTATGGGTTTTGTTTTCTTTTTTTTTTTTTTGTTTTATTTCCATTAAGATGTTATTAGCCTATTAAGAATTTCAGTTCAAACTTATGTTCATTGTTGTTCAAATAATGGCCTTTGAGGGGCCATGTTAAAAGTTAATACATTATGCATGTGCATGCATTATGATGTATTTATATGCATGGTTGTATCTTTGATCAAGATGCGCATGACAATGTGGAATGCTTTTAGATCTTAGACAATGATTGATGATTTGCACGGTTATGTGTAAAGATATTGGCTATATATAGCCTTGTGCAAAGAAGAAGAAAATACACCACCAAGAGTGATTAGCACTAAGTTTAATTCATTTGTAGTATGGTTAATATTTGTATAAGATGTAATTAGAAAGTGTGCTAATGTAAATGCTCAGTGGGTGTCGTTAGGGATGAGGGGATGAAAAGATATGTAGTTGTAACAATTTTCTATATAGTGCATTGTCGCTCGGTTCCCGTGGTTTTTCTCCAAATTTGGAGTTTCCACGTTAAATCCCTATGTCGTTACTTTTATTGTTTTTTTTTCTCTTTGTTTTCCAGTTTCCACGAAGGGCAAATCCTGGGGGCGAATATTTGTCGGCTTCAAATACCTAATAATTGTGACCGTGTTTATGAGTTTTAACACATAAAATTATTATATGAGTTTTAACACATAAAATTATTATAACGTCAATATGAACGGGTTGGAGTACCCCTTGTTCTCCAATTTAATAAAAAATTTGCCTAGCAAAAAATAAAAATGTAACGTTAAAATGACCTACACAAGAATTTTCCCGCATGCAACCTATTGACTTTATTATTTGATTTAAATGGCTTTCATCTTGATCTTTTGATACTAAATTGGATAGGATAGACTAGCACTAGCACTAGAATAAAACGTTAACTCTCGAGAGGTACAGAATATTTTCCCCTATAGTTTATAGGGTAAATTTTGTTGAATTTCATAGTTTATCGAATATGATGATTTGAAGCTTCACTTTTCATTTATCGTAAGTTCGCGATATCAAACGTGCTATTGTTCTTTATATTAAAGCCTTACGTTTAAAAAACTTGATCACGTTTCAGCTAATTAAATATCAAACTCAACCCATTTGGACACATACTCCTCTCCTTCTATCTTAGTTCTTCATTGGTCGCATGGAGGATTTTCCTTTTTTGTACCCTCGCTGGTCTAGAGAACAACATGGCTTTCAATCCTAAAGGCACAAATATTACTCTCGAGTAAAATGATCACTTGCCATGGGATCACAATTCACATCTTACAAAACTGAGACCTCAAGAAAACAAGGAAAAATAGAACAGAAGATAAAAATTAAAATCGAACACAAAACAACCATCCTTGTCTTCTCCATCATCGTCACCATCTCAAAAGATCCCCCACTCCCCAGCCTCTCAACTGTAACTACTCAAACACCATATTTACTTCCATTTTAGCCTACATGCTATCATTGCAACGCGTTCACAAAAGCCATCAACGAGTCGACATCTCTCTTCTCCGAGGGATATTTTATGGGCCGCGAAGAATGCTTAGGGAAGAAAAGTATCGTAGGAAAGCTTCCCAATTGCAATTCTCGCTGCGCGAATGCTTTTTCCTCCCCGTCTGCCCTGAACTTCGCCACCTTAATACCGGATCCCTCGAGCTTCAACGCCAATTCTACGAACGATCCCTCCATTGCCTGGCAGAACCGGCACCAGGGCGCATAGAGCACGACCACCCAAGGCTCCTTTCTGTTTTCCAATTTCAACAGGTTCTCAATTCCGTGCCTGCTCAAATTCACTACACTCTGGGAGATAAATATATCGGTGTGGCTGGCGGTTCCATTAGCGTGAATGCCGTTTACGGTCCCGTTAACATGTTCCTCCTTGATGTTGCCTTTATGCAGGCCGCACTCCTTGGCTTTTGCGTCCTCCCACCACCACCTTCCTTCTCGTTCGTGTTGGCCCGGTAGTACGGCTCTCGTGCACGGCTCACACCCAATGGAAATGTAACCTTTAGCGTGCAACGAGTTAACAGGCACGTTCATTGCGCGAAGGAAATTCCAAATGTCGTTGCCCTTCACATTCGCGACCGGATTCCACTTAACCAAGCTACCAGCTCCACCATCCAAGCCTTCGAAAACAGGGTCAACTTGGACTACGGGAACTTCTGATCGAGTTCCCGGGGATTGATCTTTCCGTTGGCCGGTAATCCATGCTCGCAACCCCTTTAGGGCTCGTCTCAAAGGCCTAACCTTCCTCACACGGCAGCACTCCTGGTGGCCATCTTCGTAGAAAGAGAAAAGTCCCTTGTTCCTAACCAAAGCCTGAACTTCCACAGCGTCAGGGAACATGTATTCAATACGAATGCCATAGCGCTTTTCAACTTCGTCGAAAAACTTGTATGTTTCAGGGTTCAGCCTACCAGTGTCCAAGCTGAAAACCCTGAAGGGTCGCCCCGTCAAATGTGCGTATTCGATCAAAGCAACATCTTCTGCTCCACTACAAATATTCAACGAAATAGGTTAGCAAGCCAGCTTTGAATCTTATGCATACACTCACCATCAAGGTGAAATAGAGTATATCAGAAAATATGAATATCTTACATACAGGATAAATTAAATTTTTTAGCATATCTATCTAATCTTCAATACATAAAGAGCTTAACCAATTAAAAAAATTATCAAATAGCAGTCATTTCTAATTATACCAAACATACTCGTTGTGATAACTTAAAAATCTTAAAAAGGAATAATTGATAACTTCAAAATCTTGAAAGGATCTAGTTGAAAACTTATCTTAATTACATTACATCATTAAGTGATAACTTAAAATCTTAAAAGCAAAATTACCTAAAAGCAATGGCAATATCATCTCCAAATTTCTCAAGCGCCTTGTCCATAATCTCAAGGGGCGAAGCATTCTCAAGCTCCTCAGCCAGCTCATCATAGTCCTCTACCTCAGCTTTAACAACAACTTCTTCTGTACATTCAAAAAAAAGGGCAAAACCGTCATTTCACATTGATCAAACTTTCATTCTCTAAACCAAAACAGATCAAAATAAACACAAAACTTCACGTACGAGGAGCAAACACAGTTGCAGCTGAAGGTACAATAGACTCATTCCTCTTCGACTCAGCGTTTAACGCCTTCACCGCGCAACGCTTACGCGTAAAATTCACCGTCGATGATGGGATTTGAGGCTTATCCAGCGGCTGAAATGCACCGAATTTTGCAGCTGCAAAAAGAACCCATATCAAGATCAGTACAAACAAGTCAAAAAAAACATAAAGATCAATTTTTTTTGCAACTGCAAAAGAACCCATATCAAAGATCAGTACAAACAAGACAAAAACAACATAAAGATCAAATTTTTATCATAAAATTAAATGTACCTTGTGTTTGCTCATATGAATAAGAGCTGTGAATAGATGAAGATGTAACAGCAAAAGCCATTAATTTAAACGATCAAATTTACACAAACTCTTAATCCCACTAACTAATTCAATAAAATGTGAAGGATTTGATTCTGGGTTTTTGGTGAATGTTTGATTGAAGTGTTGTGTGTTTTTTGTGAAGAATGAGACGGAGGATTTATATATAATTCGGAGAAAACGAAGGGCGAGGAGTGAGCTTTGTAGGTTCATTGAACCTGGACGTGATCTGGGTGATCCGACGTGGTGATAGAGAGAGAATCGAATCATCATGGCTTTCGTCACGTGGCGGAGATGAAAAGACAAGTGTAAAGGGAGAGTCGTGCTGAGAACATATAGTGCGATTAGTCAAAGTTAATGGGCTACTAATTGTGATTTGTGAATATTTTAATGTCTTATCATTAACATTTATTTACCAGAACAAACACTAGATGAAATCATAACTAAATTTGTCTTAAGATTTAAAAGAATAATAGTACATTGTCGATATTTTACATAAAAGAAGGCCAAAATTGTAAGAAATGCGAAATGCTCATTAGATGGATATGTTTTTGTTTTTTGCATTTTAAGGAAGTAATTTAATACTGTGAGGTTTTTTAAAAAGTGGAAAATGTACATAGTCCCAGCTCAAAATTTGCCACGTCACAAGATTACAAGAGTAGGTAGCTATTATTTTCGTTATTTATATTTGACGGGACAAAGCTGTGAAGATCTCAGCCGTAAGATATTATGGTCGTTAAAGCAAGAAGCGACGATTAAACCGTCACACAAATACTGACCAAAGCTCCGTAACTCTAGCTGAATCCCCACAAAGCGCCACTACACATAGGTCTTGTCTTAGCTAACATCAGCGTTAGCATCCACTCCTCTCACAATAATGTGGACCCCATCGGTGTGGGACCACATCAATGTGAGAGGGGTGGATGCTAACATTGATGTTAGCTAAGATGCCACGACATACATATATATATATATATATATATATATATACAGTGTTCAGTTCTAGATCGTTCATTTCGCATTTTCAGAAGTCAGTTGTCGATTAATCACTCACTCGCTCAGTTGATTTGGTGAGTAAATGACCTAATTTTGTTTGCAAATTCTTCAATTAAGATACTTAATTTTACTTTTAGGTTTAGCTCTGTTGCTAATTTTGACTAATTTTGTTCCGATTTTGAAGCTGAGATCAATGGCTGAAACAGCAGCTGTGCCGAGCCATGAGGTGTTGGAGTGGCCGAAGAAGGACAAGCGTCGGATGTTACACGCTGTGTATCGAGTCGGCGACCTCGAACGCACGATCAAGTACGTGTTACATTTACTAAAATTCATAGATCAAAGTTTTGGTTTCGACTGTATGTTATGTTTCGGTGTGTTAAATATTAGAAATTACTCGCGATGTTTCGAGATCTTTTTCGATATGTTTCAGATGGTAAATTTGTTGTTGCAATAGATAGACTAAACGATTCTGCACGTAAAGTGAAAGATGGAAAGGTTTTGGTACTTTTCGAGAATAAGAAAAGAAACTTTGATCCATGCTAGAATTTGCTGTATTTGTGCAGAAATTGATTGTTTTTACTACGGTGTTGTTAGGTTTTACACTGAATGCTTTGGGATGAAGCTACTGAGGCAAAGAGATGTTCCGGAAGAGAAATATGCTAATGCTTTTCTCGGTTTTGGCCCAGAGGAATCTCACTTTGTGGTTGAATTGACCTACAGTATGTTGTTCTGTCACTTTTTTGAATTTTCCGTGGTTTAAATAGTTGATCGAAACATTAAATTCCATCGTGAGGTCGTGCTTACTGTAGACACTTGAGAAATTGTTAGTTGTGCATAGTCATTTGGCATATTGCTCCTACAAATTGCATGCTAGTAGCTAATTGACATTATAAATTATATCCGTAACCCTTCCCCTCCTAATGCGTGCATTCGATGCACACTTGGTTGTTGTCTGCTCTCTATCACCAAAATAAAGTAAATAGAGATGATGTTGAGATAGGTGATGCCGTGATGTGGTCGAGCTACTAATATGTGTAGTTTATCTATTAAAATGGAAAGTTTTGGGTAGTGATTATCATCTGTTATTGTTTACTATGTCGGCACTTCTTATTGACACTCTTCTATACGTTGCAACAGACTATGGAGTCGATAAATATGACATTGGAACTGGGTTTGGACATTTTGCTATTGCAACTGAAGATGTAAGTCTTTATCTAGTTGGTTATTTTCTTTGACAATTGATGCAACTGCGTGTACGTTGGTCAGCATCCGTCCATTTCAGTTTCTCTAACTGGTGAAATTCAATTCTTAAGGTACACAAACTAGTTGATAACATTAAGGCTAAGGGTGGAACTATCACTCGAGAGCCAGGTCCAGTTAAAGGTGGGAAATCTGTTATTGCTTTTGCCAAGGATCCGGATGGTTATCTTTTTGAACTTATTCAGCGAGGTCCCACTCCTGAACCACTCTGCCAAGTCATGCTTCGTGTGGGTGATCTTGATCGTTCAATCAAGTTTTATGAGAAGGTGAAATTGTATTTCTTCTTGAATTGATTCAATGCAGGTTTTGGATTCAACTAAGCATTTTAGACTACTGAACACTTAAAACCAACTCATATAGAGCTACTGAGTGGACATTATTAATAACTCTTGTCTGAAAAGTCTTTCATGGATTCAAAAGTTAACTGCACAAAGAACTGAGTAGAATCTTGAACATTTTCTCCCTTCATACCAGCATATACTTACTTTTGGGGTAGCGAGCCTCGTCTCAAGCTTTTACATGGTTGATCTATTCTGGGAGAGCCCCGGAATCCATGCGCAGTAATTGTATTGCCATGCTGGACGAGGGTGAGGAAAACCCCCTTACAATCAACTGAAAGTTTCAGTTATTCGCCATAATACACTCAGTCTAATCAAAGAATCGTGAACCAGAGCTGGTATCTTGATCTATTTCGCACCTACTAGTACTCCATGCCAGAAAAACAATCCGGTGTTTAGAGTTTAGTGATATATGGTTGCATTACCAGCATTTCTAGGTTTTGTTCAATTCAAACGATCTCAAATAAATTTAAATGATCTCGTATCAGAAAATCCATTTTCATTCCATCTGTCAAAAGGCGTGAGAGATATGAAAAAAGTGGATACCATTGGGTTAAACCTCAGTTGCTCTTCAAGAGGCCTCTTTTTTTATAGTTGTGATAAACATAAGGATTTCTGAGAAGTTTGTTGGAATCCCCCGAAATTTTATGTAAGAGAGTGTGTAGACGTAGTATTGCTCTATGCATGTGAAATCATGTAAGTAACTGAAGATTACGCGCCTACTCCTGCCCTCTACTTGCAGTACAGAAGCTTATACACTGTGTTTTCTTTTTCATGCAGGCAATGGGGATGAAACTCTTGAGAAAAATTGACAGACCTGAGCACAAGGTACTTGTATTGACCAAATGTAGCACTATTCAGATTCTTCAAGTTTCCTTTTCATAATTTATAACAGAGCAATAATTCTATCTTATCCACAGTACACAGTAGCCATGATGGGATATGCTGATGAATATGAAACAACTGTGCTTGAGTTGACATACAACTATGGTGTATCTGAATACACCAAAGGAAACGCATATGCACAGGTTAGCTTGATATACTCATCATCAGTTTTCACTTCATGATCACCTTTTGTCTGGCCTTCTCATGGATATAATATTCACTACAGATTGCTGTAAGCACCGAGGATGTGTACAAGAGTGCGGAGGTTGTGAACCATGTGACCCAGGAGCTTGGAGGAAAGATAACTCGACAGCCTGGACCAATTCCTGGAATCAACACCAAGATTACCTCTTTCCTGGATCCAGATGGCTGGAAAACTGTAAGTTCTGAGGCTGGACTAAATTTTCAATTTATCGTAGTATGAATTTAGCCGGCAATGTTGCATTTTGTGAACGGTTTGAGGCTTATGATTAACCTAAGAATGAAAGGGTTTCTGTAAGAACTTGGCAGAGCAATCACACTTTCTATCTTTCCTATTCTAACCAAGTATAGATAGCTTATGTAATCAATGCACTGGGCAATTTTTCATTGTAGAATAGCTCCAACACTATTCATTCCTCTGGATATTTAGCTATGCTAATGGCACAGAAATCTGAGAACATAAAGCAAAGGTAGCATGGTTTTCAGTAGAGTCTTGTGCATGGTATGCTGAGAGTGACTATCAATTAATGTGTTCGAAAACCTTCAAATTTTGCTACCAGGTTAAAAGCTGCTGCCTACCGCGTAACCTTGATTGCGGAATTCTCAGGGCTCTTTTCTGTTAAAATTACATTCAAACTTCATTTATCTTTAGAAAACCTGAACCATTTTTATCATCTGCTTCGACCTAGAATAGTCTATTAGCCAAAATTCTTAACTAGGCTACGATCCATCAATTTCTCGCATGAGACACACAACAATATACAATATCCTCAGTTTCTTACTCTCAGTATATGCATTATTATGCTGTCGATGGCATCGTCTTAATTCTTGAACCCATGCTCATGTTTCTGAAATATACGTTGGTTGCAGGTTCTGGTTGACAATGCAGATTTTCTCAAGGAACTCGAGAAATAGAGCAAGGGGTGAAGAATATGGCAGAAGAATGATGGGCCTGAGGAGTGTCATTTTCAGTTTCTGTTCACCCTCTTTAGCTATGGATATGTAAAATAAAATGGCCCTTGAGTAGCTCGCAGTATTGAGTAAAGTCAGCACCCTTTGTGTAACTAAATACTACTATACTGCTGGTCTATTCTGATGTTTATTGCCTTCTTTTCAAAGGGCTGGATTTGCCAGATTTAATTATTGCATAGCATAAGAAGAATTTGCCAAGGGAATATACGCCACAACACATAAAATACAAATTACTAAATCATAATCTAACATAGTTGTAACCAACTATTGCAACCACCAAACCATCACTAATGTTCTCTATCAGGAGAGCTGGATAAAACCAGCCCTTTGAAAGAAAAGGAAACAGAATATCTTCACTCAAGTTTTGAAAGAATCTTTTGATGTGGGCATTGTGAAAGATAAACTTGTTTAAAAATTTAAAAGGTTACGATAGATAACAATAAAATCTTGTTCTAAGATTTTGCTCTGCCTTATATCCTTTGTGATCAACAAAAGATACCTTCTTTTTTTTTTTTTTTTTTTTTTTTTTGGCAATGAACAAAAGATACCTTTAAATATAGAGTAATTAAATATAGATGCCTTATATCCTATTGGATTCTTCTGAATATGTATAGATAGTTACGTCCATAATTTATTCTCACTGAAAGACTCCGATCCATGTTGGTATACTCGTGATTCCTCAATTCTCCAGTAGCTGCCTTAGTAGTACATTCACCAGTCCACCACCAACAAAATGCCACACAACTCAAAGATGTACGCCAACACTAACTCTTCTACCATGAGGTACCTCGGTGTTCGTCGGCGCCTTTGATACAGCCGAGGATGCGGCTCGTGCATACCACTCTGCAGAACCTCAACCAACTTTGTTTACCCTACACATGACGAGATGTTGGAGTGGCCGAACAAGGACAAGCGTCGATTCTTACATGCTGTGTATAGAGTTGTAGACCTCCACCCTGTGAATACCGTAATATCACTATTTACAGAGGATTTTCTGTATCTGTTGTGGATCTTAGAATTGATTGTTTTTACACTGAAAATGCTTTGGGATGAAGCTACTGAGGAGAAGAGATGTTCCAGAAGAAAAATATGCTAATGCTTTTCTCGGCTTTGGGCCAAAAGAATCTCACTTTGTCATTGAATTGACCTACAGTATGTCGTTCTGCCACTCGATTTTGAATTTTCATGGTTTAAACAGTCTATGGAAACAATAAATCCCATCGCTAGATCATGCTTACTTCAGACACTTCACATATTGTTACTTATGCATAGTCATGTGGCATATTGCTCTGCTAAATTGCATGGTACATATTATAGCCAATTGACATTGTAAATTTTATCCCTAGCCCTTACCCTCCTAATACATGCACGCCTTCGTCCGACACACACTTGATTGAGGCTCTGTTAGTTGCCAGCTCTCGATCAAAAAATAGAGGGAAAGAGGGAAAATGTCAAGATAGTAGATAGGTGATGTGGTCGAGCTACTAACACCTGTAGTTTATCTATTACAATGGGAAGTTTTCGGAATTAATTTTAAACTATAATGACACTCTTCAATACATTGCATCAGACTATGGAGTTGATAAATATGACACTGGAACTGGCTTTGGATATTTTGCTATTGCAAGTCAAGATGTACGTGTTTATCTAGTTGGTTATTTTCTTTGACAATTGATGCAACTACGTGCACATTGCTCAGCATGCTTCCATTTCAGTTTCTCTAACGGGAGAATTTCAATTCTTTGGGTATACAAACTAGTAGATAACATTAAGGCCAAGGGTGGAACTATCACTAGAGAGCCAGGTGCAGTAAAAAAGGTGGGAATCTGTTATTGCTTTGGCCAAGGATCCGGATGGTTATCTTTTCGAACTTATTCAGCAAGGTCCCACTCCTGAACCACTCTACCAAGTGATGCTTCGTGTGGGTGATCTTGATCGTTCAATCAAGTTTATGAGAAGGTGAACTTATATATCTTCCTGAAATAGATTCGATGTACATTTTGAATTCAACTAAGCATTTTATATTACTGAACACCTAAAATACAACTCATATAAAGCTAATGAGTAGACATCGTAGAAAAACTCCCATCGGAAAAATCTTTCATGGCTCTGAAGATTGATTGCTCAGAGAACTGAGTAGCATCCTGGACATTCCTCCTTTCATATCCGCATATGCGTACTTTTGGATTAGCAAACCTGAAGTCAATCTTTTGTACGGTTAATGTGTTCCTGGAAAACCCAGAAAGCCAAGTGAAGTAAATGGATCCATCAGCAGGAGGAGGGGGAGGAAAACCCAATAGAATCAGCTGATTATCAGTACTTGTCCTACATAATCCCCTCAATCTGATCAAATAATCGTGAATCTGAGCTGATTGGAGAACTGTGATATCTTGATGTATATCGTACCTACTACTACTACTACTACTACTAATAATCCATGCCAGAAAATCACTCCCATGTTAGAGTGAAGTGATATATATGGTTGAAATAGCAGTATCTAAGTGTTGTTCAATTCAAATTATCTTGTATCAGAAAGTCCAATTCATTCCATCTGTCAAAAAGTTTATGCCTCATTTGCTTGAGTTTGAAGCTGCCTCATTTCATTATTATTACGATAAACATATGGATTTCTAGGGAGTTTGTTCTTTTCCCTTGAGATTTTTAATGTTAGAGAGTTGCTGATGAAGCAGTATAGTTCTATGCATGTGAAATCATCTAGTAAGTAACAGAAGACCCACTCGCCCACTCCCGCTTTCTACTTGCAATACAGAAGCTTAATCACTTTGTTTTCTTTTTCATGCAGGCAATGGGGATGAAACTCTTGAGAAAAATCGACAGACCCGAGCACAAGGTACTTGTATTGACCAAATTTAGCATAATTCAGATTCTACAAGTTTCCCTTTCATAATTTGTAACAAAGCCATAAAATTCTATCTTATCCACAGTACACGGTAGCCATGCTGAGATATGCTGATGAATATGAAACAACTGTACTGGAGTTGACATACAACTATGGTGTATCGGAATACACCAAAGGAAACGCTTACGCACAGGTTAGCATAACATATATACTCATCATTATTTTCACTCTATAATCACCTTTTTGTCTGGCCTCCTTATATTTTATTCATACAGATTGCAGTAAGCACTGAAGATGTGTACAAGAGTGCGGAGTTGTGAACCATGTGACCCAGGAGCTTGGAGGAAACATAACTCGACAACCTGGACCAATTCCTGGAATCAACACTAAGATCACCTTTTTCCTGGATCCAGATGGCTGGAAAATTGTAAGTTCTGAGGCTGTATTTAATTTTGGTTTATTGTAGTATGAATTCAACCGTTAGTATTGCATTTTGATTAACAGTTTGAGGCTTATGATTAACTTAAGAATGAAAGGCTTTATGTAATAAATTGGTAGAGTAATCACACTTTCTGTCTTCCCTATATTCCAACCAAGATAAATAGGTAATGTAATTAATTCACTGAGTACATTCTCCCATTGTAGAATAGCCAAAACACTACCCCTTTCGTCTCGAAATTAAATTATGTTAAAGGCACAGAAATCTGAGATCAAAGATGCAAATGTAGCATGGTTCTCAGCAAAGTCTTGTGCATGCTGTGCTAGGAGTGACTAGCAAATAACTTGTTAGCACTTCGGAGAACTTCAAAATCTACTATTTGAGGCTAAAACTGCTGCTGACTGCCGTATAATTTCGATCATGGAATTTTCGGGACTCTTTTAAAATAAAGTTGCATTCAAACTTCATTTATCCTTGAAAAGTCTGAGTCACTGCTAGCATCTGGTTTGACAAAATAGTAAAAACTCTTAGCTAAGCCGAGATACATCGATAGCATTATACATAATCCTCAGTTTCTTACTCTCAGTTATGCATTTTTACACTGCCGATGGCATCTTAATTTTTGACCCTTGTTAATTTTTCTGATATATTTGTTGATTGCAGGTTTTGGTTGACAATAAAGATTTTCTGAAGGAACACTACGAGTAAGGGTTGAAGTATATGCAAGGAGAATGATGGGCCAAAGGGTTGTGATTTTCAGTTCTTGTTCAACTTCTTTAGCTATTGATATGTAAAATAACATGGCCCTTGAGTAGCTGTCACTATTGTGTTAAACTCAACACCTTTTGTCTAACTAAATAGTTTAATGGCTCTATTCTGATGTTTTATTGCTTTCTCTTCCCTGCGCTGGATTTTTCAAATTAATTGTTGCATAAGTAGAATAAGCCGAGAAATATAACCCATGACACAGAATGTACAAAATTACTTAGTCATAACCTCATACAGTTGTCACTAAGAATCACAACCACAGAAGCAATACTAACGCGACTTCTATGTCAAGAGAGCTGGATAATACCAGAGCATGTATGTGTCGTCGTTAAAATAGACCCTCCATCAGTACAAAATATCATTAGGAGATGCCTGACTGCAGGAAAATTGTGGGGAGAAGTAGGACTTTCTATTGAAAAATTGTTAGCTATCAGGTCCTGCGATCTATATTGGTCGGAATCCCATCTGAAGGAAGGTAAAAGGTATAGAAATGTAAGCTAAACGCCTGATTGAAGACAGCCACATGGTGGTTTTGCCAGGTTGAGGATGTATACCAGCATTGCTGTTTATCGAACAGTATCTATCGGGTAACAACCCAGGACACGTAGAAACCTTGCAAACTCCTGAAGAACCAATACAAGAACCAGTGTATTTTAGAGACCTTATGACGAGCGAACGGAAGTAAATAGTTAACAAATCCAGCATTCATATGACTTTTGCCTAAACCACTGACCTGAAGATTTCTCAAGGCCTTTTGGGCACGAGGCTCTGCCATGGAAGCGTGGAAGTCAATGTAAAACAGGTCATCAAAGTATCTGCAATTTTGAATGTCATTTCTATGCACTTGACACAGACGATTAATCAAGAAACTACAGGTGTTGAGTGCTTAGGGGCAAAAGTGAATGAACGGTCCAAGTAATGTTTTGCTATTTTACTGGTTTCTTGCAATATTTACAATGAATCTACAAAAGAAACTAGGATAACAGACTCTACAGTACAAAGCCAGATTCCATATCAATCTCATTGTGAAAAGGAGTAGATTCACAATTCACTTGGATAAACGACAGGTACTTACGTGGCACTGCCTGTGTTAGAGTCGTCAACCATCCCCGAAGGCCACATCTTCTGTGGACGGCTTTCAATCTGCCCCAAAATTTACGACGAAAGAACAACATCAAACGTCTATAAAAGGAGAAAACCACACATGACCTTCACGAAAGACAGTCTTGATTACCTTTGATAAATTAATACCCCTCGAAGCAAACACTGCTAAGGCTCTGAATAGAACTCCAGGTCCTTCCTCCAGTTTGAAGACAATGGTAGTCTAAAAAGTAAGAATTAGTTCTTTTACAACAAAATAGAGACAGGCATGCGAATTATAAAAGAAAATTACCTTGTAAGGTCTGTTTGTTCCAGGTATTATTGGTTCCCTAGCGAGGATTAGAAACCGAGTAATGTTGTCACGGTCATCCTGTTTAATGAACTTTTGCACTCAACCAAATAAAGAATTTTTTTTATATAATCAGTTCAATTTAAAGGAACGAGCGAGTATAGGAAAAGAGAGGATGACAAAGAATATGTAACAGGCTTTGTTTTTTATGCCATTTTAATCTCACAGTCCGAGTTATTTTCTTCATTATGTTCAAGGACAAAGAGACCAAATGATATAAAATATAAATCAGGAAGTAAATAAAGAAAACTTTCTTGCATGATATCGACAATCGCCTTCCAAACAACATAAGATTTCCCATGTAACGTAGATTCTGTTATTTATATAGCGACGTTGGGTCTTTACTGTTAATTTTCTGCAACTCTTGCTACCATGTTGCATGATCGAACTAACAAAGACAAAGACAAATGAACTTAGAAGTGCATAAGATGTGAAAGAACATCACCTTTGGATGGCTTAAAACACGATTTAGTTCGCCTTTTCCCACTCTAGCCAGTCCTAGAAGGCAATGACTAACAATCAGCCGAACTTCCCCAACTATGTGAAGCCTATGACGAATCAGTAAATCATAGTTACGTTGGATGCTCCCGTCAACAGAGTTCTCAATAGGAACCATGGCTTTGTCCACCAAACACAGTTCCACTGCCTGAATAAGGAAAGATGACATCAATATAAAGATTAAACAAAACATAAAATGATAGAAAAAAGTAGTAGTATTTTCTTGAGAAACATGGGGAGTGACCTTAAATGCATCCTCGAATTCGTCACAAGAGACGGTCTCACATTTCGGGTATGCTTTTAGTGCAGCAGCCTCACTATATGCTCCTCGTACCCCCTACGTTACGCAGATAAATCAATCTAAGAAAAATGTGATTAAAAATAGTAGCTAATCTAATTATAAATATAAAGGATCAAGTACCTGAAATGCAACGCGGACTTTTGCATCGTCACTGGAAAGATTGGTTGCAGATAAAGGCTCTGCATTAATCGAAACATTCTTAAGAAACTTCAAGTTGTGGTAATTCTATATATTGTCAAAAGATGCAGAAAACACTAATAACATCAGTCCTCTGAGTAACAAACTAAAATGGAATCAAGAACTTGGCATAAAAATTTCACACTAATACAACAAAAAGGCTATTTTGATAATAAAATTAAATGGGATTTTACTCACTAGGGAGAAAGTTCAAATCTTTATGAAATCCACTAGGCAGAGTCTGAGTGTCCTCTTCCACATGTATGATTTTCCTTATTTGAGACAAACATGCCATTTTTTCCTTATTATGAATCCTTAAATTTAAGAAAGTAGGTCGTTTACACACAAAATCAGAAAAACAAAATCTCAAATGAGAAAATGGGATGGTGTCAAAAGCCATGTCTTTTTGATGATATACCAATCCTAGTGTGACTATGTGAGTAGGTTAATGTATGTACTAAGAAGAACCAAGATTCATGAGTAAGAAAAAAAGAAGGTAACTTGTGCATGATTTATAGAAAATATTACAGCATGGAATCGACCAAATACTAAAGCATGCATGGGTTGAGCAAATACTGCAGCATGGAATGTGTGAATAACAGGGTCAAACTTCTGCAAATTAATTACTAATAATTATTATGATTAATAAACTATCTGTATGTGTGTTTAAGGTTAGTACTGACCTGTTGACTCGTCCATTTTTCTTTTGTAGCACCTGTTGAAGCTTGTATTGTAAAGTGTAAGTGACGTTTTACTACGGAGAAATATGAGAGATTCTAATTTCGATATGGTATTAGAGTTTAACTTGAGATAATATTGGACTTCCGACTTAACATGATTGGATTCAATAGTTTAACTTGAGATAATATTGGACTTCCGACTTAACATGATTGGATTCAATGATCATTTCAGTTTACATGTGAGGGAGCGTGTTAGAATTTATCCTTCATCACTTGAGTTGAAATTAGATATTGTTTCATCTTTTTAGTATATATATTTCACAGTGCTTATTTTAGTACTTCACCATTTAATTTTAAGTTTTTATTTTGTGACTGTCTATAAAAGAAAAAAAAAAAAAAAAAAGGTAGGCGCCTGAATAAAAAATGAAATTAAAATTGATAAGAATGAAAAACTGTATACCGCAGGAAAGGTGATGAGTAAAATGAAATAAAGTAATAAACATTGATTGATGACAAGAAAGTCGAAACCTTCTTCGACCTCAAAGAACGTGAATTGAAAAATATATAATTAGATTTACACCTCTTAGGATTTAGCCTCTTGAAATTTAGTCTTAGTGTAAATATATATCTCTACAAATTTGAATAATTTCCGAAATAAGACTCGAAATATTAAAAAACATTACAAACAAGTAAGTACAGTGAAATTTCAATAATCACAAAAAGGGATTTCTATAATTAGATCAAACTTCGATAAATTACAAAAGGGATGTCAGATTAAAAGGAGAGCTAATGTATGACAACATTAACGCTAAATGGAATGTTAAATAGGCAAATAACATCATGTTAAAAAAATAAAGACAAATAATCCCTGTAATTTTAAAATAGTAGCAAATCGTTCCTTCTTCCTTCAATGTATTTTTTTTCCGCCAAAAGAATAAATGCTCAAAGTGAACAAAAAGTATTAAAAAAAAAAAACATATATGATTTTCACCACTTCCATTGGTACTTCCCAATTTTGCTAATTTGGGTAAACATACAGCCGGTGGTGGATCCAGAATTTTAATTTGCCCTGTGCTGAATTAATGAATAATATTTTTTTTTTAAAACTAAACTAAATTTCAGATACAAGAAGAAAAGCTATGCAAAAAACAGTACATGCTCAATAAAAATAAGCTTACAATATATAATACCAATATAAGAATTAAAAAATTGTTTAGCAAAACTATTATGCATAATATTTCATAAAAAGTGGCCATATATGATAGAAACAAAATAAATAATAGGAAAGAAGTTAAATATACTACGCGATAAATTTTATTGGAATAACTAAACAACACCGGGAAATGATTGGGAATCATGTGGTTTCTAGGAATATTTTTCATCAAAACTTGAGTACCTCTTATGTATACTCCTATTCTCAATGTGCAGTCTAACGTGTTAAAAGGTGCGATTTACACTTTAACCTTTTAATAAAGATGCACTTTGCACCATCCGTCCAAAACTAATGGCATTTAAATGAATATTCGGTTACTTTCCTGGACTTAATGGCAAGATAGTCCATTCAATTCAGCATATCTCAAAACTTAAATATGTTAGGTTGCATATCACACATCACACAATACGTTAGGGTGCACATCGGCATTGAACAGTACGTTAAGGTGTAAACAACATAAATGACAAATACGTAGGTAGCAAAATAATTTTGAGAAAAGCATAGGGTGTATTAAAAAACCGCGATAAGGTTTTTAAAATTGGCGGACGACAATGCCCTTCACACATTCACTTGACTTGCACATGATAGAATCAAAAATGGCATATTTCGTTAGTTTTGGACGGATGGTGCAAAGTGCACTATTTTTGAAAGGTTAGGGTGTAAATCGCACATACATTAGAGTGCACATTGAAATAGGAGCATACGTGAGGAAGTTTGACGCATTTATCTCTTTTCGTAACCTCATTGTTAGTATTCGAACTCGTCCAAATTTTGATTATCTTAGCCTAACGAGTGAGAGATATTTTTTCATCAAAACGTTTTTGCAGTACCTAATGGAAGAAGATCGAATAAGCGACAACATATGTAGAACAAACACATTGCTTCAAAAGACAGTAACTACTACGAGTTGGAATTTCTTATTAGAAAAGTAGAAGAAAGAGTTAAAAAAGACAGCCTATCCACATGATGCTTTTCTTTTCTTAATCACACATTATTGGTAAGAGAATCATAATCAATTCACTTCATCACCTACTTAAGTATGCAACCTTGTTCCTTCATTCGTTCGGACAAAATCTAAGGCACTAGGAATCAATCTACTCAACAAGGTACCATCTGATCTTATTCTCATGTTCTTGTGTGTGATTACATCTCTATTTCTTAATTGAGTTCTTGTGGTTTCACTTATATTTCAAGCTTTATTTAGATCAAGAATCCAGCATCCTATCTATGTTTATACTACAGAAAGAAAGAATCTTTTTTTAAGGATAGTTACATCTACACTCTTGAGGTTTTGGTCTAATTACAGAAATATTCTCTACCATCTGAATTAATACAGATACCCCCATGAGCTTCAAAAACATATACAAATAAGGTCTATCTGTCTTGTATAGGATGATTGTGTAATTAGACCAAACCTTAGGGGATGCAGGCTTAATTGTCCTTTTCTCATTTCATCTATACAGGCTATAAAGCTGTTTTGAAAATAAATATGTGATAATTGACAAAAGTGATTGTTAAATGATCTCTTGTTTGCTAGAAGAACAAAATGGCTACTGAGGGTCCAAGCTGGGCAGATCAATGGGGTGAGGGAGGCTTTGGTGCATTGGAAGAGGACAATACTAAAAACAAAGACGCCGGCTGTGACAAGAAGGCGACCACCACGACTGGATTTGGTAAGGCCAAAGGAGCAGCCATCGCCGGTGCTCAGAAGGTTAAGAACGGCACGGCATCGGGGATAAAGTGGGTAAAAAACAAATGTCAAAAGAAGACCACTTCTACATGAACAAATACACTTCGATGCCATCAAGAGTGTAAAACTTGTTTTGTTACAGATTGGCTAAAAGATGTACTGCTATGTTAAATTGGAGAGATAGAAAAGAGCATACAATCCTTGCAGCTTAATCAGATTTCTGCATTATATTGTAAAATTCACATTCTTTTCATTATATGGATATGATTGAAATACTTTTTTAGATTCTCTTCGAGTTGTACTAGAGCAGAGATAAAGCCTTAACAACCATACAAGAATGTATAAATGCGTACTAGAATGAGAAAACTAAATAATTTCAAGACATTGCTTTCCACGCGAGACAAGAGGAAAAAGTTTATTCAGAATTAAGAATGTCACGAATCCAACTTAAAAAAACCGAGTTGTCGGATATACGTCAGGAAAGAACAGTAGATAAAAGTGTTAAACGAAAGAGAAATTTACAGTTGAAACTGTATTTACAGAAAATGACTTGTCAGTGTCCCTCATAGAACCCGAAAGTGTTCTCGCCGCTGTAGGTCATGTAGAGAAACCCATCTTCATCTTTGTTTTCCTCGTAAATTGCAGACATCAGAGAAGCTGTAATAGATATAAAACCGATGTTAGAAAATTAAACATACATGTATGACAATTTAACATCAGATCCTACTAACCAGTTGGAGGCAGCGTGTTATTGACAAAGACAAAGATAGCCTTCTCAGCACCGAGTTTAATCCTCTTCCGCACAACATAAACAAACTGCCCGACAGTCAAATCAGCAGGAACAAGGTATCTGCGGAAGAAAGATGGATACTATTATGTAAAACCCACAAAAAGTAACCGAACAATAGGAATTATCTTTTACTGTAAAATTATCATGCGTCAAGGAAGAGAGTAAAGTGCTAGTAAGGTGTATAAGCATCTTAAGAACTTTCCATCTTGAACAAAAGAGAAATGCATGTATTCACAGAAAGTCCAAGTGTATCAATAAACCTTCTTCTTACACTCCAAAATCACATGGACGAACACCAGCCATTTGATGTATACTTGCTTAATGCAAATAACTGAGCCAGAACAGAGGCAAAATTTCCTAGTAATCCAAAATGTCCAGCCCAAACTTTAGACTATGATACAAGCCCAAAATAATTAGATGTGGAAGTTGTGCTGACAGCTTCTATAGTTATCATGCACAAAGAATTGGCGTGATAAACTAAACAGAGAATGTATACCTAGCATCAAATAAAAACGAGAAATAAAAATAAACCATTCATTTATTCGAAAAATTGATTTCTAACTTGAGCTGAGTATGCAAGTTTGACAGCAGACAACGCCACAAAGTATCAGTTAAAGAACACAAGTGTTCAAATTAAAATTTCAGAAACTTTCAGGTAAGTTAGTGCAACTCACTTCTTCTTATCAATGTCAGGAACATCACTTCTGTCTGCCTTTTCTACAATAACCTGAAAAAGTAGAATATTTATAAGAACTACCAAACAGTAGAAGGATTTAGCTCCATCACAGGACACAAATGGCTTCAACGAAAATTATAAAAGATCATACTGGAATTCTGTCAGGATACTTCTCCCTGATTCGGCCAGATTCTGCTTGTCTCTTCTCTGCAGAGATGAAACAGTACATCGGATGAGAAGAGAATCACATGAAGAAACCAAGATTGCCAATAGGGCTTTATAACAAAAGTTGAAGTTTTTAACGAATAGGACATTGGTTCAAATAAAATTCTTGTACACACTAATTAGATAGGTTGAGCCTCACTGCATCCAGAAACAATCAAGTAAACGGTTGCTCTCCCATAAGGAAGGAGATCCAAGTTTGAAGCTAAAAAGTATCAGGTGAAACAACAAACACAGCTTCTAATTAGAAACCTTTAGCAACAATCTAATGTGTTTACTTGTACTAATTCACACATAAGAAAAGCCCCTCATTGTATTAGCTAGTAATTATTGACAGACGGTTTGGTGATCCATGCTCACTAAGATAACAAGTATTATAAAGGATATAAAAATGAATTGCTGCAGATCGCCTCTTCACATTTAAATTAATTTTTGTCAAAAATTGAACAAAAATAGATCCATCAGCAAATGTAACTAGTTCTTTCCGAGAACAGGATAATTTTGGAGTAATCGTCTTCTACTTCCAATGAAATAAAGTACATTAGCCTTTTATTTCATACAAACAGGAAGAAATACACCAATAAACAAACAGCAAACATCAGGCAGTTAACGATGAGCATGAAGATACAAAAAGTACTACAAGGGAGCATATTTCCGCCGACACAAAATATGTCCAATTATATAGACATATATATTTGCGTAGATACAAAGTAGTGAACCACTGAAAATTTCGTAACGGCACGCATCATAACATAACGTAAACTGGTTCACAAATTAAGAGTTCAAATATCAAGCCATTCCTTTCCACAATGGACGAGTCAAAAACATATTCGCAGAACCGTTGTTGGAGCTGAATATTCTCCACATATGAATTTGATTCCAAGCCCCACATAAAGAATACAAACATAACCACAGAAAAACAGATGATAATAATCCCACTTGCTAAAAAAGAAAACTCCATGTATCATAATACTCATCACACCTTTTGTCAATGCTATCACAATATCTCCTATAGCAAAACTCCATCAAAACTACCACTATATATTGCCTACCACTGCTTTTATCAACATCAACATCATATACATACCACATGAATAATCATATGACCACTAATACACAAGATTAATCCACAACAGCAACAAATTACCAACAAAAATAAATAAATAAAATCCCAATTGATTATAAAGGACATCAAAACACAACGCACCTAAAGGGTGCTCAAGCTTGAAAGAACTCTTGGCCATCGCTAAATTCGTTTCTTGATCTCTCACTGCAAAATTCAAACATCGAAACATCACTACAAACCCACAAAAAAAAAAAAAAAATATTTCTTTTCACAAAAAAAACACAACCCCACAATATTAAATCGACGAAACTATAAAACCCAGATTTTATTTTTCGTTCCAAACTTACCAAACGATGATTTAAAAATCGAATCTTGATCGAACAAATCGCTCTAAAATTGAGTGTCAAAATCAATAAAAAGTGAGTCTTTGTTTGAGGAGCTTATATGTATATAAGATAAGAAGGAGAATTTGAGGAAGAAACGTATATTGGGCTTTCGAATTTCACACGTAATGTGATCGCAAAAAGATTGCGTTTCACAAGCAATAGAGTTTCTTGTAATTAACTGAATTGGGTTTTATTTTTTGTTATTCATTTATTAGTATTGAAAGGTACGGTGTCGTATTGTGCAAGTTTGTTGAAACGGTGTCGTTTTGGAGGGGTTAAAGATAGACATTGTTGCGTGGAGTTTGGGTATATCCGCTCCGCATCTTACGGGCCAAGGCTATTTGACTTTAACCAAAATTTGATTGATTCGAATCTTTTTATTATTCGTTTTTATTTTATATGTACATTTTGGTAAAATCAATAAAATAATAACCTATGTTCTTTTTTGGCACAATTGTTTTGTTATGTTACGAATGTTGATTTTATTTTTAGAGCTATGGGATATCAGGTTATTCGTTTCATCTTCGATATTCATATGCAATCTCTCTCAAAAATAGGAAAATATTCGTTTTGATATAGTTATTCTTAAATCATATAATGTTGCCATATAAATTAAACTAGCAACCCTACACACGCGGTACCGCGTGTAACTTTTAGCCATGATATTCATTTTTTTTCTTTTTAGAACAAATCGAAAATTGTACTTACAGTTTTGACGTCAACTTTTCTTGATTTTTGAAACTGAACTCATTTTCCTCTAAAATGTTGATGCATATCAAAGAATCCCCTGCAAATAGAATTAGAAATAAGTTAAGAAAAATAAGATGATAAAGAGTAGAGGAAGAAGGCATCAATCATAAAATAGATTAGCATAAAGACGATCCAAGACAGAAAAGAATAAATAAACAGGAAGTGAGAGATTTTAGGAAGTGAAATATCCATATCTTAAATGCTAGTAAAAAAAACCGTGAAGTAGTTATTTTTCAAAATATTCATTATTTTTTGAATTTGCTTTAGCCTTACTATTAGAAAGTTGGAGTGTGGGGGGGTGGGAAGTTAAGAAAATTAAGAGGAAACATATTCTTGATTAAATTAAAAACTAAAAAAAAAAAAAAGATAAATAAGAATCTACAAAAACCGTTCCCCTAAAAGTGGGGGATGTGGCTACTCATCAATTCCGGGAAATTGAATAGTTGGATAGGGGAAGAACAAAATTCCCTTCATATCCCCACTTTTTTTTATTTTTGTGAGTAATTTAAATAGGGGTATTTTGGGCATACTATTAATTTGGTATAACACCTACGTAACTCCCCATTTGTGAGTAAAAACAGGGTTCTCTTATATAATAGTATAGATATAGATGAGTGAATTGATTGTGAGCGGCTTCGGTGAATATTTAAATAACCGAATATATAGATTGGACTTCTTTAGATGCCTATGAACAGGTCATTCACAGGATATGCCCTACCAAACATTAATAATTTATGATAATATATAGAAATATTAATTAGCACATATATAGTTTTTTTTTTAGTTTGACATTTGAAAATAATAATATATTTATCATAGTCGGCGTTCTTCCTCATATTTAATTAACTAAACCATCCTATCAAAACAATTTTTTTTTACAAAAACCGAATAATCAAATGCTATTATTCTTATCTTTACGAATCTTATGGCTCAATGTGGAGGAAATAAATAGCTTGAAGATACTTTGACACTCATTCACAATTTTTTTCTAATTAGAAGAAAATTAATTTCCTTATTCCGTTAGGTGAAATCTTTTTTTTCTTTTATGATTTTCTTTCCTTATGTCGATATTTTAAAGAAAATACTAAGAGATAAAAAATATTAAAGTTTTTAATTTAAGGGAAGACGTAGGAATATTACAGTATATGAACTAGTTCGATACAAGCCCAAAAAGAAAACCTACCACTGCCGGGTACGGAACTGGGCTTCATTTAAATAATTAAATTGGATTGTCTGAACTCTGAAGTGGGTTGGGCTGATATAACTATTTATATTCAAAGAACAGATTTACTTGGAGGTCGGTTTGTGAACAATCCGAGCCGAACTTCTATTAAATTGTTTAGAAGGATTATTAAAGTAACACCCCCGAGGTTATTGTAATTACAGAAACTACCATGTAGTTTGAGACATTATAGAAACAACCCCTGACTTTTAGAAACTTACCCCTCTTACAACTTAAGGACTATTTGTGTATCATTTACGATATATTTATGCTTATTTTACTCACACCTAAGTTTGGTATAATCACAAAGACAATCTTTGATTTTTGGAAATTTTAAAAATAACACTCCCAATAATTTTAGACATTACTATATTATTAAATAAAAATATAAGATATTCAAACTCGATTTTTAAGTTTTAAAATTAAATCCATATATAGTTTTGAATCAAAACGTGTAACTTTTTTATTTTTATCTTTCAATCGAAGCTCCGCCCAAACTCAACTAATTACCCATCTTTATGCCATTTTTCTCGTTGTAATTGTAACCTAACAATTATTTTAGCGACAAAATAACACATTGAAAATTGACTCCATGGAATTGAAAGAAGATGAATACTCCAAAGTATTGGAAGTCGTAGTAAAAGTAGTGCATTTGGTTTACTTGCATGCCCAAGAATAATAATTCTCCTGTCACTGTTATTGGTGATTCTCTCATTATTCTTTATTTATGTGAAAATCTCGATTATTTATGTAGCTTTTGTTAATTTTTACTCAAAAGGAGAACTTTTGTAATTGTGTTTTCTATTTTTTTGTCTAAGTTTTTCTAGAGATTGCGTGGAGATGTAATTTTTTTACCAAATGCTTCTATTTTGGTTGTGATGAGCTGAAAATTCCGTAGTCATGATGGTAATAGTACTTGATATGGAACTGCGACAAAATTCATGAGATTATTACAAGTAAATAAAAGTTAAGGAAAACAAAATAAGAAATTAAATATTTTGGTATGTATTCAAATATATGGATCAAGTTATTAAATTTACGTTAAATAGTTTTAATATTTTTGAGCTAATAATATGGTAGGTTCTAAAATTACATAGGATATTTTTTAAATTTTCATCGATCAAATTTTTTTTATAATTACACGAAACTTCAGGAGTGTGAGTGTAATATGAATAAAAGTATCATAATTGACATCCAAACAGCCCTTAAGTTGTAGAGAGGGGTTCTTGTAAGTTTTTAAACCTCAAGAGGGTTTCTGTAATTTCTCAAACCATATGGGTAGCTCTGTAATAACATCAAATCTCACAAGGTGTTACTGTAATTATCTCTTGTTTATAAATGTTACAAAAGTCAAAATTGGTTGTCAAGTCCTTACACTAATTGAAATAATTGTCAAGTCTCTCCTACAATTAATATATCATCAAATGCAATGTTGGAAAAATCTTAGCTATTGTTTTGTACACCTTTTGATTTCAAGCAATAAGAAACATTATTCTATTATCCTTATTTTCTTCTTGACCATTGTTATAATTGTTCAATACTTCAATTATCTTCTGCATTCCTATTTCATTCAAATTATTAATCTTATTTATAACATGTAATCAACACTATCTATCTTGATCCAGCGGTGCCTAGAAAGTTTTTTTAGTTTTCTGCCATATCCTTAATCCATTTTCTTTACTGCCAAAATTCCGCAAAAAAAAAGAAAAAAACAAAAACAAAAACAAAAACAAAAAAACAAAATAGGCATATTTTTAAACCATTCCAACACTCAAAAATTCTATAGTAAAAAAAAGAGAGTGTTTATCCCATATATAGATCCTTAGTCAAGACACTTTTTTTAACTTCAAAATGAGTGGGTTTTTTTTTTTGTCGAACTTCAAAATGAGTGGTTAAAGGCTTCTATGACTGAAGTCAAGACATAGTCATGGAGTCAACAAGTAACTCAGTTGATTGCTATGACTAAAGCAATGATCACGTATTAGAAACCTCAACTTAACAAACCAAGCTCGAGTTCAATGAATAGAATACTTCATATTGTGATTGCCAAACACTCAACATCTCGAATAATTATTAAGTGACTCAAACTTGTAATGTTTGAAATTCGGGGTGGACTATAACCATTTTAATAAACATGTAACAGATTTTGTTGAAACGTCACTTATTAAGGAGCATTCTGACGAGTCTACCTAAGTGAATCGTAGAAGCGAGACTGCTTCTATGGAGTTGTGGGCTTTAACTCTAAAAATGTTCTTGATATCAATATATATACACATGGTCGTCAACATGTCGACTTGGTGGAATGAAGAACAACTAGAGATGTATGAGGTACTTGTCAGGTTAATCAATTAGATCTGCTAATTCAAAGCCTTTTCTACTGACTTTTTTGATTAACTTTGATAAGTTTTTATTAAGTCATGGTTCAAGTCGAGAGACATCCTCAATTGTTCACAAAACTTCTTAAATTTTACAACCAGTAATATTTTAAAAATGATGGAGGATTGTTAGATTACTTCCGAGAATAATATTGTGATATATAAAAGAGAGTTGCTCACATTGCTAAAATATGGGATGTAAATGTAAAAGAAAATAAAAGCTTTCATGAGTAGCATTCGACGTCGGCTAATAGTAATGATTACAGACTTAGGTAAACATAAATACTTTTGGACTAAAGAGCTTTTATAAGCCAAAGAGTTTGAGTGTAAAAATGTACTTTTAATGTGAATATATTTATGTCAAAAGTCTATTACATATATAATGAAAAGTGTACAAGACATAAGTGGAGCAGAACTTCGTTAAGCTAAGTCTGAACGTGCATGCGCGCAGCATGAGTGACACTTTTATTTGGCGAATTTAAAACCACTTAGCATCCATCAAGATGGAGGTCGTAGATTTTAATATTTAATTCTATGGAATAAATGATGGGAGCTTATAATCTCATTATATAATTAAGGATAAATTGGACCATGGAGATTTCTTGTCACTTAAGATAAAATTTGACGGTTTTAATTAATTAAAAATTAGGTGTTGTAAATATTTAAATTTGAGTTTTCATAATCAACCGTCTTATTACTTAATCATCATATCATCTAAATAGATGATCTGACACTTAGGATTTAAACTAAAGTTGCATTTTTTTTCTGAAAGATCTGAAAAAATGTGTCTCTTCAAGAAATCACCTCAGTGTTAATAAATCTTTGAGAAAACTTTGCTTTTGGTCTCTCTTTACCTCTACGTACATAGTTAGTTGCTGCAGAACTAAGTCAATATATTTGCATACTTGTTCATTATTCAAAGGTTTGATGTCCTTTATGAACACACACCACTGAATGTTCATATATCTACAAAATTGTTTGAGGCAAACATATACCAATTCGTTTTATATCTCTTTAGTTGCAGCAGAATTAATTTCCTATATTTGCGTACTTGTTCATTATTCGAAGAATTGATTTTGTTGTTGGCAAAATATAGTCAATTAAACACTTCTGCACTTAATTGTATCTCAGGAAGTGATTCATTGTAATCTCTACTGTACCAATATTAAGTAGTTGTAGGAATAAATTCACTTTAAAAAAAGTAACATTCCACACAGGGGCGGACCCACGTTGTGGGCTAGCCCGGGCTGAAGCCCCGGGTCAATTTTGGCCCAAAAATTAATAGGTATATGTCTTCTATTAATATAGCCCAACTCAACAATAATATACATATAAAATCTAGGCCCAGTACGAATAATATTCAAAAGCCAAAAAAAAAAAAAAAAACAACTCACTTGGTCTGTTGGTCAGCTTAAGAACTTAAACAAAAAAGGAAAAAAGAAAGAAAAATATAAAGGAACAGACGCACAGCTTAAGAACTAAAAGAAACGGAAAAAAGAAAGAAAAATAAAAAGGAACAGAACGCACAGCTTAAGAACTAAAAGAAAAGGAAAAAGAAAGAAAAATAAAAAGGAATGGACCCACAACACAACAAAAAAAGCCCCTCTTTTTTCACAGAGGCAAAGACAAAAAACATCCTCCCCTCTCTTGAAATTTCACTCAACCCCTCTTCTATTCTAAAATCCAATTCCAAGTTCACCTTAATTTGTAAGTTAATCAAGTTTCATTGTTAATCTTTGTTATTTTCTATAGAATAGACGATTATTGATTTATTGTGCATTCAAACCCTAGTTACCTCTTGTAGTTTTTGAATATACATCAAAGATTTTCTTTTTATTTTGTTAATATTTTATTTTCATCAATAATTGATTGCGAGGGCTTGAAAGTGAGACTAGTATACTCTTTTTTATGCATAAAAATGTTTGTGTGATATATTTTGCTTCATGGTTTAGAATTTAGATGTTTGATGGATTTTAGGAAAAAAGAAAAGGTAAAAAAAATATTATATGTTTTTGGTTGATACTTGATAGGTTGAGGTAGTAGGCTTAGATTGACAACTTTAAGTCAATGATTAAATAATATACACTTGAGAAAATTCATAGTAAAACAAGCTTTAAAGGTTTTTAGATTCTTTCCACTACTAATAGAAAATTAGATTAATATTTTTATTGTTATTATATTTTTTTTGGGGTAGTGTGAAAGTTGTAGCCTATATCTTAATGGAGTTTGATATGAATCTTTTTAAGTTGTTTGTTGGCATTCTTATTATATCTTATGATTAATAATTTTATATAACTAATATATTATATTTTCTTTGTTCATGTCTTTATAATATGTTATAATTCAAAATGAAGAATGAAGGAATCGATAAGGGAAAAAGTAAAACTATGCTTTCATTCTTTAGACCGAAAGAAGGTGTATCAACAAGTTCAAAGCAACCTCCATCTAATGTTGATCAAAGTCATTGCAAACGTCCAAGAGTTGATGTTGATGTTGATGTTAACTCTCTTGAAAGAGATCCAGCTATACATACCCCGATATGGCAACTTCCCATTAATCAAAGAGACGAAATCAGACGTGCTTACATCAAAATAGGACCGTACCAATCACTTTTATATGAGTATCCACGAACAGAAGTAGGATCACAAAATCGTCGCTTTCAAAGCAGTTGGTTTGAGAAATTTCCTTGGTTAGAGTACTCTCCTTCAAAAGATGCAGTATATTGTTTTCCGTGCTTTCTTTTTTAGAATAAAGCAGCTCGTTATACTACATTTACTTCAGAAGGGTTTAAAAGATGGAAGCGAGTGAATAACGGGGAGAGATGCTCATTTCTATTGCATGTCGGGGATTCTACTTCACAACATAGCAATAATGTGAAGTCTATTGATGATTTGATGAATGTGTCTCGCCACATTAATAATGTGATAAAAGAACAAGTTCCAAGTTCAGGAGATGTACCGAAGAATAGGTTGCGGCTAAAAGCAATAATTGAAAGTGTTCGATGGCTTAATTTACAAGCATGTGCATTTAGAGGGCAAGATGAATCAACATCTTCCCGAAATCAAGGTAATTTTATTGAGATGCAAGACTTTTGGGAAGGATGAATGATGGTATTGGTGATATTATCTTAGAGAATGCTCCACAAAATGCAAAATATACCTCACCGAAGATTCAAAAAGATATTTTGCATATTCTTGCTAATAAAGTGAGAAATAAAATTTGTGATGATATTGGGGATGCAAAATTCTGTATTTTGGTTGATGAAGCCAAAGATGTATCTAGCAAGAGCAAATGCCATTAGTGCTTAGATTTGTTGATGTAAGTGGATTTGTAGAAGAACGATTTTTTGATATTGTTCATGTCACTGATACGGCTGCTGCAACATTTAAGAAAGAGATATCTAATGTCCTTGGTCGACCTAATCTACACATCTGCAACATGCGAGGTCAAGGCTATGATGGTGCTAGTAACATACGTGGTTCATAGAATGGGTTGCAAACACTTTTTTTGAGAGATTGTCCATCCGCATACTACGTTCATTGTTTTGCTCATCGACTACAATTAGCATTAGTTGTGGCTGCTGAAAAGGAGGTATATGTTTGGTTATTTTTCTCAAAAATAAATTCTATTGTTAATATTTTTAGTTCATCACCTAAACGTCTAGCTGAGTTACATGATGCTCAAGCTATTGAAATTGCACATATGATAGCTACCGGTGAACGTTGCAGTCCCCTGATGGAGTTCACCATTTTGAGCTGGTAAGACTCGCTGAAGTTCTCATTTTGAGTCTATTTGCAGTGTGGTAGATTTGTTCAGTCCCATAATGACGGTTCTTGAGAATATAGTAGATGGGGGAGAAAAAATCAATATTGGTCCTTTATTGTGGCAGCTGTTCACTTTTAGTCATTTATCGTAGCACCTCTTGCTTTTAGTCCTTTATTGTGTCATTCTGTACGATTTCAGTCATTTTTTGCCGAAAAAACCGAATTTCAGCCGGAAGTTGCCCACGTGACTTGCACATGCAATCCACACACGTGCGAGAGACACGTGTGTTTGGCGCCAAATCTTTTAAAAAAAATTAAAAATATTTTTGGCACCAAATTTTTTTTAAAAAAATTAAAAAACAAAAATTCGGCAGCTCTTTTTGTCTCTAGATTTATGTAAATGATGATTTTGCCTCAAAATTATTAATGGATACTCACTTTAGCCCCTAAATTCCTACTTTGGCTTTAAAATTTAATAAAAATCTCAATTTCACCCCCAAAAGTTTTATAAAATTCTCATTTTAATCCGTGAATGTCTCAATAATACTGTTACTGACATAAAACATTTTCAGGTATTCCCATTGATAACGCTAACCAAAAATAAAGATTTGAAACAAAGAAACGTGGGTGTACTGCAAACAGATTTTTCCCTTATGTATATTAACCTGAAAAGTTTATAAATTTAGTTTTGCAATAAGAATAGTTTAATACCATCATAATCTATTTGAATATTAAAAGATATCATCCAAAAACTATTCATAAAACATAAAAAATACAACACCTGAAACATAACATCCGGTGCATAGATTAATACCCAAAATCTAACAAAGGAATGGAAAATCGCTTGGATTTAGGTGTTAGGGTTTGGAAATAGGGGATGAGCAATCGAAATGGGAAAGAAATTGCACACTCTGTTTTTCTCTTCTAAACCCCTGTTCTTTTCCTTTTCTTTTTTGTTTTTCTAAACTTTATTACTCTATTTAGGTGAGAAATGTTTCTCAGCTCAAAAACGTTTTTCCTCGGCAATGTACGTTTTAATAAACTTTCTTTTTGTTTTGGTTTTTATTTTTATTTTTTAACTTGGGCGCCCAACACACATGTCACTCGCGTGTGTGCAGGTTGCATGTCCAAGTCAAGTGTGCAACTTCCCGCTGAAATTCAATTTTCCTGCAAAGAGGACTAAAATCGTACAAAATGACACAATAAATGACTAAAAGCAAGAGGTGCCAAAATAAAGGACTAAAAGTGAGCAGCTGCCACAATAAAGGACCAATATTGATTTTTTCTCTAGATGGGGGGTCCTCTAGCATAGTAAAGGGTGAAGCTGATGGTGCTTTAATTGCGTTGAGGACTTTTGATTTTATTTTCATATTGCGTTTAATGCGGAAAATCATGGGGATTACTGATCAGCTTTGTCAGGCCTTAAAAAAAATCTCTAGATATTTTAAGTCCAATGGATTTCGTGTCGATTACTAAAGGTTTACTTCATGATTTGAGAGAAGAAGGTTATGATAGTCTTTATGATCAAGTTGTTGTAGTTTGTTCGAAGTATGGCATTGAAATACCTAACATGGATGCTTATTATAAGTCTTCCACCGGTCGTTCTTGTCAGCAAAAGGATTTCATCACAGTTGATCATCACTATCGCTTTGATATATTTAATGTTGCTATTGATTTTCAGTGGAGGAGGTCAACAATAGATTTAATGAAGAAAGTGTTGAACTTCTTAGATTAAGTGCTTATTTGGATCCTCGAGATGGTTTCAAATTGTTCAACATTAATTGCATCTACACACTTGCTGATAAATTTTATCCTGATGATTTTCCAGATTTTTCCAGACAAGAGATGAATTATTTGAGAAGTCAATTGGAGCATTATAGAATTGATATTTTCGTCACCCGGAGTTTAAAGATATCTCTACCATTTCTGAATTATGTCAAAGGCTAGTCGAGATAAATAAGTCAACACATTATCATTTGATTGATAGGTTGATTCGGCTTGTTCTAACTCTCCCAGTTACTACGGCAACCACATAACGAGCATTTTCAGCTATGAAGATTGTTAAGACAGTGTTGTGTAATAAAATGGAAGAAGAATATTTAGCAGATACTATAGTGGTATACATTGAAAGAGAATTATCAGAAAGTGTGGATGTTGATTCGATAATTGATGAGTTTTACTCTATGAAGAACCGTAGAGCTCCACTCCAATAGCATTTTTTTTTTTCACTTAATGGCATGTAATTTTTATCATTTTGTAATCAATGGATATTACGCATTCTAATTTACATATTTGGTATTCTGTTTGTAGTATTAATTTTATTTATGTAACTCAAGTGAAGAGTAGCCCGGGGTGAAAAAAAATCCTAGTTCCGCCCCTGATTCCACACACCTTTAAAAATCGAGATTATGACAACTTCGATCAATTTCTCCAACATAGAACATGTAGCAGGAATTCTTAAATATGTATAATGGCGTGGATTAATGAAAGTAGCGTTCTTTAGATTTTGATAATACTTTCTTATCAATTTGATTAAATTGTAAAAACACGTTTATGTTCGGAAATTAAGATAAAACCCACAAAATATTACTATCGAATAAAATCTGATATACATCATTTTGGTCAATGCAAAAAAAAAATATATATTGTTAACAAAACTTTTCTATAAAAATTAAAGAAATAAACAAATGAAAAAACTTGGGATTATATATTCCAATTTATAAGTAATTCTAGTCATTATACATTTTTAAATTGTACAATATTGTGTTGCCAAACCCTAAAAAACAAATTTCATTATTTTGACATTTAAAAATATTGGTAGACGACTATAATTGACATTGTTATATATTATAATATTTTTTTTGAAGTGTCACTTGTGGCGGTTTACAATAGATATAGTAGTACGAGTAATTAATTAGTTCCCAAATAAAATGGCACAATAACTAGATACCATAAGATTACAAAATGTCATAAAAGAGTACATTAAATGAGGTGTTATAATACCACTTAATCAAATTCTAATAACTCTTTAACATAGCACCATACTTAAATATAGTGTCTACAATAAAAACCAACATATACAAACATATATGTTGAGGCGTTTCATACCTAATTTGGTCCCAACCCCTCGCCCCGCTTTTCTATAGAAAAAAAAAAAAAAAAAAATAGCATCAAATCAGTAGAATTTTACAACTGTAGGATCTAGCATGTACTGCTGCAAAGCTGGAGGTAGTGGTCCATCTTCTTAGGTATCTTCATTTAAAGACTCTCCCCCACTTGCTCCCTCATGTGCCCTTAGAACGAAACAACCCATCCCCACACCCCTCACGCCTTCAAAAATATTGTTCTATACATATATGTGCTCAAATTAAACTATATATTCTAAGTATTAGCAAGACTCTAGATTCATTTCACTACCTTTTTTATTAAATCAATTCCTTTTGTTTATCTATTTATTTGGGGGGAGGGCTTTGAACTTTGATTGATAAATTCTTTCTAAGTGCTCTTTCATTTTTATAAATTGTAAGACATTTAATTAGGCTTCATGCATTCCACGGCCATGTTAATTTGATCCGGTTCCAACTCTTCGTGACTTAATGACGATCAAACATAAGTACCAAACATGTTCAATAATATATAATAATCTTGTTCCAACAAGAAGTAGTAATAATGTAATAATAATAATAATAATAATGAGGACAAGACATGCACACTGAGATATGCCATGCCCATTGAATGCCCTCAATGTCTTAAATTGGGCAGAGAGATGGAAGGTGAGGGAGGGGCAAAAGGGGGTTCACCATTTTCTCGTGAAACTCAGTCACTGTCTTAGTACTACTCAGCAGAGACGTTAACGCCTGCCACAAGACATATATATATATATATATATATATATATATATATATATATATATATATATATATATATATATATATACACACAAATATACGTATATATACTAGAATAGTTGTATACAACTATAATACGCGGTTTTGGCGGCAAATTTCAATCTCAAGATGTATTGCTGTACGTATGATATATACTTCGTCTCCTTGTGAAACGAAATTACAAATAAACTTCATGTATATTCAATTAATGTGTCTATTTCAAAAATACTCCGTATACTAGGCTCAGTTTAGTTCAGTGGCAGATATGTGTCTATCTATGGCTAAATATATCATTTATATAGTCTGAAATAAAAAAAATAAAAAAAGATTCCTACTTCAAATATTTTGTGATATTATCTTTTACATGTTCATTTGCCTAATCTCATAATCATTTTTTTTGTATTTCTCATACTAATTTCAAGATTTATCTGTATTTTCACTTACTCTTTTCATTTAATAAATAAATATAAGATGATCATCTGAGACACAATATTTGAGTATAAAATCTTTTAAGAGGATAATTTAACCTTTTTTCAGAAAAATCTTTAGTTTTGGATAAGAAAATGGATGGAGACAAATTTATTGACTAAAGCAACATCACAAGACATGCATACTAAGAAATCAATTATTTCAAACTATGATAGCAATTAAATTATATATTATCAAATCAGGGGACACGACTAAGATGTCTATTTCTTTTGTGACATATTATATATACTTACTTAAATAGTTTTTGACTATTGTAAAAATTTCGCCGTAATTATGTTCTTTATATTTACTTTAATTATTTATTTCTTGTGCTAAACATCTATTGTTCAAGGTACTTATATATCCATAATGATTTTTTTAATTAATTTAAAATATGGATTATAATGACTGTTCAGATTTATAGTTAAATAGATATTATTCTTCAGCGTTCTAAGCTAAATTTCTGTTCCACCGTTACTGATATTGATATTGAGGTTTTGCATTAAGAAATATATTTATATGTTTTCTCTTCAAGATGTTTGTTTTTTTTTTCGAAAAAATAAATAAATAAACTAGTACAGGGTCTAAATAATAGTTTGAAAATAGGAAGGAGTAAGGTATCTCGTGAAAATCATAGGGATAATTAGTTACTTTCTTTTATTATGGGTTGATTTGCATATAATTTGATACCTAACATTATATATGATAATTATAGAAAGTACAATTTAATTAATGTTAGTTAGTTATATGATATTTTTTTTTTTTTTGAAAAGTAAAGTGAGATTTTTAGTAAAACTTTGATTTTTTATATGCATATATGGAGTACTATACAAGCACTTATTCTCTTTGTTTCTGTTGTGTGTGTAGTGTAGGCAGGACTACCTTTCTTCCATAAGTATATAATATACATCGTAATGGTGTCAAATCAATATGATTATGAAAATAACTAGAAAGAAGTAAGAGGGTCAAAGGAGAAGCTTCTTTTCTTCCTCACTTTTACTTTTCTTCCCCATCTTTTGATATTCAGGGGCCATATTTTTGTACTTTTGTAGTCATTTCCCATAACAAAATTATATGGGCTAAAAGGGCCCGCGGCTAGCTAATTTCTTCCATGAAGAATAAATGTTATGTTAAAGTTATTTTGTTTTTCCATATCAATAGAAATTACGATTCCTTTGTTTAAACAAAGATGGAAGAGAGGGAGGGAGGTATACCCCATGAAAGTTAATTAATTTATTTGTTCTTGAACACGAGCTACATACAAAGAGTTTCTAACTATAGAATAATCAGTACTTTGTATATGAAATAAAGTTTAAGTTCTTCGAATTTTATATATATATATATATATATATATAATATTAGCCTTTAATTCCACGTAGCGCTACTTCACTGGAAAAATTCATACAATCCCCCTGCATTTCAGAAAATATATATATGAATTAAACTCCTTCGTCTTATTATTATTTTGTTCGTACAAATCCACCTCATGTTTTCAAGAATTTTGCCCCAACTGTATTTTTAAAGAGAAACACTATAGTATGTTGATTAAATATATACAATTATCAATTTTATAAAGAGATGATTTATGAAAAAAATTATATTCCTTAGCGGTATGCTAGCTGCATAATTATAGATGACAGGAGCGGGTCTCGTGCAGGTTTCTAATATAAGATAGGATTTGGCGCAAATTTCAAAAAATGTGGGGTTATAATAAACAAAGAAGGGGTTAGGTGCAGTGTTTTTAAAGGCACAAAAGGATTTTACGAAGGAATATATAATACAAAGAGATTTTGTGCAAATTTTTTAAAAATACTCAGTCTTTGACAAATGATAATTTGCTAACGAAACACTCGTGTGATCATGGGTCAGTTGTGAATTGTTATATTTCAATGCAAAACTTTTTATCCTAATTTTGATAGACTAATATAATCGAATATTCAAATCACCTAAACTTCTATAAGTTTATATTCGTCATATTAAATGGTTTATTGTTGAATAATGAAGTACTAATGAAATAAGTACTAAATAAAATTAGATATCCAGTGATATTAATTTGTTAGTAACACCTTCAACATTCCTAAGAACACAATCATTGACCTAAACAACTTATGCTTCATAAAACCAGCATTCTTATCCCCGACAGAAACATCAAATTATAGCTGATGATGAAGAATATGCATGTCGGCATTCGCCTATCATCTTGAAAAGTTATGTATTAAGTCTTCCACCTATTTTTCATGGGAAAAACTCATAAATTCCATTGAGTTTAGAAAATATGCACCTAACCTCTTCGTATAATTTTTGTTTGCAACAAAATCCCCTTATATTTTTTAAAACGTCCACCAAACACTCTTTTGACACACTTACTTAAATATGAATTGTCAATTTTATTTTAAAAGAGGGTTCAATGCAGATTCTTAATATAAAATACATGAGAGGATCCCATGCATATCTATTAATAACAAGAGGGGTTCTCTTGCAGGTTTTAGAGAGGATATGATGCAAATTTCGGAAAATACGTGAGGTTATATTAAAAAGAGATGGGGTTTGGTGTATAAATTTTTGAAATACGAAGAAGTTTGTTGCAAATAAAAGAAATAATTCGAGAAGATTTGGTGTAGGTTTGAAAAGTACAAGGAGGTTTTATGCATTTTCATCCTCTTTGACACACTATAATTTGTTAATTGAAACATTAATGTGATCATGGGTTAGTTGTGAATTGTTATATTTCTATGCAAAAGCTTTTATCTTATAAATTTTGATAGACTATTCTCAATTGAATATTCAAATTATCTAAAAAATTAATAGGTTGTATTCATCATATTAAATGATTAATTAATTCTTGAATATTGAATTGAGGAACTAATTACCAGAAAAAAAAAAAAAAAAAAAAAAAAAAAACTGATGATCATAATGATGCATGCATATGTAGAAACAAAATTAGACTCGATAGTAACACTTTCAACATTCATAATAACACAATCATTCACCAAAACAATTTTTGCTTATCGAAATCATGCATTCTTATACCATTATAGAAACATCAAATTATATATAGTAGATGATGAAGAATATGCATGTCGGCATTCATCTATTGTCATCTTGAAAAACTACTAAGTCTTAGAGTATGACGTCATAAACCAAAAATTGCCGGAATACAAGGATAAACTCTTATGAAAAAGATAAATACATTGACCGAGAAAATTAATAATAGTGCCGTTTGAAATTCAAACAGAGTCGTCATGGCTTTAACACCCCTTTTCCCGACCTCATAAATGCCATATTAAAGGCTCCAGATTTGCTTCAGTTAGCTTTTTCATCGTTACTTAGCTTTTGAGTAAATATACCCTCCTTTTTGTTTGTTGGGTTGTTGGAAAATTCATTAATGCACTGTTCTGCAAAACACACTCCCTATACCCCCCCACCCACCCCCCCCCCCCCCCCCACACACACCTCACCTATTTCTATTTCTATATCTCTCATGCTATTGTTTCACATCACTTACAACTCAATTTTATTCTCAAGATTTGATATTATTCTATTCTTGCATATATATTATATTCTTCATAGTTTTGTGTTTTTCTCTTGTTGTTGGGAATTAAGGATTAATATAACTGTTGAGTATCTATCATCATCAGTATAAAGCATACGGGATGTTGGTGCGGTTCAATTAGAAAGCCGTGCTCTATAAGTTAAGAGCTCGGTTATTTGATTGAGCCGTGCCAATATCACGTATATACACTACTGCTGATGGTCAAGGGGTTCTTCACATGCATTAATCCAAGGAACAGGTACTGCTACTATTTTATTGAATTTTTATAGTATCGTCGATGTTTTAGACTTCACCGATGATTTTTTTTTATTTTCGTTAGTAAAACCTAGATTTTATTAGAAAAAATCGTCGTCGTTGTTCAGTTTTTTTGTAGTAAATAATGATTTTCTCTTGAAATTTTGCAGAAGGTTTGAACATAAAATTTTGTAGTAGAAGATTTGAAGCAAAATAAAGCATGTAGAATATTTTAGGGTTTTGGCAGTAAATCCTCTTGTGTTTTTACATTTACAGGCAAAAGAAATGCCTTACCCTGTGAAGAAAAGAGTTAAAAGTAATGTTTCTTTCCATTTTTGCACGTGTGAAATTGTTACTTTAACACAAGAGTTATGTTCACCTGGAAAAAGCTAAAAGTGGTTGTTATTTTTGGGCTGTCAAAAGCTTTTTATACCCTCATACATCTACTCTTAAAAAAAGTATATTTTTGCTCTTACATATAGATGCTAAAATAAATAAAAGAAACAGGGAGCGTTAAATTCCAAAAAATAGAAAAAATATAAGGTACCAATGAATTCGATAACATATAACTTTTTTGTTTTAGACTAATTTTTAACTAAGAGCATTTTAATATTTTTAAGTAATTAAATACATGAAAATTAATAGCCATCACCTTAAAATTGGCGGGATTTTTTCGCCTTTTTTTTTTCTGTAGGATCGTTCTATTGCGCATAATATACACATTGGAGTTATATATAAGAGAAATATATATAGGTAATTAGTACCATAGAGTTTAGACTTTTTCTTTTTATTTATATATGGGATGGAGTGTAGACATATATTCATGATTCTTGTGTATGCAACTAATTAATGTTACAAATTCAAGAAACTTTCAGGAGCTTTTTCGAAAGGTAGACAAAATCTTTCTCAATCATTTACTTTCTTCTACCTAAAAGCTTCCCACTTTCTTGACGACGAGTTTGTGGTAGGTGCACTAGTATAACTTTTCATCTCAGCATTTAAAGCCATTTTCAAAAGTGCAACAACATTTTAAACCTTTTACCAATTGTCTTAAACATTGAAATAAATGCAACCAATTGGTTATTAAAAGAGTATAATAGGATGTGAGTTCGTAAGTAAATTAACCATGAAAGATAATCATAATGCATCATGCTATATAATTGCTTAATCATAAACATAAAATTTAGAATTACCACTTTTTAATGAATCAATCTTTTTCTTTACAGGAGAATTGGTAATCACCAGCTGACTCGTACTTATAGACGTATTAACTAATTATATTTTAATTTTCTCCAAATTTCGAGTAACCTAGCTAGCTCCAGTTTGGTGAAAATTAATTTTTACTTTTTAGCAAACAATCAAATTCCTAGTCAAATGTCGCAAATGATTGTGTGTGTTTCATAGAAAAAGTCTCTGCCAATATTTTGCCTTTAGGAATGGAAATCAAGCTTCAAAACTGAATTAATCCATCATAGTAGAATATTATAAAGTCCCCACTAACTCAAAGGTGGAGGGCAGAGCTTTGCACCACAAAGATAGAGCTGGACCGGATGAATCATGAAGCATATTAGAAAGAGGTTGATCCGATCCGGTCAATACTTACATTTTTTATTTATTTTTTTAAGAAAAACAAAATTTTGCAGCCGACTCTTCGTATCGTGAAAATAATTGATTAGTATATAAGTGAAATTAAAGAAAAACAGTGATTTACTATCTTGTATATTTTCAATTCGCCAAATCAAGTGCCAAATTTTACCAAACGCAAATTAGTTGTAGCTATTTAATTAACATTAATTGAACTGATACAAATATATTATTTTTAGTCTTATGTTTTTTTTTTTTTTGAAACAGTAAAATTTCCTCATGTTTTCTCTTACTCAAGCAATTACTTCCACGGAGCGAAAAATAACACGTTGTAATGTCACAAAATAACTGTATATGGAGTTAATCTCGCTCAAATTATTCATTCGTTATTTATTTAGATTATTTTTTATAACTAGATTACATTTTTTTATCCTGCAAAATCAATTTATTCAAATGGAGGCAAAAGGTCCTCCAAACCTAAAGTTACACACAAGAATTACACAACATCACCTAAGTTTGATTAACTTAAAAAAGGAGCAATATATCAGTCCAACAAAGAGTAAGGAAATTTTGTAATCCTTGTCTCAACCCTCAATAATGTTTTCACTTTGATAATCTTCACAAACTTGTTTATTTCTTGACCAGGTTCATTTCAGAAATTTAGCCTGCATACCCCGTAACGTTCAGATTATATAAAAACAAATTCAGACCTAACATGCTTCCTATTCTCCTTATCCATAATACTTTACGATGATCTTGTTGCAACTTTTGAATATATATGTATTGTGATGATGTGAAAATGCAGAACGCTTTTACCCCAAAAGTTACATGACACTTTTACAACTTTGTAACAAATTTAAATAAATTCAAAACTAAAATTTCAAAATAATTTATTTAGTTCTAAGTTTTAATCTTTAAGTTAAGTCTCCCAATTTTTGTTAAATATTTAAATAATGCATAAGATGAAAAAAAAAAAAAATAATAATAAAAAGAGAAGAGTCTTCTTTTTCCTCAATCCTCGACCCCGCCCCTAACAGCGGTGGAGATTTCTCAATCTATCGAGATGGGGTTATGTTTTTTCTTTGGTGTTTTCAGTTTATGTTCTTTATTTGTTGATGAAGAATACGTCGTGCAAGACATCAAAATTTGGGAATGAGCGGCCGTGATACGCACTTGAGGAGACAGTAATCAGTTTACGTACCATAGTAGACGAAGATTCATCGATGGCCATTGGGGGTTGTGCATGGGCGGTTAACCAAACCGCCCGTTTGGTATAAAACTGACCCCAAAACCGAACTAGGAGAAATCGTTAACCGAACCAAATTATTCGGTTCAGTTAACGATTTCTCCGGTTTGATTCGTTTTAAACCGAAAACTCGAAATTTGTGTGTTTGTGTGTGTGTTTTTATTCCTGAATTTGGTAATAACATCAGCATTTTTATCTTTCTGTTCTCGATTTTGTAAAATTATATTCCAAATCGAACTAGGGACCGTACTAGGGGTGTTTGCATAAATTTAAAAGGTGATTTCTTTTATAAGGATTATATTTCTTTAATTATTGCAATAGAATCTAAGGCGTAATTTTCGTGATATTGTACCTTTTTGTGTAATGTAATTAAAGAATTATCTTTTTTCTTAAGAACTGAACCAAATATAATGAAATTATTCGGTCTGAGTTGCTAGGATAGAAAATTATTCAGAAAATCTGAGAGACGAAAGTTTTTTTTTTTTTTGGAAAAGAGATGAAGTTGGAAGGCAGTAAGTTGGGTTGTTTATTTTTGCACTTCAGCCCTTCTACTATTTGTTATTTAGAATAGCGCTTTATTAAGCAAAAAAAAAAGGTTAACCGTGGTTTTTTCGGCCAAACCGCAAACCGAACCGAGCATTTATTCGATTTATGGTTCAAACCGATAACCGAACGGTTTACGGAACTTCGGTTTCAGATTGAACCGAAATAGGTATTTCGATTTAGACCGAACAGTGCCCACTCTTAATGGCCATGGCCACCTCTTGATAGTCTTGAAATTTAAAATTAAAAAAAAAACGAAAAAAATCTCGAGTTGCTGAGAAAGATGGCAGCTAGGGGTGTTCATGACCCGCCCGATCCGCCAAAATCCGACCCGCCGAACCCGCAACCCGCATGGTTTAGTTTTTAACTTAACCCCGCTCGGGTTGATAAATTGGTAACCCGCAAATTTTGGGTATGGTCACATTTTTAGTGACAACCCGCCAAAACCCGCCCGCATACACCATTTGTTTGTATATTTGTAGAGAAATGAAGGGATTAAGGAAACTTTTTGGAAGTCATGTAGTTGTATATTCATAATATTGCTATAATATAATCTTTTTATTGTTAGTTTATGTTGTTTGATAGTTATAATATAGTTATATATTGTTTAAATTGCTATTTTTTATAATGTACGTGGATAAAATGTTCGTTTACATACTTATATTGTTATTTTAATTTAGTTAAGTTGTGGTTCAAATATTTTTAATAAGTTATGGTATTGTTTTAGTTATTTTTTATAACGCAAGATATATTAGTTTTTGTTTTCTTACCAAAATATTAATACATTTTTCTCGCAATTTAAACCCGCCACCTGCCCGCAACCCGCCCAACCCGCATGATTTAGTTTTTAACTTAACTAGCTTGGGTCGACAAATTGGTAACCCGCAAATTTTGGGTATGGTCACATTTTTAACGACAACACGCCGAAACCCGCCCGCGAACACCTCTAATGGCAGCCGTTGCCGCCGCTTGAAAATAAGGGGCTGAGGAAACGTCCAACAGTGTTGGGGGCACGGGGGGGAGGGGGGGTCGTGGATTTCAGGGGAAAAGAAGACTCTTTTTTTTTTTATCTTTTTTTGTTTCATCTTATTTATTATGTAAATGTTTAATAACATTTGCAATATTTAATTTAAAGAATGAAATTGAATAATTTGACTTTAAGAAATAACAGTTTTTGATTTACTTCAAATAATTTAAGCAAAATGGAAAAATGTCTTATAAAGTTTGGTAAAAATGTTATGCATACGCACTTTTGACCGCGTGAACAACGACTTCACACGTATGCATACATGTAGTCAGAGTTCATTCGCAGCCCGATTGGACATAAATTACAAAAAAAGAGTGACACATACAGGATATAATCACGGCCCCAAAATCTATGAGGCTAAAGCGCAATTTGACCAAAGCTAACTGGCATTTTTTGTTTTTTTACCTTTAATTTCTCATTTATCCCAAAATGATTTTGAGTAAGTAAATATACTGATAGGCAAATACAGTTATATGAACCATATATCACATTCGGCTGAAGAAATGTCAGTTTAAATAATTGGAATCCATTTCAATAATTAGTCAAATATGAAAAGCATTTTTTTTACAACAATATACAAGAATATAAACATACTAATTCACATGTTGTCATGCATTTTAGGCAATCCATAAGCTCTTGTTCACTAGTTTCCATGTGATCTTGCTCATGGTAAGAGATGTCTGACATATCAATTTAGATTTTATCTTGAAATTGTAATAAACCATCAAATGTGTACGAAGGGAGGCAATCACTTAGAATGTGAGGACCGCGCCCCACGAGTAACAATCCGATCCGAGTTGGTCCGGTGTTGGTCACCTAACAAACTCAACTCAGACCGAATTGTAGCTCATAGGAAGGGGTCTCACTGACCAGGATCAAAACCATAGCATTATAAATTATTTTCACTTTAAATACAGCGGAAGGCTTTGGAATACAAATACATTTTACAATTTTAAAATGATGTAAATACAAAATCAAACACTTAGCAATTTTTGCAAAATTTCCAAAAAGCGGACTTGTCGATCATTCGTTCCATCTGTGCTGATATACCAATCTTACTCTGAGAAAGGGACATATAGAACAAAAGAGGAGTAAGTCTTTAATGACTTAGTGAGATTCTTAGAACATGACAATAATCAAACAGTAAATCAGAACAAAACGAACAAGAATGACCAGAATAGTTACATCTGCATCATTGAACTGAAATTATCGATTTTTAACGATAATACTGAAATATTCAGAAGAACGAGAAAATGAACTTGTGCAATTACATATAACAGATCCAACCTTAACTCCCAAATTCAATCGTATACCTCCCTACGAGGAGCGACCTCGCAATAGAACAGAAGACATGCTCGAGTACATGCCAATCTAACACGCGGGTCTCAGCCAACTCCTGACTGCAAGCGGCGCTTAGACAGAATGGGTATTAAGTTGAAATACTTAAATCGACAGCCCTTTGCTGCCCATCGGTAAATCTTCTCAATCTCTGGGCCCAACTTTCCAAAGGCATCCCAATGGGTGAAACAGAATTATCAGATGAGCTAGTAAGCCGGACAATATCTGTTTCTCGTTTTTGAGCTACATAGGCCGAACATAGTTCGTTGCTCATTGCACAATTCAAGAATCGATAGGGTGATTATGGTACCAGGATAATTATGATTATGAAGAAAATTTCCGATATGAATTAAATGAGATTTGATTTAACAATAGGCAAGGAAACTGATTATGTAAAGAATTAACGATTATCAATATAAAAGCATTAAAATAGTGATGGAATGTTGCTCGTGATTCGAAACAAAGAATCACAATTGTTATGTCCAAGTTTCTCAGGGCCGGATGCCAAACAGGGTTTTGAACAAATCAGAAATCAAACCTCACCTTTTACCGTACGAGAAATTCTTGATTAACGTCGATAATTGCAGAACCTTAAATAAATCAAAAATATATATCATTGTTTGCTCATAAATTTACAACCATAAACATATATTTTCAATATTTATCATATTTAAAGAAGTTCAGTTAAATATCTAATTATTGTTAATTTTGGATAAATCCAACATTTACCTATTTTAACTTTAACAATAACGTAAAAAATATAAATAATGAGATTTACCATTTCAAAGTAACAAGTCGAAGACTAAATCAGTTACAAATAATAATTAAAGTCTCCATTTTTAATTTATTAACAACATATTTGATATTAATATATACTTATGTATAATTGCATATTTAAACCTTTTTAAAACAACATTTCTTAACAAAATTCTAGTAAATTACTTATTACATAATAATCTTAAATCAAAAGTTTTACCATGATATTAACACTGAACAAATACTTTAGTAAGCCCTTGAATAAAATCATATCATATATATAACTTTGGTAAAACTATTTTTCTTATAATTATTAGTATTAAATAACATAATATTGCATATATCACTAATAACAATTAAAATAAATTGTAAACATATAGATCTAATTAAAATTTATGTTTACAGAATAATTATGATGCTAATAAACTATATTAGATGGTTATATCACAAGATAAACACAATACTTCACTTAAAGTTAAAGAAATTGAAAGATCAACCGTAAAATAAACTATATGTCATCTTAATGTTGCAAAATCAAAGAAAAATATTAAACACGATTCTAAATTATGATCAATTGATCTAACATCGTTATTAGTATGTAATGAGTCTGTATTAATGATCAATTTCATGATTTGGATAGCTTTTGCAACATAAATTAGTTAAACAAAAGGTTAATGCAAATCTGAGGTCAAAACTGTAGCAGTCTCGGGTTCACCTTTAATCGGACTTTCAAACGACATGATAATCTGAAATTGGTTGAGGGGTTCAATCTTCAACATCATGGAGAGTATGTAGTTTCAAAATCAGATCAATAAGACAAGGTTTGGTATTTTAAATAAATCATGAAAACTAGGAGCTGTTTTTGGATGTTCTGGACAGTGGTATGTATTTCTCATTTTTAGACCTCTCAAATGACTTTGGTTGAAGAAGGTTTCTGAACATAAAAGTTATATTACACAATAAAAAGTATGTGGTAAAAATCTCAGAGAAAGATTCAAAGTTTTGGTACGGTTTTTGGACTTCTCAAGTTTCTGTACCAAAACTGGCAGTTTTGACAAAACTAGGTTTGGAGGATTTATAAGGACTATAAAGAAGGCTTAAAGGACTGAAACAATTTTTATAGAAATGTTAACATCAGGAGGAAGAACTTTGCAGAAGAAAAGAAGAGAATATTTGGAGAAGAGAGGTGTGTGAAAATTGTTGAAGAGAGCCTCCCTGAGTGAAAATTGGGAGACAATGATTAATTACCATACCCTACTCATTTTTATTTTAATCCAAGCTAGGACACCCTAATTATGAAGATGTTTCCAGGCCTTATCTGATAGGATTTTATAAGAATAAAATATTAAAAATATCTAGCACAAAAGACAAAGCAAAGTTACCTTTTCACAAATGTAAATGTAAATATGTGAAGATTTACCATTGTAAATGAATGCTTGGATATTTTGAAATTACAAGGGACCACTTTGAAAGTCTTGATTACTTATTTGGTCTTAAAGAAAATATTTGTGGTCAATCATAAATTTTTCAAAAGGTGATGGACTAAATTGTAACTTTCTCAAATCTTTTGGGGTCAAAATCATATTTTCAAAAAGTTCAAGGACTAAAATAATAATTCAAAAATACTTTTATTTTCTTTCAATTTCAGGGGTGTTACATAGAAGGTCCAAAAATATGAATTCTTTTCATGCTAGTTGCTTTAATCAGAATATTATAGTGAATATATATATTTTAATTTGTGTCATTTATTTTTTTGTTAGTTTGTTATTAAAATTCCTAGAACAACATCCTGCTAACTGTGATTTAGAATCAACAAACATTAAGAAAACATGGAACTAATGGTAGAAACACCTCACCTTGTGATTTAAAATGGCAGCACGATGTCCTATTTTATTTTAGTTTTAATTATTCTCTTGTATTTTTACTTGAAGAAACTGCAATGCCCTTATATCGAGAACTAGTATAGAACATAAAATGTTTACTTTTTTAATCAATTTTTGCTGGCTTTTTATTTTGTTACTTTTTGCAATGTAATAAATGTTTGTTCGTCTTATTGTACTTTTAGTTTTAGATGCAATGACAAAAGATATTTCTTCTAAAGTACAAGTATACAGAGAAATACTTTTATATGTATAAAAATCACCGACTCTCATTTTCCCACTCATGCGGGTTTGTCGCGAAAATCACGACAAATGTTGCAGTTTGATCATCTTGAATAACAATGATCCCAGAACCAAAGAAATGAGTAATTGCAATTGTATTCTCATGATTTGATTTAATAACAAAAATCTCTTATACTTTTTCAATATTATTTGTCAAAATATTTCTTGAGATATAAAGACCATTGTAAAGGATACTGATCATATTTTAAATATTAATTATAGATATGCACTAAGAATTTAAAAAACTGTTACAGATAATTATCCTATGTTTCATATTTCTAAATTAAGCTTCAATTAGTATTCCTGTAGTTATTAAAACCTTAAGAGAAAATACCTTAAACTAAACTTATAAAGCGTAAATGTAATTATTCCTATGACGAGTGAATGTGGAAGTGGGTGGTTTTCCTATTTATATAGCTATTCTATTTCAAATGCAATATACTAAAAAAATAGCTAAAAATTTAAATAAACTATATTAGTTACATATGTACTTAATCTTGATTCAATACCTTTTTTTCTTCTTCTTCTCATGTTTAAGCATTCATAGAATTGTCACAAGTATATATATATATATGACCAATGGACCGACTCGGGATCAGTCTATTAGTTCTGGCACCTGGCCCAAACCTATTAATTTGGACTATTATCAAAATTAGTAATTGTGCAGCTTGCCGTCATTGTCGACCAGCAAAAAGAGGCCGACTGCAGAAACTGAGAATTGGGCTTATGTCTGGCGCTACTCTTGTCCACTTTAGGTCAAAAATGATTATACAGGCAACAGAAACTTTGAAAAACGGATAAATGGTTAAATGATTATTATGATCCTATCGATGCAAATCGCTAAATATTTTTTTTATGGATAGTGTTTGCAAATTTTATGAAAAGAGTTTATAGGGTTTTGGGCTAGCAGAAAATATTTTGTGTATGCATCACGACTTTTATTTTACTTGCTTAAAAAAACCACAATAAGCACAGCTAAAGAAGTTGGGTTTAAGACTTTAAGTTGTTTATCAAATTGTTATTGAAAAAATGGTATCTTATAATGTTTTTTAACAGAAAAATACCACCTCTCATAAATAGTTGTTAACACATATTAATGCTTCATGTAGTACTTTCTAAAAATTTGCAAAACACTTAACTTCAAGCAAAAATATTAAAAAGTTCCTTCTATAAACTCTTGCAAACACTCCTTCACATGTAATTATCTAAATAACTAATCAAATGATCATTCTGCTCAAAGAGGTACTTAGCTCTGACATTAGAGAAAAAACCAGAGGAATATGGTGAATTAACCAAGACAATACAATTAGACATATACATACATAGTGCTATAGATACAAATAATAGCTTTTGGTACACAAAATCTTCAATACAAAACCTCAGAGCTGCTGCCATTGAGTATTTTAATAATACTTCCTACTACCTAAGACAATCCCCCAAAAAGGCCAGCTCCGAGAATCAAAGATTATGCTCTGACAACCAAAGCCTAATTAGTACACACATTAAGGATCTTACATTACATCATCACATCATTAAACAATTCAAACAAAAAACTACCCCAAAATCAAGAAAGAAACATAAAACAAACTTAACCAAAAAGAAAAAAAAACATAAATTCTCCTACCCTTTTAATTCTTTTTTTTTTTTCTTCTCATGATTCATTCAAGAAAACCAGTTTTGGTCAAAATGGCATTTCTCAATTTACTAAGATCTCTTCCTTTGAGAGTTCTTCCAACTCCTTCACACATTGAGAAAGAAGCAATCTTTGTACTAGCAAGCCTCCTAGCCAAATACTCATGAGGGGGTACCATATCATCAACATCTTCATCTGCATCATCCCATAGGTTATTTGTTGACTTTTTCTTGAGAATCTTTGACCAATCAGGAATCTCAACAGGAGCTGATGATTGCTGAGTTGGCGAGAATCCGCCACAGTAGTCGGCTTTAGGAATGGACCTTGGCGTGGCCGTGGCGGCAGCGCGCCTTGAAGATGATGATGATAAGTTCTTTCTTGTTTTTGAGGTTGGTGAGGGGCTTTCTTTTGCAGTCATCATGCTGGCCCAAACATCTTCTTCATCAAGATCTTCATCTTTTGGTGACATCCTAATGTTGGAAAGTGTATGTTATAAACGACAATTCAATATAGCATAAGACCTCACGTCAAAAAAAGAAGTCGTGAATTTGAATCATTCACTTATTCAAAAAAAAAAAAAAATACTTTCATGGATATATATCTAACAAATAAAGATTCCAACTTATTAGAAAAAATGTTGCAAACACGCAACAAATGTCGTGTTGATAATTACGTAACTCATAAAATATTCTAAAGCGTGGGTTTTTAAATAAAATGATGATTCAATACGGTATCAGAACTCGAATGTTATTTATTTCAAATTCGTCAGATTAATTGAAAAAAAAATTCAACAATCATCCACTCATATGAGATTTCAAGAAAGAAACTAAAACATGCACGTAAAAAGGGTAGAGTTTAAATCAAATAATGCACAATGTTTTTTGCTAACTTGAACTTTTACAATTCAATACCTTTTGCCTCCTCCACCGCGTCCACTGAAGTCACCATAAAACTCTGCCATGGTCTTTGTCTACAAGTAACAAAGTTTGAACTGAAAATTTCAAGCCAAAAAAGCTTGAGATACAGCCTAAAAAAATTAACCAGAACTCAAGTCTTATAAAAATAACAGAAAAAGGTAGCTTCTTTTTTTTCTCAGTTTTTATCCCAATTTAGAACTGAAAATAGTAACCTCCAGAAGCACCATAAAAGAGTGTGGCAGAATAATTTGTACTGTGTTAAATCACAGAAACTACTGACAAAAGAAAACACAGATATCAAGGAGCTAGCTCTGCTGCATTATCAGAAGATAGATAGAAAAAAGGACAAAACTTGAAGGGCCATAGCCCTCAAAACAGAATCAGAAATAACAAAAAATAAAAAAATGATGAGCTTTTTTTAACATGAGAGAGAACTCTGTTTTTAATCCTCTGTTTTGTGGGATAAAATCTTATAGTTGGTTGTTTTTTTCCTCTGTTTAAAACGCCCACAGAAAATTTTGAAAAAGATAAAAATAGAAAATTAGTGAAAATTGTGAAAGATAAGTTTGGATTTGACAATTTGAAAGAAACCCCACAAAAATAAAATGTCAAGATCCCATTTTTTTCAAACTTTTCTTTTGAGCTGAAACAGAGTCTATTTTGAAGAGTTTCTTGAATTAGGGTTTTTTTGGACATGGGCAAGTTATTACAGAAAATGGGTCTTTATTTAAGTTCCTTAAGAGTCTGAGGAAACTGATTTTGATTGGTCAAAGTGGAGGAAAACTATTGGTTCTTGATTTTGTAGCCTTTTATCCAACTTATGAAGACAACTAAGATTTGCATTATAGTACTCTACGTACACTCATAAGTCACACACAAATTAAACTTAATTAAAAGCCAGATGTTTATTAGAGGCTCAACTTTATTGGGGAGTGCCTAGGAGAAAGTGCTAATGGAGTAAAGACACTTGGTTGGTTGAAGTACATTGAGATTTGTAGTTTTGTTGTATTCTTTTTTTTTTTTTTTTTTTTATTGAGAATTTAATATGTGACATATGCAACTTGTTATGTGGTTGTAGTCTCACAAGTTACAAGTTGTGAAGTTCATTCTTCAATGCTCCTATCTTCTGGGGTTTTGGATTTTGTAGCTAAAGATGGCACTGCAGTCCACAAACCATTAAAATTATCAGACATTTTTTCCTTTTTTAAGAAGACATAGCAAAAGGACCCACTTCAATAATAAGAAAAGTTATTCTACGCAACTCTTGCATGGACGATGTGGTGTAATTACAACTAGTTAAGAAGATGAAAAAAATTCTTAAAGAATACTGGAATTTGTATAATTCGTGAACAATTGACTGCACCACGTCATTATGCAGCAACACATAACAATTATTCGTTTAAACTAATGAATAAATAGATAATTTTTTTTAGGAAATAGTAAATGAATAGATTGCATCATGCATCATTTGCTAGTTGCATCAAATAATTACTCCCCTAAATGGTGATGACATAGTTTTGGCATTATGGATAGTTTGAGAATTAGGTGGGGTGGGGGTGGGGCTATATTTTGATGTGAATGATTATTGTGGTGGCAATTATATGTCAGTGAAGTGTAGTAGTAGGATGAGATGTCATCTCAAGTTTAATCAGGATACAGAAGGGCTTTACGTAGACAAGGACTGAACAGTAATAGCATTTAGGGTCAACTTCTAATTTTTCTGCATGTAATTTGGCTCACTCACATCACTTTTTTTATTCCTAAACAAAATACACACATATACATTACATATGTGTGTGTATATACATGTGTACTTTTCGTTTTGTGAACACAATCTTGATTATTGTTAAATACTATGTGAAGAAATGTTTATTGTTGAGTAATGCTAATCATGCATGTCAACAGAGTGGCGACATCAAAATATATAAAGAAAGCATATACTATGTTATCCAGACTTGGGCATAGATAGTGAAAGCAAATTAAAGCATTGATTATTATCACCAAACTATTTTCTTTTAGGTGGAGTGTGTTTGTGTGGAGGGTGGGGGTGGGGGTGGGGGGATGTAATCATGGATTTTCTGTGGGTGCTTCAGTCTTTAGTAGATTCTTTATAACACAGTTAGAAAGTGCCTCAAGTATTAGACAATTCTTTGTTGGTGGTGCCAGGCAAGGAATAATTAGGCTTTGATTAAATGCCAGTGCTCTAGATACGAAAACTATTCACGCATTTTTAGTACGTAAAAGAGGTAAAACTATTCAAATGAATACTAGATTTATTTAACTTTTAGGACACGATTACTTTGGCAAATTAACCCCAATTAAATATTATGTTTGGTGCAAACATTTTAGGAGGAGTAAGGAGTTTGGTCATTTGATGGGGTTGGACCATATACAAGTGGGTCGTAAGACATAAGTAACTAAACTCGTCCTAACAATAAAAAATAGAAATTAACTAACCTTGAATGGCAAGATTAATTGGTTTTTCTTTGAGTAATCTGTATATACATTTTACTTTTGAGAACTAATATGTTATTTAAAGTTTAGGATAAAAGCGTCAAAACTCTAGTCAAAAAGAACCTTTTCCACAATCTTTCTTAATCGGTGCAAATTACCCTTACACTATAAGAAAAACAAATATTAGAAGTAGCGATAAAACAATAAGGTCGTTCGCTAGAGATAAAAAATAGTATCAATTTATCGGAAAGCATTAGTTGTCATGGATGACTTAATATTCAGAAATAACTAATATGGCACTATTACCAACTTCGCTTCGATAAAGACTTTGAAAAATGAAAAATTAGATGTTGATGAGATTATTTTATATTCTTACTCTGTTAGTAGAACTATTCAAATGATAACTATGATAACCTTGAAAGTTGAAATCTTTTACAACAATTTTTTGTTGTCGATAGATATTTATTAGTAGCAACACATTTCTTCCAAATATCTATTACTTAGAACAAGTATATTGTTTCTGATTATTTTAGCGGCTTTAATAGAAAATAACCATATCACTGATTCATGCTCCCTCTATTTTATGGTAAACAATTGATTTGTTTGTAGTTTAGTATGCGTTTGGATGAAAAATTGACTATGGAATATTTTCTTCAACTGCTCAAAGGAATTTATTGTCTTGAGACGGATTCGAGTGAAGGGGGTTAAACAAAATACTGAAAGTCCCAATAACAACAAAATTTTACTAAGTCCACTATGACGAAACAATTTATTCTTGCTGCAATAAATGGACGAAAGTCTACGAAAAAATCATAAAAAAAAAAAAAAAAAAAAGTATGGTCATAACTTTTGTAATAACCTTTTAATATTAGTAAATACATAATACTATTATTACAACAAATTAGGCATAAAAAAAAAAAAAACTATATTGTAGGATGAAAGATAGCCGTCTTTGGAAAAGACAGCAGTCTTGTAAGATTAAGAAAAGTTTCTCTTCATTCTACATGCATAACAGGAAAAGCTTCCTTGTACTTGATTTCTTCTGTTTCTCACCTTACTTGGTCCATAAAAGGAATAAAAATGATGTATGCCCACATGCTACTCCCCTTATGGTCCACATTTAATAATAATAATAATAATAATACTATAACATAGACAGTCGGACAAAACACTGCGCACCCTCCAAAACTTGTAAGTATCCATTCGACCCCATTTGAAAATATCTAAGGTTGAGCAGGGGCGTATGCATGTAGGGGCTGGGGGGGGGCTATAGCCCCCCCAACCCCCAACCCCATTAATGGATATATATATATATATATATACATATATATATATATACATATATATATATATACATATAGTATGCATAGAAAAATAAGAATAAAAGAAGTTTAATACTATTATTATATTTTAATTACACACACAAAGAATAAGAAAAAGAAGCCTAATAAAATCATTGAAGTTATAAACTCATATCTAAATTAAACATGGAGAGAAAGTCCCTAAAATTCCTATTAATTTCAAAACCTAACAACAAAACACATTGTCATAAAAAATAAATTCTATACTCAGATTTAGTGGATATTTTGCTTTTATGTAAAAAAAAAGATACTCGAATAATGTATGAAAAGTGGTATTATATAAATTTATTTTCCTTTTACATGTAGTATTTAGTGATTATTATTAAGCTTACTATGCTTTTACCTTTGCGTCATCATTTACTTTTGTGTTTTATTAGATCACTTTTATATTAATATTTTACTCGTTTTATAAGAACTTATTATTGTTACTTGTATTGCTTTTATATATTTCAACCTCCGTTTAATTTAAGCATGGATATTGACTTTTATTAAAATTTAGCATTAAATAATAAATTAATTTATTAGGCTAGCCCTCCCCAGACAAAATTCCTGGATACGCCCCTGAGGTTGAGTACAGTTTCATAGTTCTCGAAAAATGTTTTTCTTTTTGGGGAAAATTGCAAAAATGGTCCTTTAAAGTGGCCTACTTGCAAAATTGGTCCTCTAATGTGGCAATGTCCAATTTAAGTCCTCTAAAGTGGCTAGTGACGCAGTTTTGGTCCTCCGACGTTGGAGTCAACGATTTTGACTCAAAAATTGGACGAATTCTTTGATTTGACCCTTAATTTTTGATATTTTTTTTCATTTCCACCCCAAATATTTTCAAAAAATCTCATTTAAACCCTATAATATTTCAAATAATTTATTGTGTAAAATTTTAGTTATACATATTTCAAAACATTTATTTTTTGTGTTTTAGATAATTCTGTTACAATGGTCTTCAATTATTGCTTCAATTAAAATAAGTTAATGAAATAATAAAAGAAAAGAAACATAAAATGAATTAAGGAAGAAGATGATTTTTCTTTTTTTTTTTTTTTTTTTATTCTTTCTTAATATTTTTACACAATCTTTTATTTGTATTCATAGTTTCATACTCACACTCACACACACACTGTCTCCTATCCAATTTCTTGCATTTTCTGTAGTGCAAGTTCATATATACATTTAGATTATCTAAAAAGATGTATACGAAATTAAGAGCAGTGGACAGGGCATTAATTGCATTCTCCCTGTATTATTTCTTTGTTACTTTCTCATGTAAGTTCTTAAACATTACTTGTTCTTTAATATTTTTTTGTTTCAGTGTGTTCTCGGTGCTTCTTTTACCAATTGCTAAAAGCCTATACGATCCTTTTGTTATATCAATTTTTAACGTTACTCCTACTTAGATATTACTTTTAATAATTAAGTACCATGGCCACCTTGTGAAGTTATATATTCTCAAATATAATTTGTGTTTTTACATAATTTATGTTAGAGTGTCTTCTGGTTTCGACCTCAATTAAAATAAGTTGAGGAAAGAATAAAAGGAAAGAGACGTAAAATGAATTAAGAAAGAATACGAATTTTCTTTTTTTTTATTGAAGTACAAATTGAAGACAATTGTAAAAAAAATTATTTCAAACATAAAAAATAAAATTTTGAAATATGTTTACATTAAATTCTACGCAATAAATGTTTTGAAATATTTTAGGGTTTAAATGTGATTTTTTAAAAATATTTGGGGTGGAAATAAAAAAAATCCCAAATTTAAGGGTCAAAATCAAAGAATCCGCCCAATTTTTAAGTCAAAATCGTTGACTCCTGCATCAGAGGACCAAAATCGCGTTACTAGCCACTTTAGAGGAATTAAATTGGACACTGCCACTTTAGAGGACCAATTTTGCAAGTAGGCCACTTTAAATGACCATTTTTGCAACTTTCCCTTCTTTTTGGTCCAAGAACATATTAGATATACCTGCATTATTAGTTATTACTATCTCGTTTTCTAACGAGAACATTATATTATATTACTACTATTTAAGTTTCGATATCTGCATCTCATAGAGGTTCACACATATAACTTATTTTGACAATCTATCTATGGTTCCTTTACAATGTAAGTGTATATATAGACTCATAATGAAAGACATATCAACCCGCGTTCGAACAGGAAAAAAAAAAGATAATAGTAAACATGTTCTTAATGAATAATTTAGCTGTAGAAGCACTTCATTTGTGCTTAATAGAGTCAAGTAGGAGTTGGATCATCAAATTGATCATTCATTCCACATAGTGGTGTCCAACTAAGATTCTATTTTTCCTTATTTGGTTAAAGCAGGGTGTTCCCAAGCAAGAATATAATTGGCAAATATTAGCAAATGAAATCATTGCTTAAACCAACTAAATGCTTCTTTGAAATTTAGTTCATCATATAATTAAGATAAAGAAATGATCACAAATAGCAATTTCAATCAACTTTAGACTCCTCCCATAAAAACAACATAAAAATTCAACTTTGGTCTCTACTTTCTCATTAATTTGCAACCTTCAATAAATTCGTTCAATTTTTATCGATTTGATGCTTGAAATGATGGATTGGGGGCCTAACTTCACTGCGTAAGCTTCCCAAATCCCATCATGTCACAATCCTTCACTAAATGCCTAAGCCTAAAGTAATTTGTGAGGTTATTAAAGCTTCAATGACTAGGCAATAAGAAATACTTGACACCATATTCATAGTCTTAGTATCAACCATCTCAGTATTGGTAAGCCTTTTCTCTCTTTGTCAAGCAGGCAATCATATTATCGAACAAGTTAGTGACTTGTGATATTAAAAATATATATACTTGTATTACGTCGATTAGAAAATAATGCGTCTAATGAATCTGAAAAAGTAATTTTGTTGCTTACTTTTTGATTTTCTTCGAGATATTAACCTATAAAGACAATACTTCCATACAAAGAAAAATATTCTATTGACCCGACAAAATAGATTTTATTATATAAAGATGTAAGGTGCTTAATGTGAATAACACAGAGCAATTTGCCTTCAGCTATTAGAGTAAGAGTTTTCTTAGAGAGAATAATAGTGAGACATTCAAATTGTCACAAGCGCGGTGCAATTATATAAGTAGAGTACTTTACCATGTGAAATATACATGTTGAGGTAAACAGTTACTTTTTCATAGATGGTTATGTTCCTTTCTCATGCTGATATTCAATGAGGTTGATTGCACAAATTCTAAAGTTTATTTATGAAAAGAAAAATCAATCCGTGATACTGTTCAATATGTTAATCCGTGATACTGTCACCAATTTTAATAATAATAGAAGAATATTAAGCTTTCTTAGAATTTTCTGAAAAAAAGCAACCGAGCCAAGAGGCCAGTAGTGAGTCAAAAAATAATTCCACGCCTTATCCAATACTTTCACACCATATCAGATACTCTAATACTTCGATTTTCGAATTTTTGTGAATAATTTGATGAATTGTGTTTGTTTAAATTTACTAACGCCTTTATATGTTAAGTTTTGCTTTATTATAGATAAAATTATATGTATATATATATAAAAAAAATAATGCATTATTATTTTCTAATAAATCTGTGTCGGCGCAACTATACTTTATTGTAGCCATCTAGTGTTAGTATTCGTATTCATGCAAGTGAGTAGCTAAACAAAGTGAAAAATTATGCATAACAATTAACAAGACAAGTTATTACTAAGCTCACAAGCTATAGCCTATTTCAAGTGCTTCGATTGGAACTCAAACCAAATATCTCACATCAAGAATTTATTTCCAGTTGATGGAACTCAAAAATGACTACTCGTAGATAAAAACTGATGGATTTTCCAATCCCAAATAGTAAATCATTAACATTCAAAATAAAAAAGAATCCCATTCACAATTTATACTATTCACATTACTTTGTAGCTAATGATTTGGTCTTATTCAAAATGAATATAAAAAACTCAACTTTTCAGATGTCATTCAACAGATATCAAGAAGATCAAAAATAAGTTTTTTGAAGAAAAAAACCGTAGAATCAGCCTTATTCTAGACATTCTTACAGATTTATTCATTGCTCTGCATACATGCGAAATGAATGATTGGCCATTTTTCCGTCTTGCCTATAGTCATATGCTTATATTCTACTACCATCTCCCTCCTAAAAATCTAGGATACAGGCAAACGTGAATTAAGGAATGAATATTTTTGAAGTTTTGCTCTATTTTACTTTCACCTCAAACAAAATTCATCAATATACTATCAGAATGACTGCAAGGGAAAAGATATACAGATGACCCTTATTCAGCATGCTTCTATATGTTAGATTTTGTAAGGAAACAATTAAATACCAGACCTGGGACTAGCAACTAAACCTGTTTAAAAATGTGAATTTATACTCATTTCCGAGCAGCGTGGTAGAGCTCCATGTAATCCAGAGCGGGTCGGTTCCAAGACCAATCTTGCTCCATAACATGCTTGCACAACGAATTGAACCACTCCCGTCCATCATACCAAGCAGTCAGTGCTCTAACAATCATACAATGTTAAAGTTATAATGCTACAGAAGTAAGATATCAGAATCAAATAGGTTATGGTACGCTCTTGTTTTAGAGAAGGGACAAAAACAATATGCGCTATTTCTACAGAAGCATACTGATAAAAATTCAGAAATGATGCATAATAGAAGACATACATATCATATGTACAACTTACCTATTCAGAGCATAATCGACACCAGGAGCATCCGCTCCATCAAAACTGAATCCATTTGGTTCAAGACCACATGCTTGTGCTCTTTCTATGTCGTGGTCAACATCAAAAACGGTATCATAAAGTCCTGCAAGGAAAATTGACAAACAGTGGCTTAATGCATAAGAGTGTGATTCCGCAGTTGCTAATAGGCGGTTTTCTTACTAGCAAGAAAAATGGAAAGTAACCAGATATGGGAACTACTGCACATAAACTACACAACTCCAAGGTTACGTGTTAATTTCATTTTCATTCTTTGTCCCAATTACTTTGGTTGTCTTAAAGGTTAGTTTATTAGTTGCTGAGACTGAGAGTACAACTTAATCTTGCATAAGGTACCAACTGAAGCGCCTTGAGATGTTTAAAAATTCTTATAAACAGTGATTTCCACCTCATTGTCCGAGACGTTATCAAATTATATTTTGTGGGGAAACATTAAGGCAAGGAAATTTTGATTTGTGTACCTCTAATCACAACGAATTATTCGTGGTGGTCTAGATAATAATGGTAAAGGCAACATCTACGAGAACTAACACAGGTAACCAAAAAATTATAACTAGATGATAAAACTATCAAGGAACAATCTACTTATAGTAGAACCTAAATGAAAAAATCAAAACTTTTAATCAACCCATACAAGCCCAACACCAATTACTTGGGACATAGTGCATATCTATTAAAATCTCAGAGATCACATCTGAGCCCTCGGAGAGAGCATCAAACTGATGCACTGAACACTTACATATTATCTGTTTTAGTTATTAGATATGTTTAACCTGGAGTTGGCAACAAACCAGGTATCAATTCCTCATGGAGAATGAGAGTTTACACAGCTAAGCAAGGCCTAGAGGCCGGAAAAGACTCACTCACCTCCAGTTTTACGAACAACAGGAATTGAACCGTATCTCATTGCTGTAAGTTGAGTAAGCCCACACGGTTCAAATATAGAAGGCACCAAAATGAAATCCGCACCAGCATATATCTGCACAAAATCCAGCAAAAAGAGAAAGAGAAAAGGTGATCACGCACTTCTTCACATGTAATATAAACTAGATAAAAAAAATTGGTCTCCACTAGAAATTACCAAGTGAGAAAGAGGCTCATCATATGCGAGACAAAGGCGAGCCCGATCGTTATATGAGGAATGCAATTGATTTGCCAAATTAACAAAATCACTCTGGATTCGAGGGTCAGGGGCTGAACCTAACAGGACAACCTATCAAAAAACTATTTATCAGCACGGTCGATAGAAAGTTACACATTCTTTTCAGAAAATACCTCAAAAATAATGTTTATTTACTCCTGCAAATATGTTTAATCAGAGGATTAAATAAACAGAGAAAATAAGACAAACCTGTCCACCACGTTCCAGGGTGCGCCAGATGGCATGTTTAATGAGGTGGATTCCTTTTTGGTGAGTCAAGCGAGTAATAATTCCTACCAAGGGCAAATCAGCCTTTTTCAACCCAAGTCTTTGCTGTAAAGCTTCCTTGGCAGCTCCTTTGCCTTCAACAACATTTTCCGAAGTATAAGAAATCTGCAGTGGAGTTTATTAAATTTGCATTAGATGATTAGAAAAGAAAAAGAAAAAACCATGCAGCTTTCATCCGTAGACTCGAGCATTACATATTGCATGATGCTAAAGGTAGAAGGGAAAATTAACCAGAAGATTCATTAAATAGTTACATTGACACACTTCCCAACTTTGAGATGAATTTGGAAGAAACGGCAAGTATACAGAAACTATTGAATATCATTTTACCAGAATTAGTTTTACAAGGTAAGATTTACATAATTCCAGTTGGGTTATTTTAAATATTTGTTGAAAAGGGTACGGGTGGGGGGGGGAGAGCACTTTCTAGTTAGCAAATTAAAAGTAAAATATTATGGAGGTATCCTCAGAGGTGGGCAGCAAAGTGCTTCACTTGATCACCTCATCTTAGTAACTTTAGATTGGCATGGCAATGGAAACCATTCTAATGCAGCCAACATATAGATAATAGCAGCGGCTTTCTTGGGCCTCCTTTAATCAAGCATATGTTCCATTGTACGAATAGTTACATACAGTATCTGAGTCACTTTCTGAAATAATAAGGTCAAGTATAGTTTTCAAATTCCCTTTCTGTTCTGTGTCTGCGTCTTACTGACTTTTTTAGTCAATCATAATCCATACAGCAGATCCAGCTTCCACCGTGGATTACCCGCCTAAGTAAATTGATCTTATAACTACAGGACCCCATTCTAAGAGCAACCGTCAAACATTCACTCCAAAAGTTTCCAGCAAATTCATCATCACTGGCTATAAAAGCTATAGATAATAAGAGAAACAAAAAGGAAGGCTTCTCAAGACTTACTGGTCTGAAAATTATAGAACACAGAAGACAAACTTTAGTAGCACCAATCAGAATCCCCAACCCCTTTTTTTTTGCCACAACTTAGTAGCTTCCATTATACTAGAGAGCCCTAGTTTCAGGAAAAAGGCAATGGTTCTGTTCTCATCTTTTTCTTATGATATTCTAAACATCATTCTAGTTACTACGATAATATCAACCTTTAAAAGTTCCAGGAACATATAATGCAAAATGAAAAGGCAAACTAGAGGGCCGACTAAGCCTAACTGATAACAGATGCCAGCCTTATTCTACACTGGTTGTAGGAGGAAAGTGCGAACAATTTACAAGGCCTTAGTTACTTCCAACTCACCAATATGGATGTAAAGAATTTTCAACCAGTTTGTCAGAACCAATGTTGATAGGGCCAATTAACAAACTCAATTAGCCATAGTATCAAGTATTATCCACATGGACAGTTTCAGACTTGTCAACATAACGGGAAAGTGTAAAACAACACGTGGAGATTCAGAGACCAAAATAAGCTCTATTTCTAGCATAGGCTCAAGCAATTTGGAACATCAGCTAATGCAAACAATGCCGTCAGGCCAAGATTCTAACTCAGGTCCTACTCCTGAGCGTATGATCAAGCCCAGCAATAAGGATGTTTCCTAAGCTTGGAGCATAAAAACACGATTGAACTTTTGGGTTTAAACTATCGAGCAATCAAAAGTAAAGCAGCAAGCCACTCTTTCCAACTTACACGTTTAGACTACATTCATTACTATCAATCTTCACTATCGAAAAATTCGCAGAACTGTAATTACTTACAGGAATGAATTTATCATTATATGGGTCCCAAATATCTGGGTCAATTCCATTCAGAATTCCATGAAACTTATAAAGGTGAGGTGCAATGGAAGGATGTCCAGATACTTCCTGTGAATAAGTAGGGGAAACCTGCAAACATAATATACAGTTATTCAAAGATAGGGCATTATGCAAGATAATCAAATCATGGGATCTACTTAATAAACTCACTCACCATCACAAACAATATACACAAATTTACAGAGAGGTGAAACTAATGAAGGATGTCGTAAAAAGAGTTTACTGGAAGGTTCCTGGATAAACTTACAGTTGTAGCCTTGTCTGAATATGTCATGGCTTTCCCAATTAAGTCTGCCCCAAATTCAAGGTTGTGTATGGTGAAGACAACACGGGCTTTACTGAGGCCATAATGCATGTACTGTTCCTTGAACAGCCAAGCAACTGGAGCACTAGACCAATCATGGCAATGAATAATATCCTGGCAAAATAGAAGCAACAGTAAGAACCTTCTATGCAAAAAAAGAAATATAAGTCATGGGCATCCAATACATAGATATACAGGATATGCAAATTCTAGATCTATTTTAAGCTGGGATCTTACTATTGAAAAGTGCCCAGCAAACAAGAGTGTAGTGAATAAGCAGAGGTAGAAATAAGACTATCTAACCATGCAAGAACATTTTCTCAAAAAAAAAAAAAAAAAAACCATGCAAGAACATTTAAAAAAAATTGATATATATATGATTCAAACAAAAGAAAAATCCTGATGAGTGCAATTTAATTCCGTAATTCTGAGCAACGTCACATAAAGTTCTGGATTACAATGGCCGCACGTAAAATAAAGGCAACATCCAACATATGCAGAAAGCTCAGGAAAAGACTAGTGAAGAAGCAACAGCGGACGCCTCAATTTCAAACCAGCTTTAATATATTAACAAAATTTTCAATGCGCCAACATCGGGAACCGGCAACATCAATGACCACACATGAAAGATATCATTTTGACACGTTTAGTACCAAAACTTACTGGATGAAATCCGCCCTGCAGAAGAAACTCTAGAGCTGCATGGCAAAAGAAACCAAATCTTTCCCCATCATTACGACGTCCATATATGCAACCAGCCCAAAATAATCTGAAAGAGAGACGCATAAAATAATTCAGATGATCTAGAGCTGCTAATGTTAATCAAGAAGATATTTCATAGTTTCAGGCGTTAGAGAGAATATGCCCCAAACAAAGTAGAAAGTAAGCTCTGTTCAAGTTTAGAACAAGCCCTAAGTCATTGCAGCAACCTCAAACAGGAGATCTAAACTTTATCCTGAAAATATGCAGGTAGGAGTGAAAATTACCCATTCTGAGGCTCCAGAAAATAGACAGAAAGGCCTTCCACCTTCCCAAGCCAAGCTTTAATTTCAGTACCACCCCAAAAATAGCTCTTATGGAATTTCAAGTCCTTCACCTATTCCATCACATGTATAGTTGATCAAACAAAGAAGAAATTAAATCAAGCGTCACAAAAAGGATAACAACAAGCTTCTTTAATATGTAAGTTTCAAAATGTTCAAAACCGTGGTCATCTAGGAGAAGTTGCTTTAACATTTCGGGCTCCAAACTCCCAATTTTATCTCACAGCTACCAGTTTTGGGCTAAGAAAGAAAAATAATCTGTCCTAATCAACTTCCTTTAAAAGAGAGATGCAGATGGAGAAAACAGATGTCAGAATCTTTGAAAAAGAGGTCATCGCAAATTGACTCTAATTGAATTCAGTAACTTTTAAATTATTGACTCTAACATCATAGAACCTTCTATTTCGGCCATACTCCCATCACAAGTTGACACCAGTTCCATGTTTTAATCATCAAGTCCCGTTCTTTGTATCACATTTAGTAAACTTAGATAAGGAACACATAAATTCTTGCGTAAATTATGAGGATATACTCATATTGTTTGAAATACGCCAAGAAGACCTCAAGCAAGATATAAAGCCAAAACTCAATTCAAACAAATAAGACATAAGGAGATTTGTAGAGAGGACGAATCCAAAACCTTACATTGTCGTAATTCAGACAGTCATATTTGGGAAGGATAATATCCACATTATGGTTCATCTCCTGAACTGCTCGAGAAAGACTAGTGACAACATCACCAAGACCACCCACCTGCAAGAACATAATAAATTAAACTGAATACAGAACATAGCAACAAACACCATGTATGAGTGAAGATATATTCAGTAATTTCAAAGAGAAGAAGATAAACAATACAAGATCTGTCAGAACTAAAGTGTAGCCTTGGAATAATACCATAATCACTAAGGGTATGTTTCTTATAACTTGAAAATGAGAGGAAAGAAGCTTGACTGTCCATTCAGTAGAGGAGTAAACACAATAAAAAGCAGCCGGTGGTATTCAGGAATTGGAATGGCTAATTTTCCCACAAGCAATATGTGGACTCGTTAGTTAAATAAAAAAAAAAAAAGCAGCCCACGAAAAACCAGGATAAATTCAGATTACTATAACAGGGGTTTGATAATGTATCTAACATCAGCTTATGCTCTTCTCAGGCTGCTTACATCAAAACAGGATCAAGTCAATGATGTCGGCAGACCATTACTCAGTAGATTTTCCATATTAACCTGTGACTCCAACATCAACCAAAATAAATAAATTCAGCAGTAATGCACGTTTATATTAAAATTCGTCTTAATTATGAATTTGATTGGCAATATTTCACAACTGTTAGAGCATAACTTGTAAAGTAAACAGTGTTTATTAATTCAGGTTTCTTCTACCAATTGGTTGTGAGAATTTTCCAAAGTTGACCGGATGAAGAAATGGAAGTACGGTGCACCTGTAAGCCGCTTTAAACATAAATGATATGAATAACGGGTGAAGTTTTCCTATTATGTAGAGAGAGAAAATGATATTAAATAAATGTTGTACAAGAGTTACTGGAACTTTAGCTTCTAAATTGAACTGATAACAAATAAGCTGAAACAAGAAAAGTACATAATCCTGAAAGTCCAGCTATAATTTACAGTAGGCAGGGAACACAAAAAGACAAGGGCGTTCAAATAGTAAATTTATAATTAATAAAATAAAAAATAAAAGGGTTCTCAGAAAACACCAAGGAACTCAGATATCGAAGAAGAAAATGATCAAGAGGCTAATTGTTGAAAATTAAAGTTTGGGAGGGATGTGTTTCCATAGTTCACGGCAAATCGATTAGACAAATACGATAACAAAGTCATAAGAAGAATTAGTCAACCTACAGATTATTACCTTTGCAATTGGTGCCATTTCAACTGCTATATGCACAATGTGCATCGGAGGCTCCTTCCCAACACCACCAAAGACCGGTATGTGGTAGTCCATACCATTCTTGTTGTCGAAAATTCCACCATCTTCCCTCTCGGAGAACACGAAGTCCATCATATATGCATCCAGTGGAACTTTGACTGCCAAAGATGGAAAAAGGGAGGAGAAAGAGACATCATTTAGATTGCAAGGCTGGGAGGAGAGAAGAGAGGATGAAGAAAAGAGACATTACTTTGGTAAAGAATAGAAGAGCTTCTGAGAAAAGCAGTATGCGGAATACTAAAACAAAAACTTCAAGGAATTATTGATGTGGCCATGACGATACCAACGACCAAAAGCAACTAAACAGAGATGATAGTTCTTTTGTTTGGTTTTGCGTAGAATTTTCATCTCACTACACATGTACTATGGGAAGCTAATCTGTAAGAACTATTTCAGAGTGAAAAAAGAAAGAAAAAGATTCAGATACAGTAATGGCACTAAAGAAATAGACCCAACAAAAAAATAAGTCACTGAGAGAGAAAAATTGATCAGAGCCCTTTCTTTCTTATCAGAAGCTCCTCTTTCAAATTCTAAGCAATGTAGAGTAAAGGCGCCTTACACACAAAATGAAGATGAAAATAAGTTGACATCTAAATTATACGATTAAATCTAACCATTTGCTTTAAGATGAGAACCATTTTCAGAAGGAAACATCTTCTGAGGTGGCAAAGGACCCAAGCGATGTGTCCAGCGGTTGAATGAACATCTCAGCCAGATTTCTGGTTTTCCATTTAGGACAGTGTTTGAAGGATCATAAAATATAGTGACCGTGCGTCCAGCTTGAACATCAAGGGGGTCAGTGTAAACTATATGCTTTTGAGACAACAAAAATGTTTTCAACGTCCTTTCCTTCGTTTTCGCTTTCATAACCGCAGTTTTTTCAGCCTGTATCAAAAGATAAAAAAGAATATGTATCTGAACCCAATAAAACAAGTTTTGACAGTAACAAAGAAACATTTCCGCAAAACCCTGACATAATTCCATCTTGTATTGATATACAGATCAAAGCTTTCCACATTTGAATTTCAAGATGCCTACCTTAATTCGTTGTGCTTCTTCTTTCAACCGCCTTTCTTCCTGAAGTCTTCTAAATATTCGTTGTTCTTCCTCAACCCAATCTTCTTCCTTGGGGATGGATTTAGGGACAATAGCATGGAAATCTTGTCGACTATTGTTGTCATAAATAGTTGCGCGTTGAGGTGGACCGTCAGCAAAAACCCAATTCAAAACAAGGGCTTGGTCAGGTACAACAACTGCAGAAACCAAATATTCTATGATGATATTGGAAATTGGAAGACATGGAAGGGAAAAATATTATCAGAGTTAACTAGAACATTTTAGGCAAACAAATTTAATGGAAAACATTGCAAAGGTTGTCAGCATGCCAGGGTTGTCGAATTTTTTCAAAAGAGAAAGTTGAACTTTCAGTCTAATACTAACCCAGACTCCAATATTGTAACTTCTTCACATGAATAAGAGCTGAATTTACCAAAAGACACTCTAATACATTGCACTTGCTGAGACTTTCCTTGTCAGGCTTAAGATAAAATATAACATGAATCTTATTTTTAGAATCTGTCCAGCAAGCCAAAGCTATCAGGAGGATAGTGCACTATAAAGGGCACAAATTTCAGCTTTACAAAGTCTTGAATTCTCATTCAAATGGCTACAACAACACAAATTTCCTTCAGTTTGCTAGTTGGATATATATTTTTTGAAGGTAGAAAGCTGTTCGAGTGTGCAAGAGAGGTGCGCAAACTAAAGGTTTCAAACCAAGTTGAAAAATCAATGGCACCAGCAAATCAGGACCAAGTGAATTTTAGCCCGTCAGCTATAAACAGAACATCCCAAATACACTGCAATTCTTCAGGCATCAAAATATAACCTCAACTTCTAGTCTCCTAAGCAATCATCATATTCTATCCAAAAAAAAAAAAAAGCAATCATCATAAAAAACATGCAAGTGCTTCATACTGAAAGTGAGTGAGAGATAATGACAACCACCTTACCTTCAGCATACCACCAATCTGATCCTTTGCTCTCTGATCTCACGAGCTTTGAAATGATTGATAGTCCTTCCTTCCAATTATTATACCCTCCATGAATCCATATATCCTTAGCATGAACAAGTGGTCCAGAACTCCTGTTATAGTATAACCTAATGATGTCCTCACCTTTAAACTCACCAGGCTCTATATACCAGACCTTATCAACAGATCTCAAGGCCTTTTTCGTCAACTCTTGAAACATTCTCCTTCTCTTAGCCACTTCTTCTCTTGCCTGAGCTCTATCAGCTTCAACTTCTGCTTTTTCTGCTTCTATACGCCTCTGTTCTTCTGCTTCTCTTTCCTTTTCGGCTTCCAGTCTAGCGATTTCCTCTTGTTCCCTCCGTTTCTCTTCAAGCAAGAAATTTTCAAAATCAAACCCATCCATTCCACCCTCTATGGTTATGCAGAAATCTTTGCTATCATTGTTTTCATACACATCCTCCCCATTGTTGAACACAAAATCAATATTATAAGCTTCCTTAGGAACATGAAACTGGCAAGACCACCAATCTCCATTGAGATTGCTCTTGCTCAACTTGATGGTAAATGATTTCCATTTCCAGTCGTTAAAAGCTCCCATGATAAAAACGTTGGACTCATTTTTCAAAGTGGAGAAACTCCTATTGAAAAATAGTTCTATATCTTGATCAGGTTTTACCACCTCCGGATAACAAAATAATTTGTTCCCTAGCTTGAAATTTTCCTCAGCAAGCCTGTCTAGCAACTCCTTACGCATATTTTCTTCCATGTCTAATTTCAGCTTCAGAAGACTATCTCTATGACTTTTGTCCTCACTGATAGAAGTGTTAACTTCTTCAATAGCCTCTGGCTTCACAAGCAGAATTTCGCTGGTATCGTCAACTTCCAGTAAGTTATCTGAAGGAGTTTCAATTTCATTCTTTCCAGCTTTAAAGACTGTTGTTGCTTCTCTGGATTTCTCTTTTTCAATGTTATTGCTCCTCTCAGTTTCATTGCTTTTAGTATATATTCTTTTTTCTTCAAAAACTCTTCCACGTACGGAAGCATCATTTTCCTCAATTTCAGTCACCCTATCTTGCAAATCAACAGACTCAATATTTTTGTATCGTCCAGCCTCTTCATCCTTAAAGGTTTCCCATGGCATATTCATAAATGATTGTACTGCCTCACTACTGACCTCCTGTTTGGGGATTTGTTCTGCATCTTCTCTTTCCAACTCAATCTCATCAATTCTTGGAATTCCTCCATTTTCATCAAATTGACCAATGTTAGCTTCAAACAATGATTCTCCTGTTGAGTCGCCCTCGAGAGCAATACCGTTACTTCCATCCTCACTTTTCTCCTCAAGTTTGGTAACTGTAATATTAGGTACCTCTTCATTTTCTTTTCCAGTTCCTAATTCAGCTGTTTTCTGACTGGAACTCCCAAACTCCTGAGATGATGAAGCACCAGAACCTTCCTTGTCTTCATTATTTTTTGGACCCCTCCTCCGGTTGCTTGTAGGGACCGGATTTCTTGGCGTAAGCCCCTTTGGTGCGGAATCTTTTGTCCTAGGGGCAGAAGGCTTTCTCCGTCTTCTCCTCGAAAAATCTGCACCTTTTACATAATTTGAAAGAACATGAGAAATTGGGATCGCGTATTCAGAATAATTACCAATCAGCCAAATCAATCAACCCATACTTGCGGTTACTCGAAATGCGACCCTGGCCGCCACATGGTTCTTTTGCCATGCAAACGACTGCAAGAAATGTCACAAGAGTATGAGAAAAACTTCTATGTTGCACGCATACAAATATGGCAAGTATGTGGACGATACGATACGGATACTGCGACACGGATTATTTGAAAATGGTGGATACTGTACGACATGGATACGGCTGCTTATTTTAGTATTAATAATGTGCAATAAGATAAATAATTGAATCTATAATACATCAAAAAAAACTTAAATCTATAATGCATGAAAAATTACTCTACGATACATTAGTAATGTCTAAACAAACAATTCATCTAACCATTTACTAAACAATGCTGGTGTAACATAGAAGTATCGTATACGATACACCATGGTTTTTTGAAGTATCCGTGCAACGTAGCAGTCCGCTCCAACTTCAGTCTACACGACACTTTATAAGAAATTCCGTATACATCAAAACAGAGAAACGGTCTCCAACCAAACACATCCATCTCATAATTAGCCCAAACAACATCATATTGATCAAACACTAACAAAACAAAGCGAATTAGCGCACAAAGACACAGAACCAATACACTGTTATGAATCAAAGTGATTCACAATTGAAACTACAAGAAGCACAAACATACAGTAAAATCAACAAAAACTAGAATCGATAATTGAAATCATGAGAATCAATTATTAATTATCGTAAATATATCACAATTGAACAACAACGACAACAACAACAACAACAACAACAACACCAACAACAACAACAACAACAACAACACCAACAACAACAACACCAACAACAACAACAACAATATGAGAATACTGCTAATGAAGTACTTGTGTAGTTGAGCGAGGCAAAAATCCGAGAAATGATGATTGCTCAATCTTCAACTGAGCTCCGCTTCTGCAACTCACAGGGCATTGCATTTTTCAATTTTTTTCTCTATCTAATTCAATTTATTATCATATGCGTACATACAAATAAAAATGAATAATAACAATAATGCAAATGATCTCAGTGTGTATCTATTTTAAGATTACGCTTCGCGAGGAGAGATCTCTCGCTCTCTCTCTCTCCTCTCACTCTCACTTTCTCTCTCTACTGCAATGCACAAGATTTTGTACTCTGATGTAAACTGTGGTACTTGTGATGATGATAACTTTTATTTTTTATTCTTCTAAATTCTCAACCTTAAAATCATAATATAAATTAATCATAATATTTTACGGTTCGATATTCGTTTGACTTGAGTTGACTACTCTTATGTGGAAATTGAGGGCTGTGATTGAGTGACAGTTTGGCAGAATTAGCGGTCACGATTTTTATTTCTTCTTTGCGCAACACAATTAGAAAGTGGTCAGGGTTTTCTTGTAGCGATTTTCTTGTCACGACTCGTGAGAACAGATCTTTAAGATTTGTTATTTGCGTTTTAAGTAATATATGAACTTTGTTAAATTGATTGTGGAAAAAAGGGCCGAAATAATAGTGGCGATATAGAATCGGGGTGATCCTTTTATCTTTTTAAACAGAAACTAAGGTGAAAACCCTCTAGATTTTTTCTTTTTTCATTAATGTATCTTTTCGTACAACCTAAATTATGATTCAATGCATACTCGATAGTTGTTTACTTATAATATTATTTCAAACTAATGAACATTATTTTTACTGATGAGTGTGTAAAATCATTTTTGATTGTTATGTGGTATTTTTATGTCTGTTTTCATGTTTTGTTGATTAGAGGTGAACTTGGAAAGATGGGGTAAAACTTTGAAAATTTACTGGAAATTGTGCAGACTGAATTATGAGGCGTGCAATATACCATTGAAAAAGGTGAAGATGTCTAGTTTCCGACTCAAAAAAGGTTTGCAATTTCGACATCTATAAAATGAGTTATGGCCGAAACGATAAAGCCGCGCAAAGCTGCATTTTTACTGTGAAATACGCGCGACTTTCGACTGTTGGATCACCACAACAATCACATCCTATCAAACAAAGCAAAATCTGATGGTTAAAGTCTTCAAAAGATTGATTATGGTTAAAGTCTTCAAAAGATAAATGTGGTCATGCACACCATCAAAGACTAGTTTTTAGCCTTTAGATTAAAATTGAGATGGATGATCAAGATGCAATCTTGTGATTTTTGTTCTTCTATAAATAAAGGCCAAATTGCCTAATTTGAAGACGCATCTCTTCTGAGTAATCATCTCTCTAAGCAATAGTTTCTTTATAATTACAGTTTTAGCAAGTAGTTTGTAATATTAGAAGAATAGTTTAGAGTTCTACGGGAGAGTCACTTTGGAGTTCTAAAGGTGGCATCCTTTTGGAGTTTTTTCCGGAGTACTTGGAGGTTTATCGGAGTCAAATCTATAACAATCTCTAAACTCTCTCTAATTTTAGTAATGGCATGTTTATTTTATAATGTTATCTTAATTGTTATAATGTGCTAATTAAACTTTGTTGGGAATATGACGTAGCCTAGTTATAATGATCTAACTTAACTTAAATATATTGTTATGATGTTGTAATTGTTGGAGTATTTATTTCTAAACGTAATGCTTCTAAAATTCTGGCCAAATTCTGGATGAACTAAGGAACAAAATGAGACCGAGAGGATATTTTTGTGACAAAGCTTGAAATAAATACCGTGAATTCTTGGATAGAATAGAAATATATCTATTTGTTCTCATGTGGTTGAGAAAATTACCATGAAGTATAAAAATACATACTTTTGCAACTAGACTCATTTTTTAGTAGTGAAGGTATAGAATTTATGTATAACTTGAGAAAGAGTACGTAAAACAAGTGAGTAATTAACCAACAACGGTTTCAAACATAAACATCATGTTAATATGTTTAACTAAAGTTAGATCAGACTAATGACGGTGAGATCGTCATTCCCAGCTCTCGTAATATCATTTGTTTAATTATACTTTGTTTCAGTTGTCATACTTATTTAACTTAGTCAGTAACATTGCTAATTTATGTTTTAATTGTCATAATTATTTACCTGCCATTCTTAGTACGTTGTCATCTTTTCACTTAAACCTACTCAAGATTCGGATTCTCAAATAAAATTAGAGTTGATCAATTTCGGTACTTAAGTAATTATTCCTCATGGGATCGACAACTTCACTTATCACTTTATAACTTGTTACGATTTCGTATACTTGCAAATTTTACCACAACATTTACATACTTAAATGGCGGAAATGCAAAATATGCCCACTAAATATAACCATTTTCCACTTTTGCCCAGTAGCTTTCGGACCGCGATCATGCCTTGTAAATTTCATTTTTCGCTGTAAGATATGCCCATTCGGGTCGTGAATGGGTTTTTTGCCTACGTGAAATCCCAACGGCTAAAACTCCATCCCACGTGTAAAATCGTCATTCCACGTGTAAAAACAGCACGCCGCATGTTTTTTTTGCCTCAAAAAATGTGTTTCTTTACACACTTAAACATTTCACTAACACACTCCTAACCCTAAATTCCCAATTCTCTGTCGCGATTTAACCCTAGAAAATTTGATTCTTCACAAAATCACAATTTTTTTTTTTTGTTTCTCGTATATTATTGCTTATTACGTTGTTTGTCCACTACGAAATGTATAACCTACGAAATCCAGAAGACGTGGAGCGACCCAATCCCAAATACCGTAAGTCGCCTTTTGTTTTTTGCGTTTGTTTATTGCTTAGGCTCCGATTGGTTCCAAGAAAAATGAGGAAAAAGGAAAAAAATATTGGAAAATGAGGATTTTCAAGAAAACTTCCATGAAAAATAAAATTTTCCTCTATTTTCCATGTGATTGACATGCCATTAATTTTTCGGAATAATTTTATACTTAATTTGCTTACTCACCATATTAAACAATGTAAAAACTGTTATTATTCTTTACAACTTCAATTTTTTAATAAAACTCATATTAAATTTATATTTTTTCTTAAAATTAATTTATGTTCTTTTTTTATTTTATTTTAAAAAAAAACTTTTATAACTTCTTGAATAGTAATGTTATTTTATTTTAATATAATATTAAAATTTGCAAGCACTATTAATATATTTGAAATGAAACAACATAAACAAAATAAATTTAATCAAGAAAACCTTCAGATATAACTATTATTCAATGCAATTGAATTATAATTATAAAATATGAAAATGCTTGATTAAAAAACTTGTGAAACTAAATTTATTCATAACTCTCTCACACTAAGTCAGCTCGATTGAAACTTTTGCAACCAACGTTGTCTTTCTCCCGGATTTTTCACAAGAAATGACCTTGCAACCTTATCATTTTCATTCAAATAATCAAAAGCAGATTCAAGAATCAATTCATTAAATCCTTCGCTCTTCATAACTTCAGAATATAGATAAGCATTGTGATCTTGGCTGTTGGTGGATTTTAATTGCATTAACTACTTCTCCAATTTTTTCTGCAAGTTTATCTATCTTTTCACCCTAAACATCCATAGAGTGAATTCTTTGACCACCTTTTACCATGCTTTCGTACATTAAACAAGATTACAGATTAAATTAAAATAATAATAATAATTTATTAAAGATGATAAATAACTAGAATAAAAAATATAAAATAAATAAGAAGTATTACTTGAGAGTTGAAGAAGATGTGTTGGTGGAAAACATTAATATTACAATTGTTTATATAGATTCTAAATTGGTGGGAATATGAGATTTTGAGAACTAGAAATTTTTTCAAAGAGGATTGAATTTTTCCACCTTTTGTATTTGAGGGAAATCTGAAAATTTTGAGGATGATATTCTTACATTAGCTTCTACAAAGAAATGTGTACGTGAATTAGAGTAAGTTCTAGATAATTTTGGAAGGAAATCAAAGTTTGTGAACTGTAAAAATGTTAGATAAAGATTTACAAAAGATTTTCCTATCTTTTGATTCTTTCCTATCTTTTCCCATCTTTTCCTATATTTTCCTGGGTACCAATCACTTGGAAAATAAAAAAATTCAATATTTTTTCCTTCTCCCTCATTTTCCTTGGAACCAATCGGAGCCTTTAGGAAAATGCGTGTTGGTGGGGTTGGAAAATTGGTTGTTTATTTGGGGTCTGAGCGGGAATATTTGGTCTCGGGGCAACTGTTAAGGGCAAAGTAAGTATTTAACTGAAACTGACACACCAGACAAGAAAGTAGTTAACTTATGTTTCCTCATCTTCTGTCGAGGTTGTGGCCTTCCACCAAATGACGGTGTTGCTTCGTCGCTTGGAAATGCATTCTCCGACATGGTGGCACTAACTTTCTCCACTTAAAATGTGTTCACTCTCGTTGAGGAACATCTCCAGCCCACTTTACCTTAAACGTGCGCTAAAGAGAATGAGGCCATTTCCCACCCTCTCCGTATACAACTAATTGAATTATCCCTTCGTAGTAGTCCCACCCTATATTGTTTTGATTATCCACCATCGGTATGCGGAATTTAACCCCCATTCCCCACTCCAACTTAATTACATTGACCTTTTAACCCTAGCCAAATTAACCACAAAATCCAAAGGTCGATCCCTGATATCATAATCAACTTCAAACGCCGAATTGTTGGCAGTCTTTTCAACTTCTAGTAGGGTCGCGTCCATTCTGCCATCATCACGGTTAATTATATCCCTTCTCTTAATCCCAATAAATAACTCTTCTGTTAGATTTTCCTTGGCAAACACAACAACATCCCCCGCCTCTAGTTGTTTGGTCGTAACAAATTTCTTCCAAACAGTCGCACTCAACAAGTGTGTCTTCTTTGTACTTTGTGGGAAAACATGTTCAAATTTCCATGATTTACCAGAAGGGCATGTAAAATCCAATTTTTACGACTTCGCCTTGCCTACTCGTGGCGTGAAAATCTGATTGGCACACTCCATCGGAACCGACAATGCCGTTTTACAATTAGATGAAGACAAGACCTTAGTGGAGCTTTTTGCGCCGATTACCAAATTGTTCTCCTCATCTAATATTTCCTCCACCGCCAGCAACTTGAGCAAGATGTTGACGAAACACTCGTGAAGATGGGTCGACAAAAATCTAACTAATGTGACTTGGCAATGAGTCATCAATTTTAATGGTAGACCGGTGTACTCATACTCATCATCACCGAGTCGAGATGACCATGAGGAAAGTAAAATGTCTACGAATTGACGAAGAGCGATCCGACGACGGCGCGTAAATTTCTTCCTCGACGTCCATTAGGAAGCTGTAAGTTCGAGTGGTGGTGTTAGCGGAGATTGGTTGTGTAAAGGGTTGCACAATGCAGAAATGAAATGGAGGAAGTTAGGGTTTAAGAGACGTGTTTAAGATTTTGATCTTGCGCTTTTGTATTTCTTTTTACATTTCTTTATTTATTTTCAAATAGTGTAATAAACCATATCAAATATTTGGTGTATTTATTTGTTTGTACCTAATTAAACATTTCTACTTTTGGTTACGTGGAAACAAAATCTGAAAGTATTTTCCCTGCAACAATAATTTTTAGGACATATAAAAAAAAATCTAGAAAAATTGAGAAAATTTCTAAGATTTAACAGACCAAAGTATGGTGTGTGTGTGTGTGTTAGCGTTTAGTTCACTAGGTTAGTCTAATTAAGGTAGAGACTAAATGTCAGTTTTTACTTTTATGATGTGTTCAAATATGAATATAAAAAGATAACAGGGTTTGTAATTTCATATAATAGTTGGTCGTGGTTTCTATTTTATATCCCAGGTTGAGAGAATTAATAGGGAAATACCGTGTAAATCTGGAAGATTAATCGCAAGCTGCAACACAATTAATTTCTAACACCTAAATCTTGAGTTCCGAGAAATACACAGATGATGAATCATCGATAGGGTTACGAATAGGAGTATTCAAATTACCAGACATGATCTTGATGAAAATTCAGAATTGAAACCGATAGAGATGCACAACAGAAGATCGGGAACAAGATGATCCGATCAATTTTAAAAATTAACAATCGAATGTGAAAAACACAATTTGCACATCGTAATTTTACAGAAAATTACACCAAAAAAATACCAGAGATCGAGAATCAAAACCGCGTAGAAGAAGAAGCACAACGGAAGAGATCGTAATCAATGGTCGAATGATACCATAACAAGATTCGTGTAAAGAGTTGAATGATTGAATTGTATTGATGAAGTATCAACGATTTCAAAGAATCCAAAGATTTAAATTACACAGAGAATTCATCTCAAATTCGTAAATGAAAAATTGAGTTCTAATCACAACTAAACCCTTCTATTTATACTCAACCAACACTCAACGCTCATAAACTTAACTAGCAAAACAGATTATTAAATAAACAAAAACGTGTTTTAACAAATACGGTTTTGTTTGCCTAGTCGTATAGTTTAACACGGATACTTCGAAAAATTGTGGCGATGTGCCGATACTCAAATTTAGGGTCAAATATTATGATGCTTCTATTTTTTATGTTATATGAACATTTTTAAGTGAATAATTAGATGAATGTGCATTTGATTTTACTAAGCACAATCTTTTTCGCAGACGTGTTACGGATGATGCGTTGTGTTTGCTTTGTTCGAATGAATCGAAATATGTAATGCATTGTTCATTTTTTTGCCAATTTGCGCGACAAGTTTGAAGGTTATCTAAGATTCCAGTGTCTAGTATGCACTTTGCAATTGAGGACGGTTTAAGTTGGTTGAAGAGGATTGTTTCGTTGGGTGATTATGGGGTTGTGATGAAAGTTGCCATCATTTGTTGGGCTATTTGGGGATACCGAATAGGATTTTGGCTGGAGAACGTGTTTCGTTGCCGCAAGAGATTGTCAATTTTGCTGTGAACGACATTCAACAATGGAATGAGAGATATTCAAGTGTTCTTCCGCGAGGAACTCGACATAAAACAGAGCAATGGATTCCTCTGACCGACGGTGTTACTAAAAATGAATTTCGACATAGCAATTTTTGCGGATGAAGGTGAATTGGGTGTGGGAATCATTGCAAGGGATTCAAATGGTAAATGTGTTGCTCGAGCATTAAAACGTGTGAAGGGAAATGTGGGAGCAGTAAACGTCGAGGCTTTGACGGCTTTGTTTGTTGTCGATATTGTGCTTAGTGTTGGTTGGACATCGGTGTTGTTTGAAGGTGATTGCTTAGTGGTGATTCATGATATTCTTATTCCAAGTGGGTGTGAGACCAACTATGCGTATATAATTCAAGATATTAGATGGTTACTTTATGCTGAGAAGAATTTTACTTTTCAACGGGTGAATAGAGCTGCAAATGATGAGGCACACAAACTGGCGAGAGCTTCGGATAAGGTTTTTTGCTGGGTTGAGGATGTAACATTAAGAGCGGTTGTTTTGTTTGCTTGTTGAGTTTTTGAGTTTTGAGCGTTTGAGTTTTGTTTTGAGTCATTTGACTTTGATGTTCCTAACATTTATTTAGTTTTTGGCCTTGGTTTATGATATACCATTTTTTGGAAAGAAAAACAAAAGAAGCATTAAAGAGTAATTTTGATGCATTACTGATAAATTTTGATTTGATATTAATTAAATTATTTATACTAACATCATATCAATATTACAAGAAGCAGTCATATACATGACGTATCGTATGCATCATTTTTGAAAAATCTACATTGTCGTATCTGTATCGTCGTATTCATGGCATAGACCACTCATCATTCATGTATATATAGCGATAAACAAAATGTACACAAGATCATCTCCCTTATTCAGAACTAGGAAAATTATCTTACATAACAATGTGGTGCAACCAATGATCAAGAAAATAATATTTTTCTAAATTATAGGTACTAAATACCTCATAATTCCATCCCACCAACCATCTACACGAGAAACTAAATTTTACGTACTTATGTTAATTTTCGGTGGTTGTATGCAATAATTCTTGGAAGATCAATCATGTACTTTAAAAAAAAAGGGTCAATTGCTTTTTGCCCCTTAATATTTGGGTGTTCTGAGAAGTGCCCCCCCTCCTAACGTTTCAAACGAGCACTTTACCCCCTAACGTTTGTAAAAATGTGTGATTTGCCCCCTGATGCCAAATCTAATGAATGAAAAGATAGTCACGTGACAAAAAATGGACGGTAGATCAAGGACTCATGGGGCAAATTACAAACGGTAGAGGGAAAAATGTTATTTTTGAAACGTTAGGGGGCACTTTGCAAAACACCCTAAGCGATAGGGGGTGATCGCTATTGACCCTTAAAAAAATACAAAACACAAAGAATGACTTATTAGCTGACAACATAATAACATATGTCGACCAAAGTGGTATTGCAACATAACTAAAAGAAAAAGTACAAAATTGCATACAAACTAGATGTTCTCAACACCCAAATTGATTAGTGATTTTTTCAAGGACGCCAAATATACAAAGCTATACTATTCCCAATTCGAGTGCAAGTAGGAATTTACTTAAATGAATAATAAGTACGTGGATGACTTTCTTTTTTCTTTCTTGACTATGGATCACTTAAGTTAAGATGATAATATGTGTATTATAACCGAAAAGTTATTCTACGCAGTTAATACTCACATTTTTAGCATGACAAGTTGTTAAAATGAAATGGTTTTTAAAACTATAAAGCACTACATAATCATTTATCACATCTCAAATGTGTAATGTCAAAAATTTATTAACTTAATAATATTGATCGCACTAGATTAGTATTATATGTAAATTCTAATAATACTTTTTCTTTATAAAGTTCAGTTAGGCCTATCGGTTTGGTTTGATATTAAATTGATATTTGTTGCATAAAAATGTGATGTCCTTATGTATGTATAGGCTGAGGTTTAGATATAAAAATATAACTACTTAACTAGAATTATGTAACTAATGGTTAGGAGCCAAAGTAACAATTAGAACGATTTATAATGAAGCCAACGTTCAATTAACATAATACAATATAAATGGGATCATTTATAAGCAACAGAAGCGTATTGATACTCTTTCGAGGAGACATTATTAGTTTGATAATGCTGAAATGCTCAAGAAATAGTAATAAATTAAGACATAAAAACTTCACTAAACTATAGGGGGTACGAAAAAATGGTGGTCGACTTATCGCGAGTCTTTGCTATTAAGGATCACTGTATAAAAATCCTCATTGTTGGTCACATATTAGTCTTATTTTGCTAATACGTGTTTGCGGAGGTATCCAGAAGCGACGTGGGAGTGGAGAGAATGGGTTCATGTGAAGTTAAATTTTAGTTTTGTGATGGTATCTTTTATTTTATGTTTTTAAACTAATCAACTATTTATTTTCACACAATTTATTTTAATACACATGGAAGCTTGCTCTTTGCACATATCAGCAACGGAAGCATGTTTTCGTGGCATCAAAATGTCAATGCTTTCAAGATGTAGAGAGCATGTGGACTGGAAAAGTGGCCTTGCGCGTGACAATTTTTCGTTAGATGTAGTTTCACATGTTTAGTTCCCTTAAATTTCATTTGGATGTTTTGAATATTATCTTGTAAAATGTGCAAAACATTTTGGATGCAATTTTAAAATAACTTAGTTCACATAAAAAAAAATCAAAATAAGATTTGGATGTAGTTTGAATGTTAGAGTTTTAGGGACAAAAGTAGGTATGTAGGAATCAAGTTAATTTAGGTAGAGGTGTGCAGAAGTAACATAATAATTATTAATTATTGTTTGATAATTAAGAAAATTCACAAGATTATTTGACGAGTGCAATGACACTTATTAATTGAGAAAAAAAAAGGTATGTAAGTATCAATCAATTTAGGTAGGGTTTGACCATTTTTATTAATTTGGTCAAAATATCTTTCAAAATAGAAATCTTCGAATGGGTTCCAAACCAATTTGAGTCCATGAAACTTTGAAACCTTTGGGAGAAAATGGATCTACACAAGGCCTTGGAATCTTGGACTAGTGGGATCAAGTCAGACCACACTTTAGGATAATCCCTATACTTGTCATGTGGTTCTTATTAGCAGCTTGCAATGAGACAAAACTTAATCATTTAAAGATTGTTGCTGGTACGATCATCTTTAAATTTAACAAGTACATCGAAACAGTTCATATGGCGGGCTAGATTAGTTGGATTAGGGATTGAGAGTTGACTAAGATGCGGAGATTCTAGAAAGTAGACAATTGGGTGAAAATGTTAAGGTTTTGATTGAAAAATTACTTTAAGTGGACAAATTAAAACTTAATATTGATGGATGTTCATGCAACAATCCTAAAGAAGCAGCGACAAACGGAGTTCTACGTGATTTGCAGAGAACGTTGTTTGAGCATCGCACTTTTTGGTAGTGACACAAATATGGAAGCAAAACTTAGAGGATTGTAGTGGGGACTTCATCTTTATTGGGATATAGGGTTTCACAAGATTGCAGTTTAAATGGATGTAAATGCCTTATTTCTCTAGTGAAATCATGTATATCGGGTAATTACAAGGTTGTAGGGATCATGCGACAAGTGCAAAACTTGATGTAGAGGATGTATATCTTTGCAGTGTGACCATATTCATCTAGAAGGTAATGAAGTTGCAGATTGGCTTACTAATGAGGCTTGTGATCAAAAGTGGAGCACCAACTGACATAGTTGTAGTGCATTTGCAAGGCTCAAGGGTTAGCAATCACGGTTAGACGTGGGGTTCCATAACTAAATTTTTCAATGTAAAATTATATTCCACATGTTGCTTCAGCCTTGTTTTGAGTACTGCATTTACTTTTGTGCTGCCTATTTGGGGTATATTGAACTTTGTCATTTTTATACGTAAACAATTTGGTTTGATTTAAAAAAAAAATACATATGACGAAATTTAATGACATTGTCCAATTGTACTTTTGAAGTATATTATATTGTGAGTCATGTTTAAACTTATTTATTTAGTTATTTTATGTGCACTATCAATTCATAATAATAAATTTATAATTTGTAACATAACCTCACTACTTTCTGTTTGAAATTAAAACTCTATGAAAGTTTCGATTTCACTGTACTGAATAATAGAAACATTTCAGTATGTTTCGAACTATTTTTGATAGGTTTCAAAGGGGCTTTTTTAATTTTGGTCTTTTAATGAGTACTGACTCCATTTTTGGCCCTCTATTGATTTTTTTTTTTTACAACTTTGATCCCCTATTTTGTCTAACAATCTATAAGTGATCCTTTTTCGTCGAAACCGTCATTTTTAGGTTGAAAAATCACGTGTGGTGCAGACAGTCGTCCGAAGATTATTCTAACATGAAAAAGAAGTAACGATTCTAAAATCACACCGCCTATTTGTTATTTTAATAGAGCAAAGTGGTTCTTTAAAACATCGCGATTTACTAAAACATATCACATAATAATGACAATTAAAGAAAAGAAAACTACACACGCAAACTAATCCCACACAAACCATTAGCTCTCAAAATCAGTTTCAAAAGTTGAAAAAAAGCCCTTCGGCCGCGCCACAACCCTAGTAGACCGCCATTCCCATCTTTTCCCGCCCATCAATCCCCTCTTTTAAAACACACCTCTCCTCCCCCACACTCACACCTCTCTCTCTTTCTCTCTCTAGGGTTTCACTTTCTCTCTCTCATCCTTCAACCATGAAATCCTCCGCTTCAATCTGCTCATCAACGCCGTCGTTTTACACCTACCTGAAGCCCGGCGCCCTCGCCAAGCTCAGGTACACCAAAATCACCGCTAGATCCAAAAAACTCGGAGCTCAATCTCTGCTCGCTCTGAGTCAACTCGAGGCGAGAACAGATTCATCAGCGCCGAATTCGATCGGTTTTGATGTGGATCGTGTTCCGTGTTTCAATTTTAGGGTTTCGAGCTATCCGAGGTGTCGTCAGCGGAAGAGACTCATCGCTGTGGCGCCGGTGTATTTTGAGGCTTAGGCTTGACTTTTTGTATGTGTTATTAAGATGTTTTGCAAATTAATTTGCGATTTTTGTTTTTTTTTTTAGTTTCTGAATTTTTTAGATGTAGTTTTTTGTTGTAATTCATACACAGAAAAAGGTGTAAAAAAACATTGAGATGAATAAAATGAAGGAGTTTGTGTTACTTGTGTACGTTTATTTTGCAGTTTTTGCATGGATTTGTTGGGTTATCTTTGTTAATTTCAGTTAAACTTGGTGTTTTTAATGATGTTATGTCGTTGTTCATTATAATCTTTATTCTTGTTATGGAAATGAAGAGATGAATGAGTTTGTTTTGTCCAATTGGGATGTTTGGATACAGGAATCTAATAATGTATGCTGTTAAATTGATGGATCTGTGTTTACTTATAATTATGAGATGGATATACTTTCCTCTATTGAATCCATGGCTTGGGTTTATTAGCGAATCGGAATCTTTATGATATTCAAGACTTGTCGTTGATTCATGTCATGACATGGTCCTTGTTAGGTAGGTTTATGCATTGTGGTTCTATATGTAAACTGATTTAATGGATCTGTGAAATAGTATTTGCATCTTACTATATAGGCCAAGTTTTCAGTACCTCATTGACTATGCTCGGTATCTCTTAGTTGTATAGAACTGTTTATAGATCATAATTTTCAGCGGCATTTTAGTGCAAGTTTTGTCTCATTTGTTGTATAAGATGTAGACTATATCACTCCCTTTGTTTTAAGATGTCTTAAAATTTGCGACTGCAATGCAGACAGGCAGGATTAGAGTGACAACCATATTGTTTAACTTCAAGGTTTGTTTTGTTTTACCAAGTTCTTCATGTATCATTTTTTTTTTTTTTTCTGTATATGTGTTTTTTATCTCATGCCTGCACAGTTTTTCCGGACAAGCCTTTGCTGATGAGATGTTATCGGAAAATTGTTTCTTAGAAGTTTTGTGCAATTGTTATTTATTTGAAGGTAAACAGAAAAGAGCTTCTGGTCTAGCATTCTTCAAATTGTAATGTGCATTAAAGAGTCTATTCAGATTAAAAGCTAAAATTATAGATATACCACCAGGATCACAAAGACAAGAGTTTCCATGACAGAATACTACATAGTATATATCCTTCTCTGTTCCTCACTTGTTCATTTAGACTTGCCAAGTATTCTGCGAAGCACAGGTACAACTTTTGTCAGATTTAACTTATTTGTTTGTAACATCTAGTTCTTTGTATCGTTTGGATGGAGTTGGATGAACCAAATTTTCTGAATATGTTGGGAACTTTTTTTTAAATGCCAAACATCATTATTCTGCAAGTTCAGTTGTGTTTGTCGCCTGTAGCCAGAAATTCATTAGCCTTTTATTAGTATGGAAACTTTTCAGCTCATAGACATGATAGCATTTCATTTTGGATCAGCTTTTGAGGACTAAATATAGTCTTTCAGACTTTTGATCAACGCTACGATGAGTTACTGCTTTATAGGACTGTTACCTGTTCACTCATTGAATTCAGCAGTTATACATGATGACCGTGAGTACTATGTTTGCTTCATTACTAATTGAGCTCATTTCTCCAATTTTATCTGTGTGAGTCCATGGGTCACAAATGCAAGTAAATTCTTTTAGTATATGATGCAATGGAACAATCTCTGCAACATGGGAGGCATCAACCTATTAGCTGAAGCAACTAGTATTAAGTGCTGAAGAGATTCACTTCATGCACTTATCCCATTCCCTCTTGTGCAAGTTAAATTTGTTTTGAAGTCTTTGCCAAAATGATCTGCTTATCATGCGGTAAAGAGAGAAACAATTAATAGAACATTTATGATAAACTAAAGTTTCCAGAAGAGTCTATTCTATTTGAGGATGTGCAAATCTTAGTTTTCTATTATGTGTAAATATATTGGACGCCATAAGTTCGAAGCAAACAGAATTTAGGTTTATCATATTTTGTTGATTCTATTTGAGGATGTGCAAATCTTAGTTTCCTATTATTTGTAAATATATTGGATGCCATAAGTTCTAAGCAAACAAGAATTTAGGTTTATCATATTTTGTCGAAATTACTGACAAGCCACAGTGAGAGGGTGATTATGACAGATTTATCACTGTGGACAAGCAGCATGAAGTTCATATGTAAGTGCATAATCTCAACTATTTGTTTAGTCTTCTGCTGGATTACAGTGTTTAATAACATTGCTGTTCATATCTAATAGGAATCTTCTCCAGGCCTTCAAGGAATTTGGTTGACCCCTGAATTCACTTTCATGAAACCAGGATTCAAATGCATACACTACGTTCAATCAGTCAAATTGTAATCTAGTACATAATTTATATCTGATAGGAATCTTCTCCATGCCTGTTTTTGAAGCCTTTGTATGTACTATAACTGCCCTACCCACTGGAGACCGTGGAACAGACATTAAATGTCCATGTCGCTAATGCGTGAAATCATCCATAATCTATATGATATTTCATGCACACAAAGAGAGTGCTTCTTTCCCAAAGTGGGATGATATTTCAAGTGATATAGCAATAATTGTGTTTAAATTGACTGTTAGGAATAGTCTTAATGATTATGTAGCCTATTTACTATCATTTTGCCTCCAGAGCAACATTTTATGGCTGCACAAGCTCAAGTAAAACAACACTATTTCATATCTGTACAGGTTCCAAAAAGGAAAGCAAATGGGAGAAACTACAATGTGTTCAAGAGAAGTATACTGACATAATTGGAAAAGTTATCATGATCTTATTTGCTGAGTAGATGCTCTTCTGCTACACGTTGAAATGGCAGCCTTCGAAATTTTTTAAATGTCTGAGAGTAACAATTGCCGAGTATCTTACAAGTTGCTGTTCTTTTACAGCTCAATCAAAATTATGGGGAGACAAGGAAGCAATGGTGCTTAGCTCAAAGCATTGGCTCCAGCAACAATCTCTAAAATCTCTCCAGTAATCTTTAGCTTGTCGCTACCTATTGTAGAATCTGGATAAAGTCTTCTTCATTCCACTGCATTATCAGTTGCGTTGCTCATTCAAATTATTCCTGCAATGGCCTTTATATGTAACTCTGCTTACATAAAGAGGGAGCAAAGCATCAAGAATCTGCTCAAATTGCAAGATTGGCGAGAAATCAACAGTCCTCACAACATCTCTTTCTACAGTCAGCTTTCCTTCCTTTGTCGTCAACCTCAATAGCTCATCTTCAGCTGCATCAACACAACACAAACTTCTCTTTTGGCGATTGTGGAAGCCATCACACAATTAGACTTAACCAAGGATTCAAACTTGGTATAGAGGAGCTCAGCCTTGTCAACCTCTTCACTCACAAACAGCAAAAACACGTCGTCTGCTATTACCTGAGCTTTTTTTGCAGTGGGAAGAATGCTGCCTCAGATAAACTAATCCACCGGAATTTAAGGCCTACAGGTAAACATACGTGTTACCCCTTTTACCAACACTGCCCACAGTGAAATCAAAGCGAAGTTCCTCAATTTTCTAAAATGTGACTCTGCTTTTTTATGATTGCATTATTTAATCTACCACAAAGACCACAATCACTGGTGACAGCAACAACCACGACAAGCCTGACCTAGACTGTTAATATCTTTTGCTTGAAGCTGCTCATTGGTGTTGTAAAGAACTTTGAAGAGCGTTTCTTGTTATTTTCTGTCTGTTCTTCACGGAATGTATACGTTCACGCAGGTCACGGAGATTGCATGGAGGTTGACTTATGAGCCGCGGAAGAGCCTGGATTCGGGAGCTGAAAAATGTGGCAATAGAAGATCGAGAAGAGAGTGTGGAAGAATTAGAAAGAGAAGGTTTCGATGATACCCACATTATGAGATTGGAGCAAGACATGATCCCCTGCACGTCTTTTGGAGCTCGCAGTAAGCTGGCTATGGAGGATGAAAAGAAGAGGATGCCTGATGATGATTGTGTTTTATTTTAAAATTTTATGTTGAGCCTTATCTCTGTGGTTTTTTGATGTTGTTCTGTTTTTCGATTCACCAATCAAATGTTATATTATCCTTTGATTATACAACACATTAAGTATCCAATGATTATTTATTCTTACATGTCGAATTTGCGACATGTGTGCAACGCAGTTTCTGCCAAACTTGTTTCTTTATGGGTCAACTTACTTTCAAGTGAATATGCAGGCCAGTAATTACTATTTTTTTTTTGGACAGATATGTCATTATTACTTCAATTGTTAGAGCATTTTAGTGCTGCAAGACCAAGAATTAGCAAATTACTATCTCCAGAAGTCGAGAAAACAGTTATTGCGTAGGATGATATAAATTGTGCTTTATAATAATACTCTAGATCAAAAAGAAAAATTCATGACCAGAAAAAAATAATCAAAAACAATTGTTCCCCAGAAAATGTCAAGACAGAAGTTACTGTTTAATAAGTCAACGTGATTGCCGTCAAAGAATGATTCTTTCACAAACAAGATACAAGCAATTACATGCTTAATCTTCTCCCTACATCTACATACATAATTTCAGCATACATTTGTTGAAAATACTGTTAGTAATTCACTAAGTTATAAACATAGCAACTAATCAAAATTTGGTTCAGCCTCCTCGTATTGTCTACAAGTACCAGGTTGTGATGTCCGATTTCCGTCAAAGACGGACGAACTTTCTTACAACTGCAGAAAACAGCAAATCCTTGTACCAGGGTGAAGCCTGAGATATGAGGAGCTGCTCCAAAGCAACAGATTCCTCAACTTATGTAAAAAAATCTATATGCCCATACCTGACCTCAATCCAACACGTCATCCTTCGACGAAATAGAAGCCAGTACCAAGATCGAATGCTTGTGGAGAAAACAAAACTCCAAGCAAAAAAGTATCGATATTTTCAAATTAAGCACATAGATTATACACCATTTTTCATCCACCTGTTAATCAAACAGCAGTCTTTTCAATTAGTGGGCTAACAATAGCTGTATATATTTCACTGTCAGGGATTACCCCAAGGAGCACCAAATCATCATGCAATTTGACAACTTCCTCAGAACTGCTCTTTTTACTAAGATTTGTAAGCAGAGTGGTGTAAGTTACAAAGTCTGGATTCAGGCCCTCGGAGACCATAATACACAAAAGGCTCTTCGCTTGCTCAAACAACCCAAGTTTACACAAGAAATTAATCATAATATTGTAAGTAACATTGTTCACAAATAAGCCTCCCTTTCTCATATTCGTAAACAAATGAAATGCCTCTTTGATACAACCAGTACTGCAATAGCCGTTCAACAAAGTGTTAAAAGTAATGACATCGTAGATCTTTGAACTCCTCATCTCATCCACCAAACACCTGGCTATGTCGACGGATTCTTCTTTGCACAAACCATCCAAAATAGAATTGAAAACCACTAAGTTTGGATTCTTCTCTACTTTGACCATGTCAGTATAAACTTTAAGCGCACTTTCCATTTCCCCCCCCTTGCAATATTTATCAATGATGGTACCATATGTGACCGTATCAGGAATAAAACCCCGAACAAACATGTTGCATAGTACCTGTTTTGCTTCTTGTAAGCTCTTAGTTCTGCAGAGATAGTCTATGAGAATATTATGAGAAAACGAATCTTGCACTAGGTTCTTTCCCACAATCCATTTGTGAAATTTTAGAGCTTCATTAATGTGGCCACTCCTGCATAAACCTTTTGCAAGTATGGAATAGGTGAATTTATCAGGGGATACGTAATTCTCCATCATATTAGACAACAAAAAGGAAGCTCCGCTAATATCTCCTTCCATGTAAAGCCAATGTATGACGGAATTATAAACTACTGAATTAGGCATCAAACCTTTTTCTACCATATTACCACAGAGCCCAAACGCCTTTTCTAAGTCACCATTTCTTGCATACCCATCAACCAATGTAGCATAAGTCCTTACATTAGGCTCTAAGTTCATCTTCAACATCTTTTCTAGAACTAATTCAGCAATTTCTGGTTTACCGATCTTGCAATACCCGTTCACAAGACAATTGTAAGTAACTGCATTGGGTGATACAAAGCCCTCAGACATAGTCACCATCTTCTCAACAAGCTTTTCAGCTAAATCAAGGTCCTCTGCTCGGCAAGCTCCATCAACAAGCATATTGAATCCAACAATATTAGGCAAAATCCCAAACTTCAACATCCTATAGAACACCGAAAAAGCTTCAGAGAACTTACAATCTTGGCAAAGCGCATAAACTAGCAAATTAAAAGTATTCACATTCTCAAAGTACTCGTACGAAATCATCTCTCTGTATACCTTCCAAAACCTACCAACTTGACCTATCTTCAAAAGATGGCTTAAGAAGTTGTTCCAAGCATGAATCGAAACCCAATGATTCTCCATCCTCAATCTCTTAATCACCTCATATGCTTCATCAGTTGCTCCAATTTGCGTACAAGCCCTGACCAACGCATCAAAAACGGCCATACGTGGACCGTAGACACCAGAGCTACCGACTATCGCATCCACAATCTCCAAAGGCAAAACCCCTTTGGATATCATCAGTTCCTTCATCAAACACAATGCATCATCAAAGTTCCTACAATCCACCATCACATGAATCACAACACAACAACTCTCCAACGAATCCAAAACCCACCTCTTGCATCCTATCCTCTTGTACACCTCCATAACCAGCTCCGGAGAGCTCCGAAACTCTCGGAAAACACGGGACAGCAAAGACCCCGTGACGTTCGACGACAGTTGGTCCAATAATCTCCATCTCTTCTGCCTTATATTCACACATAAAGCATTATAAATTATATCTTGAGCAGCAGGGGTTGCAAACTGCTTGCCCAAATGAAGCCCCCTTACAAAAAGTTGTCTCCTTTTTGACGAAAACAAACCCAAAATCATAGAAACGATAAAACCCAGTTCAGAACATGACCCGCAAAATTAAAACCCAGGTCGAAAAATCTGAACTTTAACTACCCAAATGAGTACACATCCAACGGTTAGCAGGAGAGAGCAAAATCTCAAGAAACCCTAATTAATTACCTTTATCTACAAGGTTAGAACATGTTCAACTTTGAACAAGTTTGTTGCCTGCAACTTTGAGGAATGGTCTTAGGATTGGGCTTTATTATGATATTATTCAAAGGTTTTTGTACTAATGTTGATTTTTTTGCGGAAAATTCTTCTTTTTATATTTTCCAGTAATATAAAAAAAATATTACAGGTGTGGTAAAACAATCCTTTTTCTTACGTGTACATTCGAGTTTTCTTGGAGGATTTTGGCACCAACTATCCCTCTGTATTATGGTGATAAGAAAAAATCGATTAATTAGCCGGTAGATTTATGTATGTATAACACTGGCAAATTATTATTTTATTATAAAAAAGGAAAAGAGTTTTTGTTCAAAAACATTTATACTATATATTAACATTCTCAACCCCCCCGATATATGTATACATATAAATATATGCATACAGTTTTTGGGAAAGTTGAGATAATAGCTTAACCTGTGCATGCTTTAATCTGCATAATTAGTGCATTATCATATTTAACAAATTAGCTATAGCTATATTATTATGTTGAACTTTGTCTTGATCATTTGTTTAATCCAAAATACCCGTTTCTTTGTAATTTCATTAAGAAAACGTCGAATCATCTTTAAAAAAAATATACACTTAAATATTATATTAGTTAATTATCTTTTATTCTATTTAAAGGAGGAAGAGAAAATTAAAATAATATTTAGAAAATAATATAACAAGTTACGAGTAAACTATTAAACTAAAAGTCATTAGCTCACTTCTTGGAGCCACCCAATTGAATTGTAGAACTCTTAATATTTTTTTTTTTTGGCTTCTATTATAACCAACCAAAATTAGGGTTTTAGCCAACCAATCCCCAATTTTGTTCAACCTCTAAAACCCTAATTTGTTCAACCTCTAAAGCCCTAATTTTGGTTGTCAAAACCCCCAATTTTCTCTACCACACGCTCTCAACTCTCTCTCTCTCTCTCTCTAAAATGGAGTTTCAACAGAGGAAAACCAGCGCACTCGCCGCCATGAACTCGCCGGCGCCGGACAAATCCCCAAAAGGCAACATAGACACTCCGATCATCTCCCTCTTATCCGCCATCAACAACCACCGTTCATACTTCACCACCAGCTCATGCTCCGGCCGAATCTCAATCCTCTCTCAACCACCAATCAACAACAATTCACCTTCTTCAGCTCCCAAAAAGAAGGCTAGAGGCGGTTCGTGGCTTTTCGTCTCGCACGATCCCGTACAATCCTCCGATGTGCTGCCTCTCCTGTTCCCCACCGCCGCAATGCAGGGCTTAGTTTTCCGATTCGAGCCATTGATTATCGCGGTGGAGTGTGATAGTATAGAGGCGGCTCGGGTATTGGTGTCGTTGGCGATCGGGTGTGGGTTTAGGGAGAGTGGGATTACGAGTGTGAGTAAGAAGAGGGTGATTGTCGCGATTAGGTGTTCGATTAGGATGGAGGTGCCGTTGGGGGAAGGGGAGGGAGGGGATAAGGTTTTGGTGTCGCGTGAGTATGTTGAGTATCTTGTTGAGGTTGCTAATGAGAAGATGGGGGTTAATAGGAAAAGGACTGATGCTTTCCTTGAGAAGCTGTTGGAGAATGGGTTTTCGGATCGTGCTGATAACAAGATGAATGGCGATGTTGGTGAGGCGAAAAAGGAGGAATTTTTGGGTGGTTCTGTGATGAATGGAGTGGAGGACCTGGAGGGAGAGTTGGTGTCTCTCGAAGTGGATAATCATGACAATGATCGCGGTAAGTGCTTCTAATAGCACAGTGCACACTTTGGAATTTGAATTGTTGCTTAAAGTTTGAATTGCTTGTGGATGAAAACATTGAATTGGGGAATGAACGTATGCTTACTATTGGTAATTAGCTACGATTTGCATTGTTTACGAAAACTTTTACACACTGGCAGTCATGATGAATAATATTCGACTGAGATTAATATGAGTACGCATGTTATCTGTGACTAATAATCAGCTTAGACCTTTGCTAAATTTGTATAAATGCCTGGAAAAATTGGTAATATTACGTACTAATATGTGTTTTCTTACTGGACCGATTTCCCTTATGTGACAGGAACATTATGTCTTTAAATACTTGGCAGGATCACCTGATTTCTTGGGCATAGATCTTTCTATTGTTGAGGTAGCTGGCGAACCTCTCGAGAGACTTTTCTTGTGGGGTCACTCTACATGTACACTAGACGAAAAGAAGGTTATCATTTTTGGTGGTTTTGGAGGAATTGGAAGACATGCACGAAGAAATGATCTGTTGCTTCTTGATTCAGAATCTGGAGTAGTGGAGAGAATTGATGTTGGAGGAGCCCCAGCTCCACGGTTAGGTCACACATCTTCCCTTGTAGGAGATCTCATATATGTGATTGGAGGTAGGGCTGACCCTTTGAATATTTTGAATGATGTTTGGGCGTTCAATGTGCCTAAGAAAGAATGGAAGCTTTTAGAATGTTCTGGCAGCTTGTTTCCTCCGAGGTAAGTCCTTACTGGCTACAAAATTATATTAGTTAGGAAATATCCACATTGTTGTGCATTCTACATTCACATTGATGGGGATCTGACATGGTAGTTTGAAGTTATAGCCCTGTATTAATCAAATGTTTTAACCTAAACTGCTCTATCAAATTTAAAGTTTTGGGGAGGGTTGAACTAATATCTATATTATTTGATCATTAATATTATTTTTTTTTTTCATTAATATTGGTTGTACTATTTGCTCTTCAAGATACATCTATCTTCTGATGGCCTTTTTCTGTTTGCACAGTAGTCCAAATCTAGTCTTAACTCTTCCTTGCACCTCTTTATGATTTTGTTATGCGCTCCATTTTACTCATCATTCTACAGGCATCGACACACAGCAGCTGTTGTTGGTTCGAAGATCTACGTGTATGGTGGAATTCATAATGATTCAGTTTTGCCATCGCTTTATGTGCTTGACACGGAATCCTCCAATTGGGCAGAAATAAATATTCAAGGAGACCTACCTGGACCTCGTCATTCACACTCAATGGAAGCCAATGGATCTAAATTGTACATATTTGGTGGATACAATGGAGAGAAAGCTATAGGGGACCTTTTCAGTTTGGATACTGAAACAGGTCTATGCAGGAAGCTTAAGACAAATGGAAAATCACCAAACGCCAGGTTTTCACATTTAATGTTCATTTATTCAAATTACCTCGGCGTTTTGGGGGGTTGCCCTGTCAGTGAACATCAGGAACTGCTCTTACTCGATATTCAGTCCGAGTCTTGGAAAAATATAATGGTAAATTCTGTTGAAAAAGGACTTTTTGTCCGTAGCACTGTAAATGTAGTTGGTGACAATCTGATAATAGTTGGTGGTGGGGCATCTTGCTATGCATTTGGGACAAAGTTTAGTGAACCAATGAAGATTAACCTGCTTCAGTTGACATCCTCACGTGATGGCAGAGGTACTATGCTAAGCGGACAGAAAAACATAGATTGTCAAATGGAGGAGAAGAGTGACTCTTTATTATGTTCTCAAGATCAAACTGAACAAAGAGTTCATGCATGTGCTCACCAAGATTTTGTAAAAGAGGTTAATGGATCTGTGGACCAAGTCTCCGTGACTGAAGAACCAAGGGCCAATAGCGGAGTGGTAGCTTCCCCTTGCATGCTTCGGCTGGCGAAAAACTATGCAAAATTGGTAAAGGACATATTGAAACATTTTGGTTGGTTAGATCTTGAAAGAAAGGTCTATACCCTTGAGCGTGGCATGTATGTTTGTCTTCCTGTTACCGGACTACTTTGCACATTGTTGGAAGAAAGACTGTACTTGGGAGATACAGTTGAGACTTCATATGATCTCCAGTCCTTAAAGCCATCTTCTTGGCAGATGCTGTTGAAAGATATTTCCAGTGCTGAGGCTTTGAATATTTTAATAGCATGTGGTGCAAATATAATTGTGGATGAAGTTATCAAAGTCAAGAAAACTCCCAACTCTCCCTTTAAAGTGATGAAAGAAGCTTTAGCCTCTTTGTTGAACCAGCATGGCCTGTCACCAGAACTTCTAGAGCAGCTTCCCTCGAGGTTCTTTTCTCGTTCTTTTAAATATTCTTGCTGTAATTAGGACTATGAGCATAAGAATATTGTGATTTCTTCCGTATGGCGGTTCAACTAAAATTGGCCAGTGCCTGTCTCTTTGAGTTCCATAGGGACCTGAAGTATCAACTTTGTTTTGTTGCAGATGGGAACGACTAGGTGATATGATTGTGCTGCCTGTAACGTCCTTCACAGATCCTGTCTGGGAATCAATTGGAGAGGAGGTCTGGCCTCTTGTTGCCCAAACACTTGGGACTCATCGTCTCGCCCGGCAAGTAAGAAACAGATGTAAATTTTATCTGTTGTTGGGCTGCTTCCATTTCGAGACTTGTTTCTGATTAAAAAAATATTATGAAATGTAGACCCTTTTGATAAATTGAAACAAGTTACTGGTGAACTTAACATGACTCGTAGTTTTAATTTTTGCTGCTTGCCATTTCTCTTTTCCTTTTAGCACCGTTCCTAACAGCGTATGTTCTGCAGTTATATATATATTTATATATATATATATATATATATTTATATATTTATATATATATATATATATATATTTATGGTAATAAGGTTGGTCATTTGGATTTATCTTTTTTGTATTTTGTAATATCTTAAGTGCCTGAAAAAAATATTATTTTGATGCTGAGAGGAACTCGTGATACATATGAATCATTTCTATTTTATTAGTGAAAGCTGTTTGTTGATAGACTATGTTTATGATATATAGGGCTGGATTGCGCAAACTGGAACCAGAGATAGTAAGTTAGAGATTCTTGTTGGAGATGACGGGTGGGTTGATCACCGTGAAAATGGCATACTCTATTCTTTTGATGCCACCAAGTGTATGTTCTCTTGGGGTAATCTTTCTGAAAAGCTTCGAGTGGCCCGTCTTAATTGTAGCAATCAAGTTATTGTGGATTTGTTTGCCGGCATAGGATATTTTGTTCTACCATTCCTTGTGAGGTATGCTCCTTAATAAATTTATTTCCCAGTTTGGATATTTGAATTGCACAGGAAATCAGAACCTCTCTGCTGATTCTAGAGTATTATAACCAAATATTGCAATTATCAATCTTTATTTTATATGATAACTAGTGGTATGTAATTTTTTTAATGTTACATGGCTAATCAGGGCCAAAGCTGAAAAGGTATATGCCTGTGAGTGGAATCCACATGCCATTGCGGCACTCCGTCGCAATCTTCATGCTAATCAAGTTGCTGATCGGTGTGTTGTACTGGAAGGAGATAATAGAGTTACCGCTCCAAAAGTATGATATTTCTGCCTATGAACTCAAGTCTATCATTTCCAGTTAATTTGTCATTCTTTGAATCTTACATTGACTCTGGTCATGGCGCTGCCATTTTGTGTGCTATCAAAATGAAACGGGAACTTTTTATGATTGCATTCTTTAACATGCCACTTTATATGTGAAGTTATTAGAATTTTCAAGATAACCATACAATAAGCTATAGTTCTGGAGTTTGAATGCATTTAGTGCCCCAGCTCTGATGATATCCTAGTACCTGTCGTTATATGCCTCTTTGACTTTTAGGATGATTCTTACCTAACCAAGGCAAGAATATTTCCATCTCTTATACCCTACAGATTTAACAGTCCTATGCTTTTGAAATAACTTTTTGCAATATTTCTTGTTAGTATTAAATGTTATTTATCACTACTAGCTAGACATATAACACAATGTGTTTCTGAGGAGATCAACAAGCTCGAAAAATTCCGATAAATTGCATGTTTGTTCTGGAATATGGATTGGTGGTTACCTTAGTTTTGTCAATATTTTCCTTTTGAACAGGGAGTTGCTGATAGAGTCTCTCTTGGACTCCTGCCGTCAAGTGAATGCAGTTGGGTTACTGCTGTAAGAGCATTGAGGTTTGTTGCATGATCATGACTTTCTTATTCTTGCATGGCCTAAATTCGGATTACAGATGACTTTTGTTGATTTTGCAAAACGCTCATTCTGAACTGAATTGAGAATAGTATTCATAATTTATTCACTCTTGAGACAGTATTACTCACATGTATGCTTGAAAAAATAGATACTATTCTGGCGATGATGTTGACATATCATAGGTAGCAATTCTTATGGTCTTCTGTCATGTTCCATGTATTTATTTCAGTGTTTTATTTAACTCATATAACTTTTTGGACAGATAAGTAAACAACACAAATTCGAAAATAATGATACTCTTAGGCTGCGATTTGTAGATGTTTAAAGTTATGATATTTTTAACAAATTAAGTGTGATACAACACCCCTACACCTCCTACAATTATTTGCCTATTTATGTGTTTTAGTCGGCGCTTGCCCAGATACTACGAAACAAGTTACAACACTTGTAAATATAATTATAGGCCCTTGTAAGCATTAGACAACGCATTTAGCCTTATATATCTAAGAATATGTGGCAGTCAAAAACCTTTGCACATATATAACTGAATCCTCTTACGAAGAGAAACCCATAGGAGCAAGCTATCCCTTGATCATGGTTCTACAGCAGTTACATTGTTTTAAAATTCAAACAATTGTTTTTTTTGTGTTCTTCTGATTTATAGTCAAGGTCCACTGGGGTATTAATCACTAGTTTTGGGAATAAATTTTATCATAGTGAGGGAACTGATAATGGAAAAAGGAAAACCCAGAAATTTTAATGCACACTGACGTTTTAGTTGCTCCTGCTATAATTTAAATGTACTACTATTCCTGTTTTCAAGTTTGACTAAAGATAAAAATTTGCAGAGATGAGGGTGGGATATTACATATCCATGAGAACGTGAAGGACACAGAAGAGGATTCATGGGTAAACCATGTTGTTCAATCCATTTCAGACATAGCTAAATCGGAAGGTATCTTATCCTCAACTGACCTTACCTGACATTGATAACTATGCCATAGAAAATAATGTGAGAAAAAAAAATCAGGTATGCTTATAACACATTATCTTATTTTTGATGAGCAGGGCATGTCTGGGAGGTCTTTGTTGAGCATGTCGAGAGAGTAAAATGGTATGCACCTCATATTCGCCATCTTGTCGTTGACATCAGGTGCAAATCAAGCATGGGGTAGAAAAACCGATAGAATTTTGCTGCATTTAAGGTCGTTACTTGAGAAGAACATTATTTGTTGCAAATCTCAAGGTTTTGAAACTTGGCCAGTAATTGTTATTCAATGGTTCTTGCATTATACTGGAGTAGTTGTAAGCGGAGATGCGTTAGTATGTCACTTTTGCTGTTATCAGTCTATAATTTTAGTTTTATTTTTATTTCTTCTTTAGGTTTTCGTTAGCCCTATATTAATTGTTATTTGTTAAGTTGTGCCTGATCATTCCGTGTAACATGTAAGCAAATGTTGTACTATAGTTGTGCTTTATTTATCATCATCTTTGTTGCTGGAACTGAGTTATGCTGAAACTTTCTTGTTCTGAGAGTTGGAAGTGGTAATTTTTCAACTACACAATATCTACCTCTTACTTCTGTGTATTCACAGTACTGGTTACCAGCTTCATTTGCTTTGAGATGCAGGGTCATGGTAAATGTTCTTAGTCTTCACTTCTATGAGATGTCTTGAAAGATCTTATTCATATTCCCTTTCAAACATAATGGTGGAAGGAATAACTAGTGCATTCCTAAAAAAAAAAAAAAAAAAAAAAAAAAATGGGGTGTCGAATTGGTGAATTAGACCATTGCACTATATAATTCGGCATAGATATAGAGAGGTTGTTTGTTTATATTTGTGAGATAAAACTGTAATTTGGAGACTTGAAAGTGTGCAACGTTAAATACGAATAACAAAAGATCCTTAAATTTTTGTTCATCTTTTTACTGTTTGATCGTTTGACAAAAGATTGAATCTGTTGCAGAACAAACTGTGATAACCACTGTAGTGACATTTGAGGAAATTATACAACTTACATAATTGAAAAACTAAATATGGTGTATGGTATAAATGGGAACATCTTGGCAGTGTGAAAGCACTTTAGACACACTAGGTGGGTCCCACATGGTGTTGGACTCAAACACTATTCAGGTATAAAGTGTAAACAATATTAACATTGTCAGTGGTACTGTAGTGACGACTGCTTCGGCCATTGCTCTCAATCTTGAAAATCTATGACGGCTGCTTCGGCCATTGCTCTCAATTTTATAATGATTAATGAGATGTACATAAAATTTTGAGAAATCATTCTCGATTTATGCAGTTGATCCAGTTGTTTTTTACACGATTTACTATGTGATAAGGTTGTCAAGGAATGAGCCATGTAAACGGATTGCTGGCAAACTTGAAACTTCGTATAAAATAAACTTTTCTCACCCATAATTGATTAGTCCAAAATAAAAATAAAATCAAAAACGGAGACGATGGAGTCTTTAATCTCAAATAATCAAAATATTATAATTTACATGAGAATTATGTTGAACGGAAACACTTGAATAATTTTTCTCCAGTTGAGTAGAGTATGTAACTATTCTTTGATGACTAAAACCTTCATCATCTTTTTTGATGCCATAGCTTTACATCAGAATAACTTTCACCCATATTTTTTCCGAGAGCGTTAAGTCACTAATCGTTTGCCATAGCTCGAGTTTTGACACACTTTGCCAATGCAGTTCTAGGCCTACATCTCACATATCCGAACATTCTTACTCGATTTTCTCTGTAATGTGTGCTACACCTATTTCAGTGAAAATAACTTGACTAAACATTGCATTTTCTCGTGTTACCACCATCCATCACCAACATGAGCATTTCAAGAATTATTTTTTCAGCATGATGATCAAGAAAACAACATTCATAACTTTTTTTGGGGGAGGGGGGGGGGGGGGGGGGGTGGTCTAATAGCAATCGAGTCATTAAAACATCATTATTATTCACAAGGTATTAAGTTCTTACATGATTAAACAACAGAAACTATTGTACATTTGAGAATAGACTCTTTCAAACAGAAAAAGAAAAAGTATTAACAAACTGATAAAGGAACTGAGTAATACATGATCTCAAACAATTACAAACTCTCTGAACAAAAAGCCTCTCAAACTCTTGAAACATGTTCCCATTAACGTCCGCAAAACAAGACAAGATACAAGGAGATACCAATAAGATCATGTTACTTCACACCGTTTCATCATCCGTAACAGGACTCTGTCCAGAACTGAAATTGTCCTGTCCAAAATGCACACGTCTTGATCCTCTAGAAGAGTTTCACCTGTTGTGTTGTTCCACTTCTCATCATTGCGCAGAACTCCTCATAGTTGATTCTCCCGTCCTGTAAAATGTAAACTCATAAGCTCCTTCATTTGCAAAAAATTCGATAAGATATAATATGCTAACCCGAGGAACAACTTACATTATCGGTATCGACCTCTGAGATTATTTCCTTGATGGTGGCTTCATCCCCCATACCATAATCCTTCATTGCAGTTTCGAGTTCATCTCTCGTGATATACCTGAAACGATTTAAAAGCGACGAGAAGCTATTTAGCATAACGCATGAGACTTTAAGCTGATCCCAAATGATTGTGACAGTTTTGGTAAAACGGTTGAGGTAGCATCACTTTGACAGAGAATTCCTAATGGGATAATCATCGAGACACTCTTGAAGTTTGATTTTGTTACAGAAATCTTTTCATGAGGTTTGGAGAATTACAAAAACACGGCGTGAACCTTAAAAAACAATGGAAGATAGGGAGTCTATCTATAATGCCTTTCTCAAGTTTAAATGTAATAATCATGTTAATAATCCCTAAATTAATTCTTTCCACAGGCCAACTGAGGATAGCCAAAGATTGAAGTTTTATGAGGGGGAAAATGATATATGAAGGCGTATTACTGTTTCTTACCCACTGCTGTCCTTGTCAAAAAACTGAAATGCGCCAAATAAATTCTCATCTCTTTCAAGCTTGTGCCTGTGCATTGTTGCAGTGATGAATTCAAGGTAGTCGATTGACCCATTACCATCCACATCAGCCTGACATTAGCAGTAAATACTTATAAAAAATCGAACCAAATAAAGGATTAATACGAGTCCTAGTATGGTACTTACTGCTTCCATGAGTTGTTTTACTTCGGCTTCGGATAGTTTTGAACCAAGTCGAGCCAGTCCTGATTTTAGTTCTTCATAGGTGATTGTACCACTGTTGTCTGTGTCCATATTCTTAAACATTGCTTTTAGACCTTTAATTTCTTCTTCTGACAAACTTTGTGCAATGACCTGCAGGTATTTCAAAAGGGACACATTATAAGACTAAAATCTGACATAGTTTTCCTAGTTACAAATGTGAATAGAACTTTGTGACCTCAAACAAGATTTAGCCATATTTTGTCCCAGGATGCAGCTAGATCTAGTGGGATTTTATAGATCCTTATGAAACAAAATATTGCTTGATCAGTGCTTCCTGGCACAAAATGAGGCATAACACTTCCTAACTACTTATATATAGATTTAAACTTTCTTTAAACTAGGCGCCCGTTTTCCGGGCCATAGGTAAAATTGTTGTTTGGGTATATTCCACACCAATATAATATAGGGTTCACATGAGTTCTGAAGAAGTAAAAGGAAACACACCGAATTACCATGTAAGAGCCAGCGATTTGTGGTATTTCATGAAAGCATTTCTCAGATAGATTACCACTTACGCAGATAATAAGTTTTTCGTTTCCAACAAATGTCAATATTTTATAAATGTCTGATGTTGTTACATATAAATTTCTCATAATCTCATTGATCCAGTTAATATCATATGTTTCATGTCTACTGGATATGGCTTTATCGATTTGTTATTCTTAATTCAGTTTGGTAAGTGGAAATCCGACAAAATCTGAACTTCATCTAACCTACATTGGCCTATATGTTAAATGTCAAGGTTCGACATGGTGAAACTGGCATGGGATGGAACCGTGTTAAAGAAAAATATATTTGCCTTTAGTCTTTAAACAATTATGCAACAGTAGCTTACATCTAGTAAGATCCAATTATCTGGGTCTTTAAAACTATTTGAGCTTGATTTCACATCTTACTTCAGAATCAGGTGGTCTGAAAGCCAAATAATGACAATAAATGTGTAACTAGGATTCTCATCCACCTCTCAATTAAGAAATCTAGTCACATTTATTGCAGATCAATGACAGTCTGGCTATATATACAATGATTGTATGTTTCTCTTGCTGCAAACTTATGCCATGTGCTCTAACATACACAGTTCAATAATTGAGGATTTATCCATGTTTCTATTATATTTTATTCTCTTGTTGTGTGTCTGAATGGTGCGAGGAGGCTGCATTGTATAATCAAACAGCTAATATCCACCCATGAAATGAAAATCAAACCAAGCCGAAATGTTAAAGTAATTATACACGACAATACATGGTCCAACTGTAGTATCTCAGACATGGACCAGATTGAGTGCTTTGGTTAGTTTAGAGGATAACTCAGAGCCCCCAAGAGATGTTACATTTTGTATTAGAGAGTTTATAAGTGACCATTGAGAAAAATAAAAGACAATAGGTTTTAGTTAAAGTGAAAAGCGATTACCGTGAGTGCAAGTTTCTTGAGCTTGTTCATTGCCCTGAACTGCTTCATTCTGGAGAGAACCGCACTATCTATTGGCTTATCAGGCGCTTGTCCCTTAATCCAAGGGTGCTCTTTAAGAATAAGAATAAAAGATAGTTGAGTCATATGATACGAATTACGAGTTTAGGACATTAGATCTGTGGCTTTTAGTATATATTATGCTTTTCATGGAGAAATCCACAACATAAGTATGCAAGAAGTACTTAATTCAAATATAACTAAAAGTAAATTTCGTAAAATGGCTCCAGGATGAATTGGTAAGGAACGCGAAACATGCGATACCAAATATGATTGATTCTAAATAACGCTAAAAGTATATCTGATATGGTCATGCACCATCACTTATTGCCTAAGTACCTCATATGTCGATTATAGATCCAGTAATTTATATGCAATCATCCGAAAACAGAAGCAGCGGAATATATCACTAACTGAAGAATATGGTTTAGATTGTCAAAGATTACGATATCATTTATATTTACATAACTGTGCACCGATGCAAAACCACTTCCAGTGAGATAATGTTTCCACTGAGCAGCTTTTTACACATTTAAGCCAGGACTTTCACACATTTAAAACAGGACATATGGGCAAAATTGCATACCACGTGTCTTTGGAGGATTTAATAAGAAAGCTGCCGGAATACACACACACGCGCGCACACACGCACACACATACATATATATATATATATATATATATATATATATATATATATATATATATATACATATATATATATATATGTATTATAGAGAGAGAAGAGAGCGAGATTTTCCCATCTGAGATCATCTATATACTGAATATGAGACAAAATGGTATTTAGACACAAAGCGTACCCGCAGATGGAATGAGTTCAGTAGATTACCGAGTACTTGTGCGGAAGTAATTCTCCTTTTAGGATCCTTTGTCAGCATTTTTCGAACAAGATCTTTGGCACTGTCTGATATGGACGGCCATGGTTGGCTATCAAAATCCACTTCTTCTTTCAGGATAGCGTCAAATATGCCCTTTTCAGTTTCTGCCACAAAAATTCAACACGCTTAGAGAATCAATAGTTGACACAATAATATCTTAAAACGAGAGAATGATTTTACCAGCCCAAAACGGAGGCACACCACTAAGGAGGATATACAAGATAACACCAGCACTCCATACATCTATTTCCTTTCCATAACTTCGCTTCAACACTTCAGGAGCAACATAGTAGGCACTACCAACTATATCACGATACACCTTTCCTGAAAATAAATAAGGACCACTGATTATTAATGCAGAATATAAGTACAGAGATATTGACAAATCTTGAGGATTACAATCAAAACCATCTAACTTTCGATTACATTAAAGGAGAACCATTAACAACATTTGATGCATGACCGGATTATATCCCATGAAGCTGGAGGCATGACAACATTCACAGCTTCATCAAAAGCTTATTTCCGAAAAAACTGCAACTATTATATCTTGTAAACCAAATTAATGCATATTCAATTCATCAGACGTCAAAACGAGTGGCACATACTAACAGGGAAAGATCTAAATAACGACAAAAAACATGCCCAAATCAACCATATTCCTCGAAAACAACCACGTCCTATTCAATAACAGAAAACGATAGAACCAGGGAAGACAATCACCTTCTTCAATGAAGACAGAGAGCCCAAAATCAGTAGCTTTCAGCATGGCCTTCTCATCCTTACTCGAGAGCAAGAAATTCTCAGGCTTGAGATCCCTATGCATCACCCCCATAAAATGACAATGGTGAACAACATTCACAATCTGCCTACAAAGCTCAGCAGCAGCCCTCTCAGAATAATGCCCCTGCGCAATAATCCTATCGAAAAGCTCACCGCCGCCACATAGCTCCATCACCAAATGCACAGTCATCCTATCCTCATAAGCACCCTTAAACTCCACTATATTAGTCTGCCCACTCAAGTGCTGCATTATGTGAACCTCCCTCTTCATATCCTCCTTATCATTCTTAGTCACAAGCTTCCTCTTCAAAATCGACTTGCAAGCATAGTGATGACCAGTTGCAATCTCAGTACAAGAATAAGTCACACCAAACTGACCCCTACCCAATTCTTTGCCAACATTGTACTTTGACTTGACCTCCTCAAAGGGCTTGCCTAAAATGTTGTTGGGCTCCAATTTCTGAACAGGGTTTTGGGGCTGTGGAGCAGGTCTAGCTGGACCAGGAGCTGGTTGTTGCACCTGGGGTGGGGGTGGGGGTGGGGTGGTGGATGGTTTCTCATAACTCTCATGGGTTTGTTCATAACCTGTTGGACCTGATCTATAACCATTCCCATCTGGGGTTGAGTAACTTTTCTTGCTAAAGCAACCACCCATTCTCTTAATATGGATTCAACAACAGATAAAATGAATCAAGATCACAACTTTATGAATGGGTTTTCTTCAAAAAGCAGTAATAAGTTGGATTCAAACAATAGAGAAAATGAATCAAGATCCAAACTTTATCAAATGGGTTTTCTTCAAAAAGCAGTAATAACTAATAAAGTTTGGATTTTGTGCAGAAAATGTGAAGAATATTCTACTTTAGGACAAAACTATGAAGAAAGATACAAACTTGGACAAGGAGATTTAGCAAAGATCCATAAAACGAGGTTTTGAAGATTAGACAGACCAGTGTCAAGATCTTTTTTTAATTTTATTTTTTTATTTGAGCATAGTTTCAGAGAAGGTGCCGCAATGGGGATATTTTTTGAGATCAAAGTCACAGACGACGTGTGTTGACTTTTTGGAGTTCTTGAGAAAAAAGTGTTTTCTACACGTTTTTTTTTTGCTTTGTTTGTTTGTCTGAAAACCTTTTTGCCGGTTTTAGGAACAGATTAATGGTGACACACACACTATGAAAAAGTTAAAGAGGAAAATAATAATAAAAGAGGGTTTTTTTTTTTTTTTTTGTTTTTAAAGATGGATTTGTACTTGTGTCCAATGTCGTGAACACAGCTGTCTTGTATTAAAAATGATCGCAATAATTACATAAGATAAGTGATATTATAGTTTTTCTAGAGATGTAATGAAGTTATGACTAAAAAGTTCAAAACTTTGGTACAAGGCACAAGTTGTGGATCATCCTTAGTATACTAAGGAGCAATTTGGTACCACTTAATAGTTAATTCATTCTTAGTATTGAGCGGAATGACATGCTATTAGTGCATTTGGTGATTTGCGGCTGATACTACATAGGTAATATTGACAACCTCTCATTGGTTGATTATAATCTATAAGGTAGATAGATTATAGTAAAAGATAAACTATATTGCTAAACAACCATGTAGCTATGGAAATATTATGTTATAACCCGTAATTATCATAATTCGCGGTTAATCCTCTCACTGTCAAATGTCAAACGAACATTAATATGAGAAGTGTGAGGTACTAGATTTAGTATTTTTTTTTATCAAGACGTTTGGTTTGGGCTTTAAACTACGTAATGTCAAGTAAGGAAGTACTGTCTTTAATTAAACATCTTATGATTAAGGCATGAGGTTGTTGTGATTTTGAATTGATCGATTGATTTTCTTTTTTGATTAAAAAGAAATCACTTTTGGGACCCATGTAGGATAATAACACATTTAAGTTTTAACCAAAATTAAGATAACAGCTTAAAACACAGATGTTATCACTCATAGTCATCCATATTTAAGTGCAATTTTGTAAGAGAGGCCTCTAAATTGAAAAGTGAACCAACGGTTTGCTGGACCCATAGCTTACTGTCAGCTATACAGCGGCAAATACTATTGATCCAAGAAGGAAGAGAGAAAGATGGGCTCATTGGGCTTCGCTTTAATGAAGATTCCGGACTATTTCAGTTTGGGCTAAATTTAATGTACACTTTATGTTCGTATTGGGTGTTCTCACTACAACTTGTGATCTCAATAAGAAGTCCTAAGAGAGGGCGTAACCCATAGAATTTTTACTCGTAATTGGGCCAAAGTCACCTCTTTAGTGCAGTGTTTGCAAATTTTTGGGCCCAGATTGAAGTTTCGTCAATTGAATCTGCAACAAATCTGACTTCAATATAAAATTCAATTCCTTATCCTCTATACCATAAGTTGATTACATTTTTTTTTTAATTTTTCTATAAGATCATACGAGATTAGGTGTAAAAACTGAAAAGAGATGCGGCAGGTCAGGTCAACAAGTGGGATTTCTTTAATCTACGATGATTGGGCACGATTCTCCTAGTTAAGTGATTTAATTAAAAATTTATCTAAAGTGGAGACTGTCATTCGATTATTAAGGTTGTATTATTATAGTAGTACACGGAGTTCAATTGTAGGTAATAACACGGAAAATTGATATGATTAGTCAACATAGTGTGACCAAGATGGAGCATTTTTAGTTTTTAACCATTAAAATGGAATCTTCATAATTTCTCTTTAAAGTCTGAACATAAAGGCGGAGACCAAATTGATAAAAGTAGTTATTCTTTGTACAAGAAGTTTTAGCGAGAGGTTTATCTAGAAAAAAAATGCAAAAATAAATTAAAGAAGATACAAACATACCAATCAATTACAATATTCAAAAGGGATAATTGCGGCAAGTCCTCAATCTATGGGTCTTTTGCATTGTGACCCCTAACCTATGAAAATTTGCGATATGCCTCACAACATATTTACTTTTGTGCGATTTGCCCCCCTAAACTATTGAGCAACCTTTCATTTTGTGTTAATATCCCTTCAAAACTCCCCAATTGTTTTGAAATTATGCGCTAAACCCCCTTGTAGTTTGTTAATGATCTAAAATCCCCCTTGTAGTTTCATAAAGTACTCTCTAAAACACTCATTTGTGGTTTCACAAAAAGAAGATTTGGTGCAAAATTTAAAAACGATAAGGTGGGTTTTGTACAATTAACAAACTATAGGGGGTTTCGTACACGATTTCAAAACCATTAGGGAGTTTTGGAGGGATATCAACACAAAATGAAAGGTTTCTCAATAGTTCAGGGGGCAACTTGCACAAAAGTCAATAGGTTGGGGGTATATTGCACATTTTCATCGGTTAAGGGGCACAATACAAAAGCACTAATAGATTGAGGGGTTTGCTCCAATTTCCCTATTCAAAATAATTCTGGAGGATGGGAAAGTGATGTAAATCATCAAAATTGGAACTAGTTAGATGAAGACGAAGTGCAATATACACAAATTTTGTGCGACTATAACCTTTAGGTAATACTAAAAACAAAGTTTTGTAAAACTGATATTAGACATATATATTGCATGGTTTTGAGTGTTGAGTTGTAAAGTGATATTGTTCAAATATTAGTGTCTTCAATTGGCATATAATTGCATTAAAAGTACGGCACAAGAAGAAATAACTTGAGAAATACGGTATTTGTGTGTGATGTACCATATTTCGGTACCGCCACGTCATAATATCCGATACAATACACGAACGTATTTTGGGACATATTATGCCACGTCAGCACCATTATTTTTTAATGCAAAATTACAATTCAAGGCAAAACTCAGAAATCGGCCCAAGTAGGCCCAAATTGAGCCCAATCGAGATCAATCTGGGCCCGAAAAGGCCCGATTCGAGCTATACAAGCCCAATTCGAGCTATATGGGTTAAAGTCCGATCTATTTGAGGCCCAGGAGTCCAGTTCGAGCTATATGGGCCCAAAATCGACCTATTTGAGGCCCAATTCGACCTATTTGAAGGCCCAATTCGAGCTATTTCAAAACAGCTCTAATTCGACCTATTTTGAGTCATAGTTCTACTTGGATTGCACTTTTAGACGAATAAGGACTCTTATTACTATATAAGGGGGTCCCATGCCTCATTCTAAGGTACGTTTTTATTTTCTAGCATTTAATTTCGAGCTATATACATCGAATTCGAGCTATAGAGCAATAATTCGAGCTATATTGCAATAGCTCTTGTTCGATCTATATAGAGTGTATTTCGAGCTATTTGAGAGTAATTCGATCTATTCGGGGTTTTCTCATCACGGTTCTCAATACCATTTCGAGGTGTGCTAATTCGACCTATTGAGCTCAAATTCGACCTATTTGAGTAATTTCGAGCTATAATTTCGAGCTATTGTCTCTGACGACAATGCCTCAAATTCCGACCTATCTGACTTGAGCGTCGGAGTGCCTTCGCCGGAGGAGGCACCGGCTTAGTTTACGTGTAGTGTTGAGTGCAGGTTCTGAACTCAAAAGCTGTTTAAGCATCCAGCAAGAACTAAAGCAGTCTGACGTGGAGTGTTGGATAGCGGACACGTATCCAGACGAAAATACCCCACATTAGTGGCGCCGTCTGTGGGAACCTCAATACGCACTTAGTAACAAACACTGACACTCAATGGCTCAGCGGAGAGCAACGGAGAAGAATGGAATGGCAGGAAGGACTAGATCACAGAGGGAGGATGATAATCGGGCACCTGATTCTTCTGAGCGAACATCAGTGGCAGCACCCAGCACTCCACTTGATCCTCCAACTCACGTAGCGAATCAACCTGAAGTTCCTCCCACGGAACAACAGCTATTGAATTCCGCTCAGTTGGATCAAATCATGGCAGCCTTCCAAAGGACTATGGTCCCAATGATTGTGCAGCAATTGGCTAACACTTCTGCCCTACAGAATGTTCAGGCTCCAATTGCACAACAACCAGCAACACAGCCTGCGGCACCGCAGCAAGGAAGGACTCATCCGACCCAGCCTCGTGATGACTCAAGGCATTATACGCAAACTAGGATGACAAGGCCAAGGGATCCATCTCCCTCGCTTGAAAGGAGGAATCCTCGTTCAGTGAGGACCAATGCTAACAGAGCTCCCAGTCGAGCAACTGGTCGAGATAGAGAAGTAAGGGATGGAGAGGTGAATTCCAGGCAGAGAGTTCTTGATCATCGACCTGCGGCAAGTCGAACTGCCGGAAGAGATAGGGACTTGCCTGAGAGAGTCGCACCAAGATTGGAACCTGTTGTTGCAGAACATATTCCACTAAGGGAGAGGCCAAACCCCTTTTGTGAGGCGATCAGTAATTTGACGTTGAAGGAAGGAACTAATCTTCCTGTTTTGAAGAAGTATGATGGAAATACCGATCCAGTTGCACATTATGATGAGTTAGATGGAGATTTGCAGGTCTTGGGGTATGCAGAGAATATGAGGGCGAAACTTATCTCGCTCAGTCTGAGAGGTCCAGCAAAGGAATGGTTCAAAAACTTATGCTCAGGATCAATTGAATCATCTGAACAATTTAGGACCATGTTCGTAAAGAAGTTTGCTACTTATCGCATAAGGAAGAAATCTCCAAGCACGCTGTTTAATATCTATAGAGGACCTGATGAACCTTAGGGGAGAGGTACATCGAGCGTTTGAATCTGGAGATTGGTAGAGTGAATGCTCCCAATGTCGACCTGGTCATCTCTGTATTGGAGCATCGTTGCCGGAGCAAGAAGCTTATAGAAGTGATAACATGGAACACACCTGATTCCATTGAGCAAGTGATGGACCTCGCTAGTAAGGTCATTGAAGTAGAGGAGGCAACCATGAATCAAGTGTTGATGGACTCGCCAAGAATTCATGGGGGCAAGGAGAATAAAGATAGAGATTGGAGGAAGGAGTTAAGGGGCAAAGATCGTGATCGCAACCGACAACCCTTTAAGAAATTTGACAATTATACTCCGCTGAGGAAACAAATTGGCGAAATCTACGCCATAGAGAAAGATAGCGGATTGCTGAGAACCCCTAAACCGTTCCGAGAGACGGAGGAGACTAAGGTATCGAAGAAATATTGTAAGTTCCACAGGAATAATGAGCATTTTACTAACGAATGCAAGGCTCTAAAGAACGAGATCGAACGACTCATTCAAGGGGGGAAACTCATCGAGTACATCCTTGAGAATAGAGAGTCACGTGAAGAGAAGGCGTCATCTGGACCCAAGCGAGATAGATCCCCACACGAGAAGAAGGATGAACTAAAGCAAAAAAGGGGAAATGGGAATGATGATATCGAGAATGGAATCAATGTGATTGCTGGCGGACCTACTGGCGCAGACTCAGCCAAAAGTAGAAAACGCATCTCACGAGACATATACAATGAACGACTGAAGCGTCCTGAGATAGATCTTGTCTTTGCGGTGGACAAGTTGGATACAAGAATCACATTCGACGATAGTGATTTTGACAGCTTGTCTTCACAAGCTAAGGAAGCACAATACTTGAATTGCCCTATGGTGGTTTCCGCAGTGATTGCAAATCACGGGGTAAAGAGGATAATGATTGACAATGGATGTTCGTCCAACATCATCTTCATGGATGCTTTACAACAGATGAAGCTTGGACAATACGAGATCACTAATGTTAACTCACCACTAGTGGGATTTGGTGGAAGTGAAGTAAAACCCATTGGAAGGATCATGTTGCCAACATCTTTTGGCGTGAATCCGAAGAGGAGAACACTGAATGTGGAATATCTTATCGTTGACATGCCGTTTGCATACAACGTGCTGATTGGAAGGCCTGCGATAACAGCATTTGCTATGATCATCTCTACGGTGCATCAGAAGGTCAAATTTCCAACGCCTGGTGGAGTTGCTAGACTCACTACAAACTATCGTGATTCTTGGAGTTGTTATGTTACATCGACTAAACCTATAAAGGCAAAAACGGATCCAAATGTCGTGATGATTGACATACATCCACTGGAGACGCCTGAAATAGGAAAACAAGTTGATACGGAGATGGTGCTTGCTACGCAAGTGGACCGAGAAATGATGCAGGAGGATCCTACTCCTTCCAGTATTGAGGACTCCTTGAAGAAGGTGAAAGAAGAAAAAGAAGACAAAACGACGTTGCGCTATAAAAAGAAGATGGAGATGGAGCGTCTGAAACCTTCAGGAGAGTTTAAGGAGGTGATTTTGTCGATTGATGAGCCTGACAAGATCATTAAAATTGGAAGCGAGTTGACTCCGGAGATTGAGAAGGCACTGTTGGAATGCTTACGACGGAACTTTGATGTATTCGCATGGACGGACTCGGACTTGAAGGGGATAGATCCTCGAGTTGCAGTACATCACCTGAATGTTAACCCAAATGCTAAACCCATCCGACAAAAAAAAAAGGACACTTTAGTGATGAAAAGAACAAGGCTGCGGAGTTGGAAGTACAAACAAAGCTTGCTACAGGCCATATATTCGAAGTGCGATACTCTGAATGGCTAAGCAACGTTGTACTAGTTCCAAAGAAGCCGACCGTATGGAGGATGTGCGTGGACTACACCGATTTAAACAAACATTGCCCACGAGATCCTTTTTCCTTTGCCAAGGATTGATCTCGTAGTTGATTCTACAGCAGGATGTGCGTTGCTAAGTCTTTGTGATGCGCAGAGCGGTTTCCACCAAATACTAATGGCAGTAAAGGATCAACATAAAACGGCCTTTATCACTGACAGAGGTATATACTGTTACAAGGTGATGCTGTTTGGTCTCAAGAATGCAGGAGCAACCTTTCAGAGGTTGGTTGCCAAGATGTTTTACCATCAAATCGGCAAGACTATGGAAGTTTACATTGATGACATGCTTATCAAAAGCCTAAAGGCGGAAGATCACGTGAAACATTTGGAAGAGGCTTTTGGTATCATGAAACAATACGGGATGAAGCTAAATCCTAAGAAGTGCACTTTTGGTGTTAAGGCTGGAAAATTCCTGGGGTACATGGTCAATGAGAGAGGAATCGAAGCTAACCCGGACAAAATTAAAGCTATAATAGATTTACCATCCCCCAAGTCCGTTCGAGAGGTGCAACGATTGGTGGGGAGGATCACGACACTTAGTCGATTCATATCGCATTCTGTAGAAAAGAGTTTACCTTTTTTCAAGAAGTTACGTAAGACACCTAAGTTCGTCTGGACTGATGATTGTGAAGAGGCTTTTCGCCAATTGAAGGTGTACCTTACGACACCACCATTACTATCTAAGCCCAAGGACAATGAGATGCTATATCTTTACTTGGCCATAACGAAGAATTCACTAAGCACAGTATTGGTGCGCGAGGAAGACAAGAAACATTTGCCTATCTACTATGTTAGCAAAGTGTTGAATGGGGCAGAGGTGAATTACCTGGAGATCGAAAAGTTAGCATACGCACTTGTGATAACTGCACGAAAGTTGAGACCATACTTTCAATCACATCCTAGTCAACCACTGAAACAAGTTATGGCAAAACCGGAGACATCTGAGAGATTAGTGAAGTGGGCGATCGAGTTAGGAGAATATGGCTTGGAGTATATGCCAAAAATAGCGATGAAAGCACAAAGACTAGCGGACTTTGTGGCTGAAACTATCTTAGAGGCGGAGCAAGCGCTTGATGTAGCAATGGTGACGGAAGAGGTCAAAAGTGACAAACCTATAGTTGCAAGGGGAACTTGGACTTTGCATGTAGATGGATCGTCCACAAATGACGCTGGAGGTGCAGGAATTTACCTAAAATCGGCGGATGGTAGAGAATTCGACTATGCAATAAGGCTAAATTTTCAAGTGACGAACAATCAAGTGGAGTATGAGGCTATGCTTGCTGGCATCCAAATGGCAAAATCGTTGGGTATAACAAACCTTGTAGCATTCACGGATTCACAATTGATTGCTAATCAATTTGAAGGAAGATATGAGGCGAAAGAGGCTGCAATAGTGAAGTATCTCGAAAAATTGAAGGAGGCGACATCAAACTTCGATACTTTCTCTATCTCGCAGATCCCTCGATCAGAGAATGAACGCGCTGACTCTTTGTCACGATTTGCAAGTACCGCCGAAGTGTTCGTTGAAAGGCAAGTAACTCTATTGGCTTCAGAGCAGCCCTCTATCGGCAAGGAAGTTGAGTCAAACCAACGCAAGCATTGGACTACGCTCTGTCAGTAGAGATAGAGGCATGTTGGAAGGATGAGATTGTTGATTATCTTCAGAACGGGAACTTACCTAATGATCCTCAAGCGATCAGAAGGCTAAAGTACAAATCTGCAAGATTTACTATGTTCAATGGCGAACTCTATAAACGGTCTTTCAAGGGACCACTCTTGAGATGCCTATCTCCCTCACAGGCAAAACAAGTTTTACGAGAAATTCATGAAGGAAGTTGCGGAAATCACTCAGGAGGACGATCTTTGGCCCAGAAAATACTCCGACAAGGATATTTCTGGCCAACTATTATGCGAGATGCTATGGATTACTCTAGGAAGTGTAGAAGCTGTCAATTGCATGCGAAGATCATTCATACACCTGCACAACCTATGACAACGGTGAGTTATGGATGTCCGTTTGATCAATGGGGAATAGATATCATTGGACCAATGCCTAAGGCTACGAGAGGTAGAAAATGGTTATTGGTGGCAGTCGAGTACTATACGAAGTGGGTTGAAGCTGAAGCACTTGTTAACATTACTGAGGCTAATGTGAAACAATTCATCTGGAAGAACATCGTTTGTCGATTTGGAATACCAAGGGTCTTAATTTCCGATAATGGAAGGCAGTTCCAAGGTTTTAAGATTCAAGACTGGTGCAAAGACATGAAAATTGAGCAACGTTTTACATCCGTTACGCATCCCGAAGCAAATGGGCAAGTGGAGGCCACTAACAACACATTAGTGAAGAGTTTGGAGAAAAGGCTGGAGGGAGAAGGAGGAAATTGGGCGGATGAGTTACCAGGGATATTATGGGCATATCGCACAACTCTTCGTACCTCTACAGGAGAAACTCCATACTTATTGACATATGGATCGGAAGTAGTGATACCCGCGGAGATTGGAATGCCAACTTATCGTATTGTTACGTATGATGAGGAGCAAGCATTAAGGGCAAGACAAATGGATTTGGAGTTGATCGGAGCAACAAGGGAAGCAGCATACCAACGTACTCAAGCGTACAAATCTATGATGGGGAAAGCATATGACAACAAAGTTCGTTTCAGGAACTTTCAAGTGGGGGACTTGGTACTTAGAAAAGTTGAAGCTACCAAGCATGTGGAAAGTTGAAGCCGAACTGGGAAGGACCTTACAGAGTGGAGAAAGCAAGCTCAAAAGGATATTATTACTTACAAAAATCGGGTGGAAGGACTTTGTCACGCCCCTGGAACGTCAAGAACTTAAGGTTTTATAGTTAAAACACTAGTTTTCTAATGGCCTTGTGGCACCATAGGACCGTAGTATCAATACTTCATTCGCTTATTCTTTTACGAATTACGAGTCCCTCTACGTGGATTCTCATTGTAATAGTTAGCAGCGAACTACGGGGACTTGATTCCTAGCCAACCTGTATACGGCGGGATACGTAGGCAACTCGGAAGTTACTCGAGCTCAGTCCCAAAACTAATAAAATCTCTTATTTTATTCAAGTTTAGCCGTTGCCTACTATTTATCCGCAAGATTACAATCTATCAAGAAACATGAAGATAAACTCATATTGTCTACAAACTTTAAGTTTAAAAACTTAACCAAAACGAACGTTAGCTTCGTATAACGAGCACTAGCCTCGTGGAGTCAAGCACTAGTCCTTGAACTCCCGCGAACATAGCTTCGCAAGCGCAAACATAGATTTGCACAACGAGCACAAGCCTCGTGGAGTCAAGCACAAGTCCTTGCACTCCCGCGAACATAGCTTCGCAAGCGCAAACATAGCTTTGCACAACGAGCACAAGCCTCGTGGAGTCGAGCACAAGTCCTCGTACTCCCGCGAACATAGCTTCGCAAGCGCAAACACAGCTTTGCACAACGAGCACAAGCCTTGTGGAATCGAGCACAAGTTCTCGTATTCCCGCGAACTTAACTTCGCAAGTGCGAACATTAGCTTCGCACAACGAGCACAAGCCTCGTAGAGTCGAGCACAAGTTCTCGCACTCTCACACAAACTTGTTCATAAAACTTAAGTGTTTTAGCAAGTAACAAATTTAAATTTAAAAAGTAGACACATATGAGTGAAGATGTAAAGAGACAAAGTAAAGACATTCAAAAGACTTTTCAAGTTAAAACTGTACTAGCAAGGGATAAGCGCTAAAATCGCGCAAATGTTAGCAGGATATACTGTATGGAATGAATGTACTAACGCTAATGCTCTGTACGGAAAGAAAAGATGTTTAGAAATATTAAAAACAAGGCACAGACGCCAAAAATAAGGGCACGCAGGCCACTCTAAGAGATCAAGGCAGCAGATTCAGCCCAAGAGAATTCACGGCACCCTCGCTCTGCTCTTGGATATCAGCAAAAGACTCGTTCAGGGGCCCAGTATCATCGATATGGGAAATCTGACGAGGAGCAGGAGCGGCAACAGTAGCGTCAGGCATAGGCTGATCGCCATCAGCAGGCTGATCCAAGTCCTGAGGGTTGAAACCCATCTCACCCTCCTCCAGGGGCTCATCTGGAGCAGCAGCAGCAGCAGCAGCGGCAGTGGACGTGGATGGCTGCTCGTCAGCAAAGTCAGAGAGCCACACCTGCCGAAGAGGATAGAACGAGGTGAAAGGATCATGCTTCGGCTCATCACCATCCGCAGTCGCAGCAGGCTCAACAGAAGGCGGATCGGCAAGAGTAGGATATGCAGCAGCAGCACTAGAGGATTCACCTACCTCCGTATCATCCTCATTCAGGCAGTTGAGGACATTGAAGTCCTCCCTCTTGAATCCAGGAGCCAAGGCACCTCGGGCGACGATGTCATCAAGGGCCATGTTGTAGTCCTTGGTCGTATCAAAACCGCCCCGCTCCATAGCAATCTGCTCCCATGTGGCTGAGTGGAAGAACTCGATGGCCACCATCACCTTGTCTTCATCAGGAAGCTCCTACGAACCAAATAGAGGAAAAGTAAGTACATAACACAAAATCACAAGGAAAAAGAAATCAAGTCAAGTACAATAGGAATACCTCAGTCATGGCCCTATTGTAGCCATCCTATTCAGCAGACGCGAGGCAAGCTTGTGCATCAGCTAGTTCAGCCTCGAGCCTCAAACGTTCTGCTTCAGCAGCAGCAGCGGTATCCTTCATCGTCCGGATAGTATCAACGTGATCGTCAACAAGGGCCGTGGCATGCTGGCAGTCGGTGGTGAGCTGGCTGGATAGTCGTTTCTCCTCGACAAGCTCTCTATCAACGGCAACTTTAGCTGTTTTCATAATGTTAATGAAAACAGCTCAGCCTGCATTGCTTTCAGCTCGTCAACAGCGGCGACGAGATGCTTCTCTACTTCAGCCTTCGCCTCCTTGGCTTGTTTCTCCAGCCGTTGAGCTTGTAAGGCTGAAGAATGGTGCCTATCCATCAGAGCCCTCTGCTGATCCTGAGTCGTCATCACCATGTTGAAATTCTCAGCCATGGTCTGGAAATTGACGAAGAACTACAAAAGAGGGAAAAAGTCAGAGATATTCAAGTACAGGACTAAAACAAAGATCAGGGAAAGCTTATAAGTTCGCATACCTCGCACAGAGACAAGGCAGTGCGACTGACTAGCTTCTCATGACCCATCGCCTGGTAATAGAGCTGACGGTCGAAGTCAGGCATGAATCCTTTGATAAGTCGAAGGGCAGTAGTGTCCTTCAGCATGAACTGCCCTGATTCGACCGAAGCTCGCACGATCTCTTCCACGTCAATGTCGAGATCGTCACCATCATAGGCTCGGTCCTGCGCAACGCGCTTACCCCGTCGGATCTCCTCAGCAGTAGCAGACCTCTTCCTAGTTGCTGCCTCAGGGTTGGCCTCATTGAAGCGACGGGCCGCTTCAGCAATGGAGGGAAGATGCACTCTTCCAGACGAAGGTGCTGATGAAGGAGAAAGATCCGGAAGGATCGGCTCAGAACCGCCAGGTGGTGATCCAAGAGCAGTCTCAGCAGTCGACTGAGAAGGAACAGTCTCAGGCACTGGAGCTGGAGCAGGAACAGGGGCAGGAGCTGAACCCCTACCACGTCCCGACCCTTGAGTCGAGACAGCAGCGGTGGAAGGAGTAGGAGCACTACTGCCTCTCGAACTGGTACCAGCCGTCTTCGCACCACGACGACTGGTCTTCTCAGGAATGGGCACTGAGGACTGAGGAGCGTTTGCGCCACGCTTCATAGCGGCCAACCTCTTCTTCGTCTTGTCCATAACGATTCGCTCTGAAAATCGTAAACAATGCAAAGGTTAGAAGACAACGAAGGAAGACTAAAAATCAACAAGTAAAAAGAACAAAAACATGCATAATGTTATACCAAAGACAGAAGGCTCAACGCCTGCATGATAAGTATAACCGTCGGCCCGCAACATTGGGGTGGTGGTCAACTCAAAAGCATCAAATTGATGCTCTTTCAAGTTTTTTACCACCGTCAAGGTGTAGATAGGAGGATCGGGGCGTCTCGGCGATGGACGGGCGTCCATCCAAAGCCGCTTGAATCGGAATTCCTGAGGCTTGGATTCCTTGATAAAAAACCACTGTTTCTTCCAGTGAGCCCCGAAGCTCGTCTGCAGATCAGATAGGAAGCATTGCTTCTTTCGCGAGCTCAAATAGTAGAACCCTGTGTCTACACCTCTGTTACGGAATTTCACTATGAATAATTGCAAAAAACCGGCTACAAAGCAAGGGAGGTCAAAGATGCGGGTTAGCATCGCATAAGCATACATCTGTGTGTATGCGTTGGGGGTAAAATGTGAAGGAGAAGAATTGAGAGAGGACATGATTTCTGAGACAATAGGGAAAATGGGAAAACGTAAACCACAGTGAAGGTAGCTACTAAATATAGTGAGACACCCTTCTGGCGGGTTGTTTATCCTATCATCTGGCCCAGGCACGATAATCTCATAAGTATCAGGGATGTCATATGTATCACGATAATAAGCTATATCGTGAGGCAAAGAAGAAGGAAACTGATCAAAATTGATCAAGTTGGGCGGAGCAAGTTGTTCGGGAGAGTTAGCGGCAGGTATGGGAACATGGTCAACAGGAGGTAAATAAGGCACGATGGGGAGAAGGTTCGATTCAGCCTCGTCATCTCCTAGGATGTCTACGTCTACCTCCATATCAAACGCCCTATCATTGCTATTTCTCTCATTACTAGATGAGGTCTCGTCACTTGAGTCGTTACTACTACCGCTAGTCGACGCATTTTCTCTAGCCTTAGACGACTTAGCCGACTCACTACTATTTTCCCTACTACTACTGGAAGACTCAAGATCAATAACTCGCGTCATAAAGAGGTTTAGGTTGAAAGTTTACCGGCACGAGGGTCTAGATCTACTGAAACTTCTTCGTTCGGGTGAATTTGCTCGTAAGACCTCTGCGCAGGTGCAAATAACTTTGGAGCGCCAGGTAGTCGGACTCGGGCAGGTTCTGGTTGCCGAGGACGGATTGGGGATGACGGACGCCTTGTGTTTGATTCACGAGGATTCCGATATGATGAATCTCGTGGTGGATTGCGTGCGTTATAGTAGGCCCGTTGGTGAGATCGTGGTGATGATGGACGACGTGGAGACCGGTTACGTCGAAGTCGCGCCGTCGTGAACAAATCTGCGCAAAAATTTAAATTTTAGCATTTTCAAAATTTTTCAAAATCTGAAAAAAATTTCTAAGTGTTATAGCTCGAATTTCCTCAGGAAATTCGAGCTATAATTTCGAGTTATAAATCACTCACCAAAGGATATAATAAGCAGGAGATTTTTCGAGCTATTCAGTAAATTTTCGATCTATTTGGGGGTTTTTTCGAGCTATTTTGCAAGACTTACTAATTTGGGATCAATTTCGAGCTATCACAGCACACTTACTATATTTAGTAATTTCGACCTAATAATTCGAGCTATTTTTCGAGAGCTCTGGAGGAATGCTTAGGCGCGAAATGAGGAAACGAAGCTGGGAGTGGGGTATTTATAGGCGAAATGATGCGGGAATTACCAAAATGCCCCTAAATTCGACCTATTTGTAAATTCGACCTATTTTCAGAAAAATTTTCCGGCAATTTCGAGGTATCTTTTTGGAGGGCAATTTCGACCAATATGAAATTCGAGCTATTTTACGTAAAATTCGAGCTATTTTACGGAAAAATTTTCTGGCATCCGAGTTGTCTTTTTCAAAGATAAATTCGACCTATACCAATTCGAGTTACCAAAAATAGTAAATTCGATCTATTTTTGAATTTTGCTATTTTTGGTCAAATTCTTGGTTTTTTACGCCGACGCCGATCTCGTTGCACGATTCTCGGTTATGTGACTTCTTTTTAGTTCGTATGACCAATGTTTGTACAATTACTCTTACGAACTGGGGAACTCCATGATGTACCATATTTCGGTACCGCCACGTCATAATATCCGATACAATACACGAACGTATTTCGGGACATCTTATGCTACGTCAGCACCATTATTTTTTAATGCAAAATTACAATTCAAAGCAAAACTCAGAAATTGGGCCAAGTAGGCCCAAATTGAGCCCAATCGAGATCAATCTGGGCCCGAAAAGGCCCGATTCGAGCTATACAAGCCCAATCCAAACTATATGGGCTCAAATAAGATCTATTTGAGGGTCCAGAAGCCCAATTCGAGCTATATAGGTTAAAGTCCGATCTATTTGAGGCCCATGAGTCCAATTCGAGCTATATGGGCCCAAAATCGACCTATTTGAGGCCCAATTCGACCTATTTGAAGGCCCAATTCGAGCTATTTCAAAATAGCTCTAATTCGACCTATTTTGAGTCATAGTTCTACTTGGATTGCACTTTTAGAAAAATAAGGACTCTTATTACTATATAAGGGGGTCCCATGCCTCATTCTAAGGTACGTTTTTATTTTCTAGCATTTAATTTCGAGCTATATACATTGAATTCGAGCTATAGAGCAATAACTCGAGCTATATTGCAATAGCTCTTGTTCGATCTATATAGAGTGTATTTTGAGCTATTTGAGAGTAATTCGATCTATTCGGGTTTTCTCATCACGGTTCTCAATACCATTTCGAGGTGTGCTAATTCGACCTATTGAGCTCAAATTCGACCTATTTGAGTAATTTCGAGCTATAATTTTGAGTTATTGTCTCTGACGACAATATCTCAAATTCCGACCTATCTGACTTGAGCGTCGGAGTACTTTCGCCGGAGGAGGCACCGGCTTAATTTACGTGTAGTGTTGAGTGCAGGTTCTGAACTCAAAAGCTGTTTAAGCATCCAGCAGGAACTAAAGCAGCCTGACGTGGAGTATTGGATAGCGGACACGTATCCAGACGAAAATACCCCACATCAGTGTGAATATTGGTATCTTAGTTATTGAAAAGAGGATCCGAGAAATAATTATTTAAAGATAAAATGTGTGCCAATCAATCATTCATCTGATATGGGTCTGACTAATTAATGAAATGAATGATAGATACATCTTCATTAAAATTATGTCACCATGAAACTTAGCTCATCAACTTTCTGGAAGATTCTGTGAATTATATGTACTTAATGTAAGACAAATTTTAATTTTCATAATGACACATGTGATGAACTATGAAAACATACCGTCTAAGTTTTAAAAGTTGTGATTTAGAAGTGACATGATAATATACTATTTAAATGTAATAACGCGCATTTTTATCATAAAAAAAATGTCATTCTCATGACTTAGCGGTGTCATAAACAAGTTAGTTAAAGTGTTTAGTGTGTAGAACACGATTTAACAGTGCTATGAAAATGTGCCGTTAAAAGGCAACACCGGTGTGGCCTTTTGTTAATACACTTTCATACTTAAGAGTACTTTCTATTTATCCTTGGTTTAAAATTGGAATCTTCTAGAAGCTATAAGCCAGGCCTCCGACAATAACGTACTCACCAAAGGTATTTTTAGGAGTCCCTAAAATTAACTGCAGATAATTGTTTTTTTTGTTAATTTAGTGATCTTCATATAAATGTGTGCTAAAATCAATCGAGATCAAAGTTGAATTTAATTTCAAGAAATTTTTGGATATATGTAGCTCAAAACTGCAGTGGAGTTAAATATCCTTGTCTATGTTATAGTATTTTGGTCGAATCAAAATGATAGGAATTTTATATACTTTTATGCTCACTATATATAATAATATGAGTAGAGCAAACATATCAGATGATAGGGCACAATCAATTATCCACTAGAAAATGAGATAAGGAGAAATCGCACATGGCTATCCTCACTCTGTCACATTCCTATCACTTATCACTTATGATAAACCCTACCACTTTCAATTTGATATTATCACTCTCAAGATTAATCACATTTCCACCAGCAAATTATGGGAAATTGCAGGTGCATCTCAAAAGTTGATTGTAAAAGTATCTTTTGGTATTTGAATAATAGTGGAGACACTTCATAAAGTTAAAAAAATTAAAAATATGCTATCTTGAGATGGAACAATCGTGGAGTTTGAAAAACATATTACAAAACTTTTCTTATGAGATTCTTTATCTTCATGTTTTTCAAATTTTGAGAGTTACTTTTTAATTATTTAAATTTGAGGGTATTCTTTCTAATTTAATCATCAAAGATTTAGATGCAATTATCCCTAATTGGCTTATAAGAAAAACAAAATAGTTTTGTTTGAAGACGCTAGCTAGTTAGTTTGTTGGCGGGCCGGAGTCCCATAAGGCCCAAGCTCACTCCGATAGCGACTCCTCTATTATTGTTATCCATTATTACAATATTTTCGGCATATAATTAATGTTCTTCGTTTAGGAACTTTTCATCACCAAAACATTTAACAATTGGAAATGATTTATTGCTGGAACCTGGAGATTATGTATTCACCCATGAATTATGACATGGGGGATCTAATTACTTTTTATTAACTTATACAAATACTTTATGATACAAAAGAGTAATAATTAATTAAGTGGATATGTGGCATAATACAATTAATGTTCTAGAAGAGGCTTTCTTTTTTAGTGAAGCTAAACAATTCAAGCAGATTGTTACTTTGATAATTGTTATTTTAAAGGGTCACACTCCATTTTATAAATATCGGAGTCCACAACTAATATATATTTCGAATTTTAAAACTCCCACAAAATTAAACAGATTAAGCATCCATCCAGTTCGTACGCAGTTTACAATAATTGCACCTTTATTCCATACTCAAGTTGAACAATGTTATTACAACCAAATCAAGAGAACTATAATGCATAATTAATACGATTATAGAAGAATAAATAGGAAAAAACGATAAAAATGAATCAACAATTTCTTTATGTGACATTGTAGCACTGGAAATTAGATAAGTCTACACCCCATCAAAGTTATTCAAACTGCAGCTACAAAATACAAAAAGAATCAGATCATATGCAATCATAGATAATTAGTCTATGTTTACCAAAATGTCACATGGGAATCACTCAGGGATAGCAGGTAGGATTCTGATTTCAAATTCCGAACAAACAATACGTGAAGAATCAAATTTATATCAGTTGAGTCGTCAACATATTTTTATTGTTATAGAGAGAGTATCTTGATATGATTCCACTACATATTAGTTAGAGTTTAGCTTTCTTATCCATTCGAATCACATGCACGTTCACATTATTCATTAACACGCGACCTTCTTCTTATAGATTGCAGAAAAATAATGAAAGTACGGATTCTTAAACATTTATGAATGCACAATAATATATGCACATGCAAACTGTTTACACAAAATAATTATTCTAGTGATTATGCTCATGAAATAGAATCATTTTATAATGTATCTTGGGTAATTTATCTTCTTGTTGCATTTGCTTATTTTTTAGTTTTCAAAATTTATCAACGAACAATCACAAATCTTTCTATTTCTCTTAACAAGACCCAAGTCAATTTAATTAATAGCGAATAATCGTTTTAATACATGAGGTAAATGAACGAGAAAGACGATGATACCCTAATACATATCATGAAATAAAATGTATTGCAGACTTGCAGTCATGTCAACATGTGTCGTAAATGTCATATATAGTAAGACAGACTACATAGATTCTACAATGAAGTGAAGAAATTTTAAGTTTGGCTAAGAAATATGGTGTCTAGTTGATTTCTTTGTAATTAAAGGATCTCATGAACTAGTGATAGTTATTGAAGAAGGAAAATAAGTATATTTTTCGGGTTAGTTGCAGCAGGGTTTGTAGCACTTTGTCACTTAACTTATGAAAATGCGCAAAGTTCCCCCAATCTATTGATTTTTGGGCGATTTGCCCCTGGTGTCATATCTGACGGATAAAAACTTAGAAACGTGTCCAAAATGAACGGTTGATCAACGACTCAAGGAGCAAATCGCACAAAAATCAATAGGCATGAATATCCTAGCGTGTTAATTAGAGGAGGCAGATCCAAAGATATAGGAAGATTGTGGGGCCATTTCACACATTTTCATAGATTCGATAACTCAATTTTGAATCTCTTAAAGAACTCCATTCAAATAAATCGGCGGGGATTGTATATAGAATACAGTCAATCATGAACTTTATGTTTCGAAGAACATGAACACAAGATGCACTATTCGATATTGGCCAACAAAATATTATTAATTAAACGACAATTCGCATCGAATATATATATAAGTTTTAACTTTTAACTCCGCCTCCCTTCATGCGACGGAATCACCGGCTACGCCAACTGAATAGTTTATAGTTGTTAAAGGTTGTCATGTCATATGTGCGGACACGAGTGGTGGGTCTACTAAATTGGAGTGTAGTGTCGTACCCTTACATTCCACTTATGTTTTCCTTCTTTAATAACTATTACTATTATTAAAATATATATTAATTTGCACGTTTGTGTTATTTTATACAAATCAATTGCAGTATAATTCAAAAGAATTCACTCCCGTAGTGTGAAAAATGTTACGAACATTTATGTGGTTTTCATCATATGTTTAGGCAATTATATATATATATATATATATGAAGCCTCACTAGAAGAATCAGAGAAGTATGTGTACGTAATACAAAATTGGAGCCATACACTCTCAGTTAAAATTATTACAACTATACAATATTTTCTTCCACCCTCCATCGACACCCACAAGAGTATTTTCACTAGCGACACTCTCTCTAACTTACACTTCCCCTCAATATAAGGATGTACAAGAAGATGTCTAAAGAGAAACTAAGACTATATTGCTCTATTCGGGATGAATGAAACCTAGAACTTGACCTTTTTGGGGAGGTTTTTCACCAATTTTCTGTAACTTGAGAACCCTGTACACAGAATATTAAATATAAAGAGACCCTATACAATTTGACTAGAAGAGACCCCTAAACACATTGATTAGAGACCCTTACTTTACTAATGCATTACATGGTTATGATGCCACTTCTAAGAATATTCATAAAAAATACAAATATTATCTTCACATTTTTAAGACCAATGAGGAAAAATAATTCTTTTTTATGTGAGAAACAAAATTATTGTTAGTGTTATTTGCTTCTAGATAAACAATTGTAACATATGAATTTTAGGACTTCAAATTTATGTAAATTACAACTAACGTAACCCTCCATTTAAAATATTAAATACTTATTACATTAACATAAAGAGTGGTAGATGGTAAAATTTTAAACTAGAAGAGAGCCGGTGGATAAAAAATTAAGGTAATATCATGAAGCGGATGAAATTTGCCCAAAGCAATTATTATTTCCGAAACATGTAAAAGTGAAATTTCTGAGTACGTAGTACATAAATATCTAGAGGCACTAGCTTGAAAATTCAATATTGGTAAGTTAGTACTATATCCTTTATTGCTCTGAGGTCATTTCAGTTTAATGTTTTATTGAGGGGTTAATATTGTACGTGATGACACTGGAAAATAATCGTTGAAGAGATGATTGGAAATGTGAGGGACAATATTGGCGTGTTGTTTTTAGAAATTAATTACTTCAGGAGTGATTAACTATTCGACAAGATCAAGAAGTACTTATCTGAATTCATATAATCTCGTAACAATTTTGAAAAAAGTGATTAGCTTCCATATTCATTCATTACCTAAAAAAGAGAGACAAGAGGCATCTACTTGTACAAGCTTTTGCCCATTCTCGTTGTTGGAATTTTATGCATGATTTAATGTCATCACACCCCACTTGCCGCGAATACTATGTACCAATTAGCTTGTCTATTGTTAGTCCCAATCTTTGTATCGAATGATGTGTTATTTATTGCGGTACTATTAAATCACACGTATATTTAATATGTGGTGCTATTTCGATAAATCATGTATTGAGTGTATAGAAGAATGAGTATGTATATATATATATATATATATATATATATATATATATATATATATATATATATATATATATATACACACACACTAGTTTTGTATATAATATAAATCTGATGGGATCTCAAGGAATGATAAGAACCATTTGACTATAGAAGATTGAGATAAATCTATTACACCTTGTGTTATTGTTGAATTCGGTTGACAATTGATTCAAACTTACTTGATTAAAAAGGTGAAATATTTTCTCTTGATTTCAAGTTGGATTCCCATGAAACAGTTTGATTATATGCATTATGGCCAAATTCTTCATTTGATATATATATATATATATATATATATATATATATATATATATATATATATATATATATATATATATATATATATATCTTCAAGGACTGTGCCTGGCACATCATATTTCCCTAGTGTGTGAAAAAAAAAATCGAATGGACAAAGTGATAAAAAAAAAGAAAAAAAGAAGATGCTCCAAAAAAATCTAGATACCGAATAACCGGGGTGAATTAGTCCTTTCAAGACCCTAGATCCAACCACTTCACACAAGTCACAACAGAGCCAGGTACCCACAAAGGGCCCATGATAGTGGTCTCTGCCAATGACATCTCACAGTATCATAAAATCAACTATTCAACTACCAAATAAATACAAAAAATAAGCCCAAATTAACAACATAACCAACTACCACTTCCATCTTAATCAGCAATAATGAATAATGTAATGCATACTAAAAATACAGCTGCTTCAGCATTGTAAAAGTAGGTACATCTAGCTAGTTCAGGAGCCCTTGTGAAGGGACCTACCCTCTGAATTTGATAGGAAAGTGCCCCTTTGATGGTGAAAACATGAGTGAGGTTTTTTGTTTGCTTCAAAAGAGACAAGTTCTTTTGTGGAGTGAATCGGACAAACACACTCATATTTTCCAATTGGCATATAGCCGCATGTGTAACTTCTATTTGCAAACACCCCTTGTGACATTTTAAATTAGTTAATGACAACCCAATGTTATCTTCTCGGTTGAGCGTATCAATAGCTTATAATTTTTATTTAATTTTGATTTAAATGTGTTTTTGCTACTAAATATTATAAGTTTTTTTTCCTAATTTTACTTTTTTAAGAATTTGAGTTCTTTTTACAAATCATTTTTATTATTATTATATCTAAGTAATATATTTAGAACATGGATTCACGCACGTACTATTGCTTGTCTTGTCCACGTCTTCATCAGAGTGATCAAGTATTTCGTACAACATGGCCTACTGGATTTAGTTACTTTTTGACAACTTAAATAGGAGATTTAACTTAATTTAATTTGTTTACCCAAAATATTGTTGTAATTTATGAGATGACCATACAGTTTATCAACTCTCTTACCCTAACCGTATCGAACGGACATTAGTTCATTAAGCTAATAATAGTTTTGTGTTGTAAAATAAGGCAAAACCACATCCCGTGAGGAAAAATAAGAAGCAAAAACTCCACATATGTTTAAAAAGGAGAGTTAGAAAAAAAAATATCATATGAGAATAAGAGACAAAACATATCGTGTTTTTTGCGTAAATGGCAAAACATCCTTATAATTTCAAAAAATAGATAATTAAAGGCTCACCTCTTCTTTTTTTTTTTTCCACGCACATCGGGATTTTATACTTATTTAATGTATCTTTCACATTAGGTTTTTTTTTCCTCACTAAAATATATATGAGTATATACAACCCTTTATGTAAAGTCTGTGTTGTCCTCCCATTATCTGGGTCACTATCATGCAAAATCTTTACTTCTATTCAATTTTGTTGGAAAAAGGTAAACTTTCTTTTTTCACTTATTTGTCTGTTCATTTTTGTGTTAAATATATTATATACTTTAATATATAGCTATGCACATATATAATATATGTATGCATGTGTGCATGTATGAACTGTCGTCTCCAATGCCTTTATTTTTAATCGTTGTTGAATCTATGATGATGATTGATGGGCCATTTTTATAATAAGATGTGTGAGATCTAATTATTAATTTCGTAGTTTAAGCCTTTATGGAAATTAAAGTATCAGTTAGATTAGCTTTCCTCTTTAATAATGCAAGTGGGACTGAGTTGATTCTAGATTAAGGTTACTTCAAGAAATAAAAATTACTATTTAATATAAATAAACTAAAATGTTGTGATGTGGTCCCCTAACTGACTAACTCCTCTTTAATATAGTTTAGTTTGATTTGATTACTTTACCACCGCTAATAGTATTTTATTACAACATTACATCATGATGATTGGCTTAGAGAATTGATGGTTCTTACTTATCTGTAATATTATTGACATCTCTTAAGTGAAGCACATTCAAAATAAATCTACTAGTTTATATATGCCACTACTCTTTTCCATTGCTGATGAATGGCTATGTGATCAAACATTCAAACAAATCTGAAGGGTACTTTTCAATTAGTTTATTATATGTAACAAATAAAAATAAAAATAAACGAAAGATCAAATCTCGCATTAAGCAATTAAGGAAAGCCACACTTTGCTAAAGTAGGAGTTGTTTGGTGTGGGAAATCTTATTTATATTAGGAGGGGCTTAGTGCAATAAAAGTTACAAAAAGGAGTGTTGTGCATGTGAATTATCAAGAGGGTGTTTTCTGTAATAAAAAATATCAATTGGAGTTTGACGCATGTTTCGCATGCTATGGAAAGTTTTTGTATTTATCTCTTTGGAAGAGCACTTAACCCCCCAGAAAATGCTTTTTAACACTTTATCCCCATAACTAGAAATTAAAATGACCCATGAAAATGTCTAAAATTGGGTGCTTTGCCCCCTTGTCAGTTTTTTTGTATATAAAATGAACGTGTACATGTTCTAAGGGCATTCTCGTCTAAAGACTTTTTAGGGATGGCAAAGCGCAAGAATCTTCAATGTTGGGGAGCAAAATACTGCATTTGAAAAAATAATATATTAAGTTATATTAAGCTTGGCTTAAATAATTAAATTTTTAACATGTAATTGAAGAATTGAGACGGACTTTCCATTTTTTTTTTTTTTTTTTGAGTTTTCGAACTCGACATGCACTTTTGAGATAAGCTTTTCAGTTACGTCCCAAAAAAATCTTTTAACTGATTCAAGTTTAGTGTAATTTAGTTTATCATTTATTATTTATGTACCATTTGGCCTCCACAAAGTGAAAAAAGTTGCACTTGTCCTCCTTAAAAAGTGCTTAAACAATAATACTTTGGGAGATAAACATGTTAAGCACATGTTCAATTCTTATCTAATATTAAATGGCTAAAAATTGACTAGGAAACACTGTTTTATATTATACATTTTTACATGATATTGTGCTTAATTTTAATTTGTAAATTAAAGGATCATCTGCTAATTAACTATGTTTAGAGGTTTAAGTGTTTTTTTTCTTTCTCAGTTATATGGTGCTAAATAAACTTGTGTGTCTTGTTAAATGTACGTTTTCCTGAACCAATTAAGTTGGAAACTAGACACATTTTTTTTACATACTGGAGGAATTGCTCCACATTATGATAAGAGGGCCAACGAAAACAGTTTGATTGGTTGAAATGATCAATAGTTGTGGAGAATTTTATGTGTGTTAACTCAACGTATAGTTCTCATTTTTGTTTATAGCTTACTTCATATAACAATTATCAAAAATGTATCAATGTTGATAGTTTGAGTATTTCTATTAGATTGTCAAGAGTCGAATTTCCTTCTGATAAGAAAATCCAGAATTTGAATGGCGTATACTACGAAAAATGTCATTTTTGAAAAGTTGGAGGCAAGTGCATATTAACCCCTAAGATAATTGGGAAATAGTGCATATATTACTTTTCAAAGTTTAATCAAGCACTTACCAAAGTTTGACATTATGCTTCCAAGTCACAGTCCCAATAAATTTACGCCATGCTTTTTATAATGGATTACAGCACTTAATATGATAATGAAATGCAAAAAATAGTTTATGCATATGCCCAAACGCATGAGAATATTCTGGTCTAATTATGAATAAAAAATGTCATGTATGATAAATAATTAACTTAAATGCCAACTCTAATTACCCATCATGGCAACATCTGATCAAACCCTTCACAGATGGTGACCTGTGCAAAACTGGGACCCATATTTTTTGCATCAGCGGACGGGACTATTGAGCAAGGAGGGGATTGGACGTGGAGCCCGATCCACGTGGGTTGTAGGGTCGGGTAAGAATTAGGCACTTAGTAAGTCAAAAGTTATGATCTTTCCAAAAAGAGTTATGATATACATACATAATTTTATATATATATATATATATATATATATATATATATATATATATATATATATTATTTTAGATAATTTCAAAAGGTATGATTTTACAAGTAGGCTCCATTATTCTTCAAAGTTAACAATCAAATTTCATGCTTAAAATCATTGATTCGTGAGTATTCAATTCTTTCTTTCTTTTTCGCTTTTTGGAGAGTTAAATTTAAGAATAAAATAATAAAAGTTTCTTCTTACCATTCTAATCGTATATTTGTATTAAGCTTTTAAATGACACGTCAAAATTATATTTGCAATTATATAAATATTTTATAATGTTTTGCCGAAAGTTGGAGAATCTATTACTCAAAAATAATTCAAGGTTAAAAGTTAGAGTTAGTCGAGTTTTAATCAAAGTCAACAAAGTTCGATTTCACAAAGATATTATTTCTCCAAGTGGAAATGGGTACTTGAGCAAGACGAAAAGATTAACAACGTGATCTTAGGCAAAGTCAAAAGCTTTAGGGCCAAATCAAAATGACACTTTATTATTTCTTTAAAAATTCAAGTTATTATTATTATTATTATTATTAGGATTTTCTAGATACATTAGAATTTGTCTCTGATTATGATTCTCTTTCATTTTTTTTAAGTTTGTTTCTTGTTAAGATTCTATTTCATTTTCGAGTTTGGTTATGTAAAAACTATAAATAGCTCGTTCAGTATTATTTTTCGAAGACTTTTTATCAATCTATGGACATTCTTTATCAATAAACAAGTTCTTGAGTTTCAAATCCTCTGCCTGAATCAATGCGTCTTCTATAGTCACTCGTTACGTCAGTTGTTTTTTGAGCTAGCTTTCTTAACTAAATAGATTTAGACTTGAAACTTCTCTTAGCTTTTGTAAATTTCTCAATATATTCTTTATAATCCTCAAACTCTTGATTTTCAAATTCTTTAATATTCTTCGTGATTCAACGAGTCTTTGATTTATTATGTTGATTATATTCCCTATGACTTTCACTAGCTATATCATTTTAGGACTCTGAATGTAAGCAATAATTGTTTGATTTTATGTCGAAGCATAGTTTTATACCTTTTATTTTACCTTTTACTAATGCTAGCCGTAACAACAAATTGTTGAGTCCCTACTATTAAAAAAACAAGAAAAAAGGTAAAAAAAAATAAAATGAACTTAGTGTTGAGCGAGAAGCAATTCAAGTGAGAATCTTCAAAAGACCATCTAATTCTTCTTTATAAAATTATAACCATAAACTTCAATGCATTTCCATCTGTAATTGACTTTAAAATAAACTCGTCTTGATCTTTGTGGTGAATAATTTAATTTTTGTCTCAACTTGGCGAACTCGCTGAATTTCATTCTTCTGTTTAGTAACAACTCGAGAGCTTCCTATCTTGATCTCAAACCAAAGAAAAAATTTAACTAAATATAACTCTAATCCAATTATTTTGATTTCTCGATTTTATTTAAAGGAGTCTTGATCTTTAAGTACATTTATTAGAAGATTATGAAACTTGGTTTCAAATCAAAATAGATTATTTTTGAAAATTTCACAACTCTTTGCTTGGTATTTTTAAGGTAGTGAAAATTCATTTTCTCTTCATGGATACTTAATAACTGATGTAATTTTTGAGAGATGAACCATGTTTTGACATGTAAAAGAAGAGTCTAGAAGTCATCGATATTTAAAGCGACGAGATTTGATTGGTCTTCTGACTCTTCTCATATCTTCGGGATGTACATGAATTTAGTCGAGTTTTAACTGTTCATAGAGATGCATAAGAATTGGTCGAGACACGTCACCTTTACCACAACATGACTTAATTGATCGTACCATTTAATGTTGATTCGATTAAATTGAACACTTCGATTTGATGCTTAACTCTAGTTTACCATTATATCAAAACATATTTATTATCTATTTTTTTTTTGTTAAATTGACTATAATATATTATAAAAAACATAATATAGTTTTTCTATCGAGTTTATGATCGGTGAATCCCACATTTGAAATAGTGAGTTCTAAATTATTTTTTAATGGAATAATAATCAACACATCAAAACTTTTTCCATACTCGCTTCAAAAAAAAGAAAAAGAAAAAAACTAATCCACTTTTTTGTTACTGAAATCCATAAAAATCTATGGGAAACCCCAAAAAGCCTTTTTATTCCTGCACCTGTAAAAACTGAACCCAAAATCCATCCAAACAACAGGTGTCGTACTCATCCATCTTCCCACTCTCAGCAGTATTGTCCTTATTATGGCATTTATCAAATTCAGACAAAATGAAACCCAAATTCAAATGAACAACCCATGTGGGGACCACCACCTCATTTGCGCTTATCAAAACTTTATATATACAACAACTGCATCCTCCCGAGTTTCAGTCTATGTTAATAGTCACCATTATTATTACACTCACCTTAAACTCTATCAAAATCAAAATCTCATTTTTTTTTTTTTTTTGTTTCATTTCATCTTCTCAATTTCAATCAAATTTGTCAATAGTAATTCAATTACTTAGGTGATCGAATAAAATGGCCAAAGGTCGAAAATTGTCCGCCACCCGCACCGAGCGTTTCTTGGGCAGTTACGGTCAGAATCACGATCACGCGACGGTCAACGGCAATTCGGAGCTCGGAGAAGACGAGGTCTGGGCCATAATCGACGAGAATTCCGGCGCGTGGGACTCACGCGCCGCCGGAGATGGCTACACGCGCCGCCGCGCGCCGCCGCGGGACGGTCGCCGGCAGGCCGGAGGCTTGTCGCTGGCGTTCCACGACTCGTCGTCGTCGCCGAGGGTGGTGCACCAGTTCCGGGCGCCGGAGGTGGAGTCGCCGCGCGGCAGGCACGTGGCCACGTCGGCGCCGGTGAGCGTGCCGGATTGGTCGAAGGTCTACCGAGTCGACTCGGTGGAGTCGTTCCGTGACTCGGATTACGGGTTCAATTACGAGTCGGAGGTGGTGCCGCCGCACGAGTATCTGGCGCGTGAGTACGGCAAATCGGCGGCGAATTCGGTTTTTGAGGGTGTGGGTCGGACCCTAAAGGGTCGGGATTTGAGTCGGGTCAGGGATGCTGTTTGGAGCCAAACCGGGTTCTATGGCTAATTGGACCTTCATAATATTATTTGGGCTAAATTAGTGTGACAAATAATTAATATTGAAGTGGAGAAGTATGGTTTTTGTTTTTTCTTTGTTGAGTCAAGACCAAGAGAGTTCACTGCGAGACATTTGACCTGATATTATAAGTCATGCAGTGATTAAAACTTTCTAGGTTTATTGCTCGAAATTTTGGTAAAATTATGCTGTCATTTTGAATAGAAGTATTTTCATACTAAAATCTCAGTATACTGGAGTTTGTACTATTTAATCGCCGTTTTATCTAAAATTCAAGTAGCTTAGAAAAATATGTAAAATCCTAAGTAGCTCGTGGAGAAGATCGACCAATTTTTTATTTTTTGGGTATTCCACTCGTACTGACACATGATATTTTTGGACGAACAAATACACATGAGCTTAAATTTTTTTTTTTTGATTAACAAATACACATGAGCTTGGAAAATATGATTCTTGTTTGATATGATTCTGTTATCATATTGAATTTTTTGTTTTTTCTTTAAGAAAATTAAGGCTTGCAGATAAAAGTCACAACAGTGTTTATAAATATTTTGCAAGACGTGTAACATTAGTCGGTGAAGGTGTGTTGGATAAACTTTTGTACACATACTCTAACGTCACAGCTTGTGTGGCCAGAATTTCGGCACCAAATCTTCTAATTTTTGTGTATGATAAACTGCGAATTGTATATATTTCCACTTTTACATTGGCATATAATATATTACATATATGTTAAAATAAATTTAATATGATATCTGCACATCTTCTATATCATATGATCGAAGTGGAAAAAAAGTTATAGTGGTGTAAGTTAATCAGGGTAAGAGGGCCCAAGTAATTTGGACTTACTATTACTGCGGGGCCCCAGTTTGAGTCTAAAGCCCAATAAGTACAAAACCTATTCCTTTTAGGGGAAGGCGATAGATGATGTGGGCCAGAAGGCTCAAGTGGACTTATGCGGTAGGACTGTACTGAACACTGTAATTAGAAGGCAAGTTGAAGGGTGAATATGTATGTTGTTGCTTAACTTTTTTAAGAAAATGATGCGACTCCATTAACTATTAAGTGAGCTCTCACGCATTTGATTTCCACCAGCATTCGTGCACAAAATTATTATGGGTATTTATTGGGACCACTTCTTTTTTGAACTCATCCTTGAATTCAAAGTACAAGTCCTAATATTCTCATAAGACAAGAATAGGTTTAAAATATCAGAGTAAAAAGAATAATATCATTGATTAAAAATTGACATAGTATCACATCACACACATCTTTAGAAATCAATAATATCAGTGGTACCTTTAATCACTTCAAAGAATTATTAAGGCTGTATATAATTTTAATATATAAAGTCATGTTTACCCTTTCGTTACAAAAAATTAAATGAAAATAAATAAAACCTAAATGACATATAATTTTTATAAAAACCATTGACGCATCACTAGCTTCAATTATTTTCTTTGTCCACTGGCTTATATGATATGTAACATCACTTGGTGCGGCTCATATTACTTAAACCTCGAGGAAATATTTGTAATGTCAAATCTCAGAGGTTCACTGACATAATCTCCACTGCTAAATCATTTGTTATGAAGTATTTATTAGACATATTCTGTTAAAAAGATAAGTAAATCATTTCAAGTGGTTCTAAAGAAATATTACTAGCATACCCTAATTCATTTCATTATTTTGATCCATTAAGACGCAACAACTTTCATAAGAACAAAAATAGATTATAATAATTTTTCAACCTGGCTAATTAATGTGAAACCCATTCGAGCAACAAGTAAAGTAAATTGTGGAGCAATAAATTCAAGATTATACTTAGATATGTTAGCACGGGTATTTTGTGGTTGAGGTGAATGAATTGAGGGGGCATTTGCATTGAAGTGATATATGGGTGAGTGAGCAATAGTAATAGTAATAGCATTCCCTACCAAACTGCGTTTGAAATCCCCGACTCATTCGTCCTTTGTTTCCTTCGCCCGTGAAATTTCAATAGTGAAAAATTAATGGAAGTTGCTAAGTGCGCTCCATATTGGAGACAGACGAGTACAATCAAAATATCAAATCATGCCTGCATATGTGCAATCAAATTATTATCCCGGGACTTTTTAAAAAAGAGTGCTCATTCTATTTTTACACTAGTTATGTGTGTGGGAAAAATCAGGTTTGGGTCGGCCACGATTACCATTAGGATATATCAAATAGCACAAAGTCGCGTTTCAGACTTGCGCTTTTACTTATTCCAAATTAAGAAATATTACCGTTGGAAGCTGTTGTATTTTAACTATAAATAGCAGGTTAGTTAGTTTAGTTAATCACTTTTCAGATTTCAGATTTGTGATGAAGAACAATACGCTATCTGTTCTTCAATCGTCAATACTTAGTTTGTAAGCTTTCTTTTTCATCAATACAATTCGATTTATGTTCGTTTTATAATTGATTCAAAATTCGATATGGTATCATTCGTCCAGTGGTCTTCGATCTTTTCCGCTGTGCTAATTCTCTGCGCGATCAATGTTATTGTTCGCGATTTTCTATATTTTCTGCGTAATTTGTTCGATTACGATCTCTATTTTTGCGTAATTTGTTCGATTACGATTTGAATTGTGTGTTCTACGCATACGATTTACTTTCTATCGGTTGATTGTTGTGATTTGTGTTGATTGAGATGGCAAACTCTAATGATCAGAATGTTTCTACGGGTAATGTGACTGGTTCTACGGGTAATTTGACTAGTCGAAACCCTAGATGATTCTACATCTGTGTACTATCTAGGCACACAAGATTTTACAGGATCTTCTATTGTTAGTGAATTACTCACAGGATCTAACTATATCTCTTGGAGCAAGAGTATCTTGATGGCTTTGAAAATTAAGAACAAAGTCAAGTTTATAGATGGATCATTGCCTTGTCCTGAGAATCATCTGCTTGAGACTTGTTGGAATAGAGCCAACACACTTGTTCTGTCATGGTTACTGAATTCAGTGAACAAAGAATTGAGACAGAGTTTACTATACTTTAACAGTGCTTTAGAGGTTTGGACTGAGTTGAAAACAAGATATGAGCGCACTGATGGCTCAAGAGTTTACCAGTTACAGAAAACTTTGTCAAACATCTCACAAGAAAATCTCACTATTACTGAATTCTACAATCTGTTTAGATCTACATGGGATGAATATGTGAGTCAGAGGCCAATTGTTACATGTATCTGTGGTTTGTGTACTTGTAATGTGAACAAAGGCATGCAAGAATTGCAACAGTATGATTCTGCATTGAAGTTTCTCATTGGTCTTAATGAGAGTTATTCTGGAGTTAGGAGTCAGATCCTCATGACTAGTCCTCTTCCTCCTCTTTCAAAAGTATACTCCATGGTACTTCAAGAAGAAAATCAGAGGTCTCTCTCCATCATGCCTCCCACTATGGACACTCTTGCTATGTTTACTAGAAACAAAACTGAGTTTCAGAACAAGGGTGGAAATATTCAGAATCCTACTTCTACCAACAAGCCTTACAAGCCTCCTTACAATAAGGACAAGAAGAAGCTGAAGTGTACTCACTGTGGGTACACAGGTCACACTGTTGACAAATATTTTCAGATTATAGGATATCCCCCAGGGTGGGATGGTCCTACTGGAAAAAGGCAGCAAAATAACCATTCTGCAAATGCTGTTTCTACTGATGAAAATGTTGTTTCTGATCCACAGGTTCATGATTCTCAATCTGATGATCAAGCTTTATTTCAGCAATTTATGGCTTTTAAGCATGCACATGTTGCTGCTCAGAATCAAAGTTCTCTTGCTGCTCAAAATCAGAATCATCCTTCCTATGCTGCATCAGCCTTGACTGGTATTACCAAGTATCTCTCTCATAAGTGTTTTGCCTTTGCTACTCACATTTTTAAATCTGATATTGGTAGCAAGACTTTATGGAATTTGGACACAGGTGCTACAGATCATATGATCTGTAATCCTAATTGTTTTACTTCAACTCCTTCTCCTGTGCATACTATTATTCATTTTCCTAACAACAACATGACTCAAGCTACTCTTATTGGTGATATTCAGATTACTACCACATTACTTCTGAAAAATGTGTTATATGTTCCTTCTTTCAGCTATAATCTCCTATCTATTTCTAAACTAACAATAATGTTTCTCTTTGTTTTTCCTCTTCTATGTGTATGATGTAGGACCAATGCATGAACAAGATGATTGGTTTTGCTAGATTGCTGAACAATCTTTACATTTTCAATACCAATAATATGTTCAATAAGATTTCCTGTAATTCATCATTGGTTTCTGATGTAAACACTGATATTGTTGATTCTCATACTTTGTGGCACTATAGACTAGGCCATGCTCCATTCAAGAAGATATGTTCCATTTCTCAATTGCATATCAGAAATGTAAATGATCAAATACCTTGTAATATTTATCATTTTGCAAAACAGATTTTGCAAAACAGAAGAGATTGTCTTTCCCTTCTAGTGTTATTCCTTCCTCTAATAAGATTTTTGACTTGTTTCACTGTGATGTGTGGGGACCTTACTCTATTACTTCTATTGATGGCTATAGATACTTCTTAACTGTTGTAGATGATTTTTCCAGATGCACTTGGGTATTCTTTCTTAAAACTAAGTCTGAGGTTAAAGCTCAGTTATTGAAGTTTTATAAGTTGGTTGAGAACCAATTTTCTTTAAAAATAAAGTTCATCAGGACTGACAATGGCACTGAATTCATATTGAAAGATTTTTACTCTACTTATGGCATTTTACATCAGACCAGTTGTGTGGAATCTCCACAACAAAATGGCCTTGTTGAAAGGAAACATCAACACCTATTGCAGGTTGCTTGGGCTTTGAGATTCCAATCTCTTGTACCTCTTGAATTCTGGACCTATTGTGTTGCTAGTGCTGCTTTTATAATCAATAGATTACCTACTCCTACATTGGATAATAAAACTCCATTCCAGATGTTATTTGACAAGGTTCCTGACTATAATATCTTAAGAAGCTTTGGATGTTTATGCTTTGCTTCTACCTTATCTGCTCACAGGACAAAATTTGAGGCAAGAGCCACAAAATGTGTGTTTCTGGGGTATCCCAGAGGAACAAAAGGGTATCTTCTGCTGGATATTTTGAAAAACAAAGTTTTTATATCTAGAGATGTTGTCTTTTATGAGACAGTCTTTCCTTTCCAAGACAATGAAAAGCTTAAGATTCATGATATTAATCCATCTGTATCTCAACTTTCTGTTTGTACTGATCATTTCATCTCTTTAAATCCTAATCCTAAGGTTCCTATACCTGCAAAAGAACAGGTTGCTAATGCTCCTATTTTAAGTGATTTTTCTCAAGTACCAGGTACCCCTGATATGTATGGAATTCATGGAGATGATGCTTTATCTACAGCTTCAGAATATTTAGCTCCTAATGTCAATGAGGCACCAAACTCTAATCTTCCAGAAACAGCAGATACATCTACTTCATTATCTGTCCCTCATCATGAATCACAAGTTTCTGCTGATTCTCAAGTTGCTTCTGTAGTACCTGATGCTATCCCAAATGCATCCTTACCTCTAAGCAAATCAACCAGGCAATCTGTACCACCAGCATACCTGAAAGTATATGACTATTCCCTGCCAAACTCTATGCATAAGGCAAATCTATCTACATCAGATAATGCAGGTAAAGGTAAAACTTATCCAATTAAAAACTATATTGGAACTGATTATCTTGCCAACAACCATAAAGCCTTTACTGCAGCTATTTCTCACTTAACTGAGCCTAGAACTTATGCTCAAGCTAGTAAAGTAACAGAATGGCAAGTTGCTATGCAGAAGGAACTCCAAGCATTAGAGAAAACAAACACCTGGATTTTGACAAATTTGCCTCCTAATCACCACTGCATTGGTTGCAAGTGGGTGTTCAAAATAAAATACAAGTCAGATGGCTCCATAGAGAGACACAAGGCTAGGTTAGTTGCAAAGGGATACACTCAAGAAGAAGGACTTGACTACTTCGACACATTTTCTCCTGTTGCTAAACTCACAACAGTCAAGGTTCTATTGGCAGTTGCAGCCTCACAAAACTGGTTTTTACATCAATTAGATGTAAATAACGCTTTCCTACATGGTGATCTCGATGAAGAGATATACATGAAACCACTCCTGGCTATTGTTCACCTGAAGACAAGAGAGTTTGCTTGTTAAAGAAGAGCCTCTATGGTTTAAAACAGGCTTCTAGGCAATGGTTCACAAAGTTAGCTTCTTGTTTAATTGCTTATGGCTACACTCAAACTGTTGCTGATTGCTCTCTATTCATAAAACAAAATGGTGCATCTATTACTGCTCTTTGTGTCTATTTGGATGACATTATCCTTGCAGGTAATGATCTCACAGAAATATCAAACATCAAGCAACATCTTGATGCAAAGTTCACCATTAAGGATCTTGGCACCTTAAAGTACATTCTGGGAATAGAGGTAGCTCGATCAAGTAAAGGTATCAATTTATCACAAAGAAAATATGCTCTGGATGTGCTTACTGAAGCAGGTTACCTAGGATGCAAACCGTGCAACACCCCTATGGCAGCATCATGCAAGTTACAAGGATCAGACAATGCTCCTTTACCTGATCCTTCTATCTATTGCTCCTTTACCTGATCCTTCTATCTATAGGAGATTAGTTGGAAGACTACTCTACCTCACCATTACAAGACCTGATTTATCATATAGCATCCAATGTTTGACACAATTTATGTCCAAACCAACTATTTCACACTTAGCTGCTGCACATAGAGTTCTTAGATACATAAAGAACTCTCCATGTAAAGGTATCTTTCTCTCTTCCAATTCTGAAATGCATATTAAATCTTTTTGTGATTCTGATTGGGCAGGATGTCCTGAGACTCGGAGGAGCATAACTGGATATGCAATCTGCCTAGGACAATCATTGGTTTCATGGAGAGCAAAGAAGCAAGCAAAAGTTAGTAGATCATCAACCGAGGCAGAATATCGTGCCATTGCTACAACAACTTGTGAAGTTTTATGACTCAGCCAGCTCTTAACTGATCTTCACATTCATCAATCCAAGACCCTGTCATCTTCACTGACAACAAAAGTGCAGTGTGCATCACCAACAATCCGGTTCATCACGAGCGAACCAAACATATCCAGATAGACTGCTACTTTGTTCGAGAACGAGTTCACAAGAATTTGCTCAAAATTGTTCATGTTCCAAGTGCTTATCAGGTTGCAGACATTCTAACAAAGCCTCTGGCTGCTCAACAATTTGATAACATGGTTTGCAAGCTTGGCATCGTTGACATCCATGTCAAACTTGAGGGGGGATGTTAAGATATATCAAACAGCACAAAGTCGCGTTTCAGACTTGCGCTTTTACTTATTCCAAATTAAGAAATATTACCGTTGGAAGCTGTTGTATTTTAACTATAAATAGCAGGTTAGTTAGTTTAGTTAATCACTTTTCAGATTTCAGATTTGTGATGAAGAACAATACGCTCTCTGTTCTTCAATCGTCAATACTTAGTTTGTAAGCTTTCTTTTTCATCAATACAATTCGATTTATGTTCGTTTTATAATTGATTCAAAATTCGATAGGAGTGTTTTTAACTTTTAATTAAGAAACTCGCCCCTTGGCTCGTCTGTGGTTTTACCGACACCAAAATATATTGAGAATTTTTTTTACTTAATTTTTATGGTGTGTATAGGGATTACGTACGAAGGCAAAATGCACACCTTTGACTTCCTAAGTTGTTGGGCTTACGCACCAATCAAGCTAAAAAAAGAAAAAAAAAACAAGCTTAGCCAATTTTGTCTATTTATTCTAATTTTTCATTCCTATTTTGTCCCAAAGAATATATTCTACGTATATAACAATTTTGTTGAAAGATATATTAATATTCTTAGGATATCTTTTCTAAATTTGTAAACTATCTTCATTCTTTTTATAGGTTATGATGCGGGGTATTTTCGTCTGGATATGTGTCCACTTGTCAACACTCCACGTTAGACTGCTTCAGTTCCTTCTGGATACTCAAGCAGCTTTTGAGTTCGGAACCTGCACTCAACACCACACGTAAACTAAGCCGGTGCCTTCTCCGGCGAAGGCACTCCGGCGCTCAAGTCAAATGGGTCGGAATGTGAGATCTTGTTGTGCAAGGCAACAAGTCGAATGAACTAGTCTGAATAAGTCGAAATAGTATATAAGTCGAACAAGCAATAAGTCGGATGAACAAGTCGAATGAACTCGGCCAAACAAGTCGAATGAGACAGTCCAAAACAACTCGAATAGGGTGCAAAATAGGTCGAACTCGAGCTACTTGAGAACAAGTTGAATGAGCTTGTGAATAGGTCGAGGTCGACTAATATAACTCGAGCTTGGGGCTTGAAAATAATGAAAACGTACCTTGAAAGGAGGAATGAGACCCCTTTATATTGTAGTAAGAGTCCTTATTCAGCTAGAAGTGCAGTCCAAGTAGGACTATAAGTTGAAATAAGTCGAATTAGAGCTATTTTGGAATAACTCGAATGACCTTCAAAATAGCTCGAATTACCTGCATGAAAATAACTCAAATAGCCTTGAAACAGCTCGAACTGGGCTTGTGCAATTCGAATTGGGCCCTGAAATAACTTGAAATTGGGCTTGCCTGGGCCTAATTTTGAGTTTTGCCTTAAATTGTAATTTTGGCATTAAAAAATAATGATGCTGTCGTGGCATAATAATCCAAAATACGATCGTGGTATTATATCGAATATTATGACGTGACAGTACCGAAATATGGTACATCAGGTTATGATAATAAAAATCAAATTTATAATCATTCTTTTGTGGGTTTTTAAGTTCTTTATTTTATGTTTTAATCTTTGTAATTGTTAATTAATCTTATAATATGTGAAATATACTGAAGATCTATAGAAATATCTTTTATGCATCTTATATAATATGTAATGTAAAATATGTTCATAATTTTTTTATACTTTTTATAACTTTATAGTGACATAAATATTTCTTATAATATGTTTCATATACATCACAACTTATTATTTTTTTCTTTCGAATTTTTATTTGTACTTTTTTTTTTTTATCATAAATAACTATTTTAAGAAATAAAATATCCAAGTTTGTGGAGCTCACGCCTCTAGCCTCTATTTCACTAGAAGCCCCCTTTTACGCCCTACAAATTTTAAAACATTGCTCACTCGGATAAGATGTGGGTTGGTCCAAAGCACGCCAATCCAAATGTAGGTTGAGTCAAGCCTCATGAAATGTGGACCGGGTTGCGCCTAATAAAAATCTGTGCGAGTCGGCCTTTTCCCCTTTATTTTTGGCCCATTTGGCCCAGTTCATTTTTTCTTTTACTTCTTGAAATTTATCAAATTAATTAAACAACATCTACATTTGAAGAGGCCCTAGCTTATACGGACATACTTTGTGGCAGCATATGATAGGGTTAACAATTACGAGCAGGAATTTCGACCGAGGAAGAATATCGGAAGGATCAGAGCCACAATTATTTTTTTGTTCAATCATGATGGAGAAGCCAATTTTTCATGTTTTGTTTTAGGTTGGAAACACGTCTTATTTATAGAAAACACTTTCTTTGAAGTGGAATTAACAAAAGTGGATTTCATAAAACCTAAATGGCAAAAATTCCTTAAGAACACTTATAAAAACATATTTTGGTGCAATTTGTCAAGGAATTGAAATTAAAAGGTGCGTTTTGCTTACTAATGTAATTAACGAGTGGAATCCATAAAAACCTTATAATTAAAGGTATGAATTTGCCATTAATTTCAGATTGGAAATGAACTTTGAACGAGATAGAAGTTTAACCTCTTACCGATAAACTCAATCTACATGACCTACAATTTCAAGTGTTGGATAATGAGCTATCAAGGCACAACGTTCACTATTGGGACATATTTTGAAGCTCAGGACTACTCTTTTTGGACACTGTAATATTTGCAGAACTCGAAAAATATTTATGAATGAATATTCAATATACTCAAGAACGTCCAATACATAGTTGGTAGGGGAGTCTAAATTTCAAATTTCAAATTAACAAGGATTCACTAGCGTGCTTAATTCATCGGAATTAATTCTGTAAATACAGATATTAAACAATGGGTTTGAATTCTTGCAATTTAAATATTCTACTACCTACCAACAACAACACACATGAAGAGGTGGGCGGCGAGACGAGTTGTGTTGAGCCATGTAACGACCTAGATTTTCGATAATGAAATTTGAATTAGCATGTTATAGGGCAGATTCATTGCCTTAGTATATGATTTGTAATTATCCTTTGTATATTATTTGTACTTATCTTTTACTTCTTATTGATAATTGTTACCTAGTTCAGTGCTTATATTTTGGGGAATACGTACATATCCGCATACATACCTGCGTACATACTTAGATTTTGGGAAATACGTACATATCCACGTACATATCTGCTTACATACCTGGATTTTGGGGAATACGTACATACTCGCCGTACATACCCGTCGTACATACCCGTCGTACATACTCTACCTATTTTTTCGTATTTACAATTAAGAACCCTATGATATTAAACCCATGCCTTAGAATATTATCCGATTCTTTCATACCCCCTGGGTTCACATAAGCATTCCAGCCGCCTTACCAAAGCATATAGTGTAGATTTGTGTAATGATTTCGAGTTTTGTCTTGGAGTTTAATTTATGACGCACTTGGAGTTCATGTAAGTAGTTCTTGATACTTCTTACTTGTATTTTAATATAAATTATTGTAATTATTGCATTATAAAGTTATTGCATAAGAATTTGCTCGTGTTTTTATTATCTTTGGAGTTATTTATAAAAGATTAAATGAAATTATTTTAGAAAGACTTTGACAATTCTTTTGAAAAACATTGATCGGGCATGTAAATTATCTTCCACTGTTTGCATGTAAATGAAAGGATATATTCGTTTTGAATCCATATATTGGTATTGTTTTGTTGAGCTCTTAGAATAGACCTGCGTTTGTTTTGGGCTGCCAACTTGCTTGAAGTTGGAATACGTTTGGGCTGCCAACTTGCTTGAAGTTGGAACACTTTTGGGCTGCCAGCGGGCTTATCGCTGGATGGATATCCATTTAATCGACGGCCCGTGCCACGGGTTAAAATAGTGGTCGTAGTGTTAGTCTTTGAGCTTGACAATTAATTTTGAAATATGATTTGACAAATTGATATTTTGCTCATGCATCCATATTTAATACTGTTTTTTTGAATCTTATGCATTATTGATTCTTTTCTAAAATCTCATGCCTGATCTTAGGGAGATATCTTGAACTACTTATTGAGTTTGCAACTCACCCTTTGCAATGTGTTATTTTCGGACTTTAGTTTATCTGCGGGGAGCTAAGGGATCCGTTTTAGGGGTTCAAGAAGTCAAGTACAGAGTCATGCATTGATTGAATTGCATACGTTAGCATTGTTGTTCGTCATCTTTCAATTATCGTTCATATGGTATTGTTATTTGATTGTAAACTTTCATTGAGATATTAGATGCTCTGTACCAAGATTTTGTAAATGAATATTTGTTTTAAAGTTTTAAGGTATAAATCTTTTCATGTTGTTTTTAGTCATGACGCTTCCGCGAACTTTTAAATAAAAATGTTTTTATTCTGAGGGCTTCGTATCGCTTTTTGTTATTTTTTTGGCGACACGACCATCACGCCATATTTTTTATGTTTTAAAATTTGGGGGCGTGACAAGCCAAGTCTGATTATGCGAGGAGTCCTTCATCATTTCACAACTACTTTTTCAACATCTATAGTAATATATAAACGAAGTGATATTGGACATTTTGTTACACCAAACTTTTGATTTTGATATTTAACCTTATAATTTATGTTCCACCATGATATTTTTTTCTTATATTAATTTATCAATTTAACCTACAAATTAAGCTAGATAAACTTAACTACACCATATATTGAGACTGATGATTTAGTTCCCCCATGGTTCATATTCTTTCAATGCAGATTACTTCTCTTCCACTCTACTGCAATTATGATGATTCACTTCGAAACTAATTCAACTCTTTTCATTTAGGCTATTGCATTTTCTACAAAAACATTTTCTTCACACTTAAATATGTGTAGGGCTCTCCATGCCTCGATTTCTAGTATGCTTTAATATTTATATTTCTTAAATGTGGTATTTTTTCATGTGGGACAAATCTCATTTGCTTCTCATAAAATAATTACAATCCACACACTTTTAAAAGATCTAAAATAGATTAGACTCATTTTCAATAAATTGAATGGATTTGGTCTCACCACGAACCCATTAATCCCAATCAAGATTTGTTTTCAAGCGTATCATGTGATTTTTTCTTTTTCATTTAAATAGAGTGTTCTAACTTTTTTCCTTGACTTTAAGCACTTCATTATAAAGAAATACCATCTAATTGTACTTTCCTTCCAGTACAACGGAAAGGATCTCGAGTTTATCGAGTAGAACTATTAAGTCAACCCATGGAACTTTGAGCCTTAGCCTCTCTAACGTAAATCTACCGCAATTATGGACTAATGAAGTCAATGTAAAAGTATATAACATATTAAGAACATAAACACACTACAACTACAACAATTAGTGTAAAAAACGAGTACAAGTCAAAAGGGGTTTGCCAAAACAAGGCCTTAGGACTTGTTGTTGGACTATTTCCAGTTTCGATGTGTTGACTTTTGGAATTTTTTAAGTTCAAGTGTGAAGAATTACACGGACTAGAATTAAAAAGAAAACGTTGGGTTTTATGGGAACATGCATGGGGGAACATTGGGGCTTAAGTGCTTTGACGATGTGAAACAATTTTGACCGGTCTTGAATGGTTTTGTGATATAATAAATATGTTTCCAAAAATTTCAAGTGGTCCAATTTTAAGAAGCATGTGGATATATAATGCTTAATGAAATCCATAATAGTTTATAAGGTGGAGGATAACGTAGACGATTAAGCCTTGAACCTTTATTGAAGAGTAAAGAAAGGAAATAATAACTTTGCATGCAAAAATACTTAACTTTCAACTTCTTAAAATATATATTTTAGGCCCACTGGGCATCAAGTTGGGCCAGATATGCAGTGGATATGATATTTTATCACAAACCACCCACAAAACAAGAAAGTAGTTGCATTTTTCTCAAACCATCCATACTATATAAGAGTTCATTTAATTCAACATCTAACCAAATTTTCAAATATTCGAGATCCATTGATGTTTCTTTTAAGGTCTTGATTATAATAAGTTAAAAGCATAAATAAAGGATAAGCAATTAATGACTTTGGAAACCAATTGTCGGATTCATTAATGCAAAACAGTTGGAAGCTAACAAATGAGGCTCTAGTTAACTAAGAGAATTAAGGTCCAAATCGATCATCCTTTTGAAAACTCTTTTTCCTTGCTTATATATATCTTTTGTCTACCAATTTTACATGTAGGAGAACTAGTGATCACAATTTTTTATATTTTTATTATTATAACTCCTAAAATAGTAAAATTATATAATAAAAGTTATAGTCATATGGACCAAAGCCTATCTTTATGCAACATGTCTGAATCTGAATATAAGATTATAGTCATTTCTATAAAAACGCACACCGCAACATATTATTTCAGCACATGTATAGTCTTATAGACAAAATAATTACCCAACACTATTCTCATCATTTTTAATTTGAAATCCCACCGTCACACGTTTATCAACATAACATCGTACTGGCCACAACTTTTTATCTTCAAAACTAAAATACTTAGACAAGACAATCACTAGATATAAAAACTACAATTCCCACTACAAACATGCTACAAGAAACATGACCTAACAATCTATTATCAACTTAAAACTGTACAACAAATGTACCAAAATCCGAACTAGATCACAAAGCTTCTTCAAGTATGAAAACCAGAGCGTGAGTTTCGCCCTATCACATGCATAGCATGTGACTTTATGATCAAAAACACAAAAAACAAAACCAACAAACAAATTAGAAAAAAAAAAAAAAAAAGGCACTCAATGGAATTTAATGCACGCGTTAGCCCTTAGGTGAAAACATTATTATTACAACCTATAGAGTTTTTCCCACAACCAACAAAAAGAATCAGCATTTTTGCCTTATATTCTCTGTACTTATCTATATTTTAAAAATATCTCTTTTTATTTTTATTTAATAATAAAGTGGGGTATATGTTCATTAAATCAATAAAATTTTGTACAGCTATTTTTGATTTAATGCTTTTGTCCCCACAACACACTTAAGCAGCAGCTCATTCATGGCTGCTCCCAACCCCTCTTCTTGCTCTTAACTCACATTTTATGTTATCCCTTTTTTAATTTTTCAACTATATTGAGCATAAAGTTTGAATCTTGCTCATAAATTTTACCACATTTTGTACCCTTTTTGTTTCTTGCACATATTTTGTCAATTTTGTTGCTCTGAGTTGGCAGCATAAGGGAGAATGAGAGGTGGAGAGGCTTCAAGTTTCAATCTTTTAGCTCTAATTGTGTTGCTAATTGTTATCTGTGAGTATTTTTCAGCTTATTTTTGCTGTTTCTTTTGTGGGTTTTTTTTGGTAGGAAGATCTGTTGGTTTTAGTGTTTTGTGTGCCTTTTTGAGAATGGTGTGAAGATAATGAAGTGGGGTTTGTTTGGTGTTGTGATTTTTGTGGGTTTTGAGGGGATTAGTCTTTGGTAAAGATTGGATTTTTAATCATATGTGGATGTGCTTTGAGTTTGTTTATTTGTGTGATTGCTGCATTGTTGTACATCTTAAGTGTTAAAACTGCTGTGAGTGTTACTGATATGATACTATGTAAGTGGGGTTTTTTTTTCCCTCACAATGGCCTGTGTTCTGTTTAGCACACTAGTGTATTTGACAATGATATGGATATTTGCAAAAGAAAATGTTAGGGTTTTGAATAAGGAAATTGTGTATTAGTCCCTTTTTCAGTAGTCTCTTAGCTTTTCTGGATTGAGAAATGTTATGGCAATGAAGAATTAAACCAGCTCGCGTTCTTTCGTGGTTGCTTCTCACTAGGGAGTGTGGGGGGGGGGGGGGGGGGGATTAGTGGCATCCTGTTTCATTGATGTTGTTCTTTTACTTAGTTTATTGTTCAACTTAGTGTGGAACTTCTTGGCTCAACTAGAAAAGACGAGCCCGTGTTTTACGGTAATGCTAGAACGTTTTTAGGCAAATTCATGTCTAACCGTTTTCTTGGAAAAGCTAATTGCCTAGATTATGACATTTGATCCTTAAATTAGTTGCAACACTTTGTATTGAATTAGAAGTTTATCTGACAGCTGCAAAATGCTTGATATCCAAATGCTACCAATGATTATGTTAGTTGTGTGTTATTCTGTGGTTTGATACTTCATTTAATCATGTACCAATGGAGAATGAAAAGTGTAACTCAAACCAAAATTAAGTGATCAATTTCCTTTTGTATACATGCATGCAGTGTGTGCTCATATTAAATGCATTAGATACTGCATAATCCTTTCCATATTTGAAAAGTATTCTAAATCTCATTACTTTGTATTGGATTCTATATGTACAGGTGGACATGACTCCTGTTACACGTTTGTGGCTCATGCCAAAGATCATAAGCTAGCAGATAGAAGAGCAGACGTACTTCTGCCCGACACTTCCCCAAATGCAGCTCCTCTGCCCCTTCTTCCTTTTCTTGCACCTTCTCCTTTGTCTCCCTTCACAAATAGCACAGTCCCCAAGTTATCCGGTGCGTCTAATGCACCATCTATATGTTAAATGTATAAATCATTAAATTACGGTAGTTGCAGGTATTAATTAGACTTGGCTTCTTGTACAGGAGTTTGTACACTGAACTTTACTGCCCTTTCAAGCATGATGCTCGTCACGTCAACTGATTGTATGGCTGGATTTGCGCCGCTTTTGGCTAACGTAGTGTGTTGTCCGCAACTGGAGGCCACATTGGTTATTCTTATTGGTCAGTCGAGTAAATATACCAATACACTTGCTTTGAACAGGACTCTTGCAGGGCACTGCCTTTCAGATTTCGAGCAAATTTTGGTGGGCCAGGGGGCGAATGATAGTTTATCGAGTATTTGCTCCATTCCTTCGTCAAATCTTACTGAAGGTTCATGCCCCGTCAGTGATGTTGCCGAGTTTGAGAGCCTAGTAGATTCGTCTAACCTTCTTGCTTCATGCGAGAAAATTGACACCGTGAATGAATGTTGTGAGCAAGTTTGCCAGAATGCTATAGTCGAAGCTGCAAAAAAGCTTGCGGAAAAATCTTATAATCTTCTGAGCTTGGATGGATCCCATGTTTCTGACCCTTCAACTAGGATTAATGACTGCAAAAGTATCGTACTCCGGTGGCTTGGAAGTAAACTCGAACCTTCTCGTGCAAAAGAAGTTCTTCGAGGAATATCTAATTGCAGAATAAACAGAGGTAAGATATAGCAAATAAGTAGTTTTGGTATCATCCATTTTTCCGTCAGCATATTCTCTTAAACTAAACTTCCAATTAAGGAATGAAATTAACTCCACTGCTCTCGTTCTAATTTCATGCTTCAGTATGTCCGCTAAATTTTCCAAATATGAGCAACGTTACAGAAGGCTGTGGCAATGCAGTAAGTAATCAAACGGAATGTTGTGGCGCTATTGAGAGCTATGTATCTCACCTGCAAAGGCAGAGCTTTGTCACTAATTTACAGGCTTTAAATTGTGCTGCGTCACTTGGAGTTAAGCTACGGAAAGCAAACATAACCAGAAATGTTTATAATCAGTGCCGTATAAGCCTGAAGGACTTCTCTCTCCAAGGTTTGTATTGTATTTTCCTGCTTGTTTCATATCATTTCAATTTAAAACCAATTTATCTGATGCTAACTCAGAAATATTTGCTATTTTGTCGTGCTGATCCGCTATGCAAATCACCACTTGACGACTGCTACAGTTGGTTCTCAGGGTAATTTTCTGAACTTAACTTTCAATGGACTAGTATTGATATATTTACCCGCTTAATACTTTCATCTAGCATAATAAAACCCCTCTAAGTCTATAACTATTCTTATCATTACACTATTTAATATTACCATAATTACCTTTTATTATGTGACAAAAATCCAAACTCTATTTATGTTACATATTCCAATCTCAGCTCTTCAAACTCAACCAAACACTTTTTTCACTGAAAAATACTTATTTGAAACATCCTCTAGATTCATTCAAGGTTTCGTATTAGAACCAAGAGAATCTTCCAAACATCCAAGTATCCAACCAACACTCAGGCATCCAAACTGAACAAAAATGCATGCAAACACGTCAATGCACTTTTGACGTTTAGCAATATATTCTCATCGTAAACTTGAACGATTGCTTTTGGATAATAAAGTTTGCTTTCAAAATAGTTTCTCACACCACTATCTATTTTACGAGTTAAAAACAGAATTCTGTTTGGAATCTATTTACTTTGAAGATTTAGTTTTTCGTTTGATCCACTATATCTCACTAGATATTTTCTCCATTGTTGGATTCAGAGTCTGGATGCCTTTTACCGAGTTTGCCGTCAGACGTAGTATTTGACAGAACTGCAGGGGTCAGCTTCCTCTGTGACTTGAATGATAACATTCCAGCCCCTTGGCCAGCTACATCTGAATTGCCAACTTCATCATGCAAAAACAAAAGTATGTGTGCTTAAATGACATTTTATTTTTGACCAGATACTCTCAGAACCATTTCTAAATACTTGAAGGTTTTTATTCGAAAGAATTATTACTCAAAAATATTATCTTGTACTCAACTGCAGCTGTCAAACTTCCTGCCCTTCCCGCAGCAGCTTCTGGGCAAAGCAGTAAGTTCTTACTTCTATTGACCTGTAACCACTAGGAGCATGATTTTCATTGTATTGGGATCTTTAAAGCTACCTATTATATAGTTAGTACATAACAAGTGTTCGTTGATCATGGAAAAAAGATAATAATCTAGAGAGTAGCTAAGAGAAGTAGTTTGATTGATCACCTTAGATATCAGAATCCTCCATTGCTGAAAATAAAGTAGTTTCCCGAGTGTGTACTATCACTATTGCTTAACACGAAGAAGTTCATAATTTATTTTTTCAGGTGTTCGCAGTACAGATGTGAATTCTTTTCTGCTGTTAGTGGTCTCTGCTGCTTTAATGATTCTCCGTTAACTTGAATTTAGCCAACGTTCTTTTGTTGGAGTTTAGAAGCAATGATTTCGTCGACTTTAGTGTATAGTTTCAAAGGGAAATGGGTAAAGTTCACCCATCTTCATTCAGGCTTCACCGGTTCCTCAGTCAAAGATCGGTCCTTAGGTTATATATTTATAGTTTCAATTTCACATAATTACCATTAATGATTCTTGTGTGCTTTTGTAATAAGAAAGTTTTGTAAAGTTCAGAAAGGATGGAGAATTATGTGCAAGTATATCAAGTAGCCTTGTAAATTAATTTGCATGCGAGAAAGCGATGAACTCGTGTTCTATTTTGTTGTGGTCTTTAAAATTTGCATCTTTACGTCGTCTCTGAAAGTATATTCGCTTGAAATTCTTGTTGTGATTGTTCGAACATATGTTGGCAACGACAGGTTAAACAACAGAGTTGAAACTCCCCCCGATTCGCTTTCAATATTATATCAGTTGATAATTTCATACCAAAGGATGAGTGTTGTAAATGGTTCAGAGTAGGAGCAAGCAAAATGTGATCAAGTTACAGCTATTTTATTGTGTTTAATTTTAGGATTAATAAATTAATTTTTAAAACTATTGAAGGACAAATATCATTCACAATTAGGCATTGGAAGATCAATTTTGTGTCACTTCTCCCAAAGTTCTCAAATATTTTAAATCAAAATTAATTTTTTAATATTCGTAATTCTTTATCCACATAAGGTTTAAATAAGCCTCTTCTGTGAAAAATAAAATAAAATAAAGCGATAAAACATTCCATCAAAACATGGCAAAATATCATAAAAACAAACAAAACACATCAAAACCAATTCTTGTCATTGACGACAAGTTATATACAAAATCACAATTGACATTCCAGAAACGCCTTACAACTGCGTGTAATAAATCAGGAGATAGGCGGCAGAAATCATGATGAAGCTGTCAAAGAGGGGAAAACCTTTGTCGTGTCAAGAGGAACAAACCTTTGTCGAGTCTTCCTATCGTACATTTATGTATATTTCATTCCTAGAGTGCACAACAAACAGAGACCAAATATTACCTCTGTAAATAATGAATAATCAGAGAACATGGGGAAGTTGCCATGTTTAACTTGAACTCGACACCCATGTAACGACATACCCCTGAGATTTCCTTCCAATCCAAAAGATGGAGGAAAAACTAGCACATTTTAAGTGAATGACCGTCGCTGCCCGCCCAGAGTGATGTGAAGATATCCACACCAACAAATAATGTTGTTGAACTTTACAACTAGTAACAAATCCTGCTCAAATACTCGTTAATCAACTTGCATCTCGTCTCTTTTACCTCTTGCATCGTACTCGGAGTTTGGGATTGAAGACTTATTTCTCATGGCATGCTCACACAATCTGAAATACATTTTCTGAAAAATGAGTATTTGGTGTGACAAAAGAAAAAGAAACAGCAAATAGATGCCTCACTCAATTTAACCAAAGCTTTCCACTTATCATCCTAACCTCAAAGAGATTGGTTTATTTCAGCATGGAATATCAACTTGCAAGAATACAGATCATGTTTTTCTTATGCAGACTTCATTAATGAAAGCTTGTATATTTGCAGAATATATACAAAAATTATGTCTCAGTATGAATGTATTACATTCTTGATAGGATACTCAGAACTATATAACCAAATATTGAGCTTTTTTGAAATAATCCAATTTCAAAAGAGAAAGAAACATATGAACAAACCCCCAAACTCACAATGAGAAAGGGACCTGAAGAACAAACCCAATCTCCATAAGAGAAAGGTTCCAATCTAAAAGATTGAACTACTAGACTAATAAACTCCCTAAACTAAAGAATACTAACCATCTATATATAGGCTAAACAAAGTAGACATAGTGTGTTATCTTTCATGCATCAAACTTGTATATGAACCACAGATTCAAGAGCGCAGAGGGGTTAAGGGACATACTCATTGAGAGCATCGGCTTTCCTCTTGATTTCACTTGACCAAAGAACTGGATCTGCATTCTTGGGCAATGAGTCCTGCTCTTGGCTTTTCTCTCGAAGCCACTGCTCTGCTTTGTTACATTCTCCAATTACCTTCAAGGATCAATGACAAGATAATCAGTCTCAACCTCTGGATAATCATACACAACAGTATAATTTAATTTGAAAAAACTTCGAACTGTAATTCACATAAAGGAACCATACTGCATCTCTTTCACTGGGTGGAAGTGATTCAGCAGTCATTCGATACTCTACTATGCAATTTAACAGGTTTCTGGTTGTCGCCGCCCTAGCCTCTTCATCTTTGTATCGATTTTCAATTGGATCCACCATCTTTAAAAAATGGGAAAGAGAGTTAACAATAGGAACACAATTTTTTACGCATCTGAGACAAAAATACATTAAAAAGAGAAACCTTCTTTAAATCGTCTATTTTCCTTGAATAAACATTTATAGTCTCATCATCCCCATCTTCATAGAGCCAATCCTCGGTATGTTGTAGGTTGCTAGAAATCCCTTCCTTTTCAAAATCAGTAGCAAAGCTCCGGTATGTATTCAAAAGCTGCTCAAATGTGTATAAGTTTCGTGTCAAAATTCACATGACAATAAAGGGTGAAATGCAAGTAGCGTTGGACAGAAACACCACTGCACCAAAGAACTGATGATAATAAAATATGTTCAAAAAGCAGAATTGTGCGACAAAGAGGTTGGCCCATCTCCTATATTACTGTAGGTCAGTGAAGTCAAAAAACTGGAGAGAACAACTATGCATTTGACTAACAGATGTAGAGACATCAGAAATTGGCTATATCTTGTGATAAAAGATAACCATAATTATACATCCAGAATCGAAATCAAGGGAAAAAAGGACGCTCCATTACATTATGACTAGACACAGCTTATTGGAATTCAAAGCTACTGAATAAATTTTAGGTAGTTTTCATAGTCACGAGAGCGTCAATTTCATTTTTCAATCATCTAGCTTTGCTATTAAAAGATGTCTTAAGCATCCTCCAAGTCTATCAAACAAAGCTGGTAATAGAGTTAGTATAGGATGACACTTACAAAGATAAAGAATAATGACAAACCTTATTTCGCGTTTCATATACGTAAGCCTCCAGTGCATTTTTCTTCTCCTTGGTCTGTTCCATCTTTATATCTTGCTGAGCCAACTGAAACTCTTTTTCCTGAGCTTGGGAGAGCTCATCTGCTGTCATTCCACCATTTTTGTTCTCGTCAATGGGTATATCCTGCCTCCTGTTAGACTTATGCCTTCCCATTTCATGACCCTGAAGAACATGATTGTAGTGTTTCAACACAAATACAACTTGAAGAAAAACCTCGAACACAGGGTTTAAGCAAGCTCTTTTTCCAGAGATAGTAATAATTATGCTTGTTCAGTTTAATGAAATGAATAATCAAGGTATCTTAAGCTCAAGCAGCCAACATAGTTCTAAACCATCAAGTAATTAACTCACCGATATACATATTTGTAATGTGGGCTAGGAGGCATTTACCCTAGACATGAAATATTATCCATTTGAAACCAGATAAAATGTTTAAGTAACAATAGAAATGGTGGGTTGTGTAGTATATAACAACTACAAATTTATAGAAATAGTTCGGAATTGACAAGGTAAAGAGTACAGATGGAAGCTGTGTAAGCAGTGTATAACTTAGATGTAGACACTTAGTAGAGTAAAGTAATTATTTTTGAATCAATGCCACACAAACCATAAAGATGACCACAAAATCTCTCTTGAGTACAATGAGAATATTTGCAATTCAGCATGAGATTCATTTGAAAGATGTACAATTGGACTTACAAAAGAATTATTTGTTTTGCCAGGAGACCCGTGATTGCTAGGCTCAACGTATTCTGAATAGGAATCACTGCCGTTGTCTATGGTAGAATCATCCGAATGATCATCTATAAGCTGCAGAGAAATAATTCATTTTTTTCAAAACATTTTCACACAAGTTGGAAGTTCCCAAGTTTTTGAACACTTAATTGAATGACACAGAGATCAACACTTACAGAAGCAGACTCCATGGTAACAATTCCGTGGAGATTCAGGTGAACTTTAACTTTAATCCTTTTCTTCTCTGCATGAGATACTCTGAATGGTCCAATCTGGAAAGAACAATTCTAGATATAAAAATTATACAAAAATGCCTCAAGATGATTTTTCTTCCAGAAGAATCTGTAAGAAAGGTAAACAGAAATCGCATGTCTTGAATGCAACTACGGAAGATGACATAGTCACCTAATCTTTGCACCATAACATCTTCAAGTCTTCACAATGTTACATGTATAAGGGCGTCTACTCTGATGTCTAATATAAAAGCCTCTAAACTAATAATTTCTTGAATGAGAAGGAGATTTGCCATTTTAAAGGGCACCCATTTTTAGATTTTTAACAGGCGGAGAAGGGCATAGAAATTGTTGGAAGCTTTATATTTACTTTGGTTAACAAGTAACCATGAAAATGCACATTTAAGCAACTAAGTAGATATACCCCTACACTCTAGCTGAAATTTCTCTCACCTATTTTGGTGTAGAAGCCAAGACCAAAAGTTCTTACTTACTCTCTGTGGTTCTTTGTTAAAATGAAGCACAGAATTGTAAACAAGTAACAAAGGAATAGATAACGCAAAAACTTTTTTCCTGTTTCGAAAGTAAATATGTATTTATTGATATAAGTATAACAGATGAACCACAAACTCTCAAGTTTGGGTATAGAGTACAGGGACGATGGAAGAAAGCATGGATGAAGGTCAAACGGAACAATATGATCATCAAATGACTAAATGAAGACACATTAGACAACCACAACAAGAAACGAAAGAGAATTCATTTCATATAGCCTATCCCAATTAATTGGGAGTAAAAGCTTGATTGTAGTTGTTGATGTAAGCATAAAAATACACTATAACTGCATACCTTAAAAGAGCTTATTCTAGTAGAGACACCAGATGGCAACTCATTCTGGTTTGCATAGAAGGCTTCCATGTGAAAGATACTGTTTCGGTGCAGAGTAAGCATCTTCATACTTGGAAAAGGATTTCCCTTGGGAAATAAAACTCCATCTGTCAATGTGCAGACAGGCCCTTGATCTGAAGCAAATCCTATTGAGAATGGGAAAGCATCCTGCACCTGCAACGGAAATGTGGAAAAAAATATGAATTATCAGTTAAATGGAAAAAAACTCAACAACATCACAACAGACTTTCTACTCTTGCGTCTGACTGTAAAGATGCAACCTACTACAAAAAGATATACAAAGTGAAAGACCTGTGCTGACGTTACCTGTTGTGAACTTCATCTCAAGAGTAAGGACACAATATCTTTCATATTGGTTACATCGGGTGATATCCAAAAGAAAGATTGAAATGCTTGTAAATGAGCTACAAGTAATAAAACTTAGAATCTAGCATCTAGAAAAGCTAACCAAGCATAGGAATACATTTACTTGCTAATACGACGCCCGGAAATGAAATGAAAATAGATTATCTTTTTCTAATTCCTCTATTTTCTTCTTCTTTTAAAGAGGTGAATATGTGGGAGCAATGATTGGTGGAATGAGGGTATTGGGAAGCTAATCCTGGTTCATGCCTTCTATATTTTGAGGTTCAGAAAATCATCCTTCCAATAATTTCTCTTTTTTCTTCTTCTTTTAAAGAGGTGAATATGTGGGGGCAATGGTTGGTGGAATGAGCGTGTTGGGGAAGCTAATCTTGGTTCATGTCCAATATTTTGAGTTTCAGAAAATCATCCTTCCAATACATATATAAGTGTGTGTGTGTGGGTGCTGTTTAAGGTATTGGGTTAACCTTCATGCAAAAAAAGTATTAAAACATTTTTTGGATGCATTGAACTGGTCTAACTACCACCTTTTTACAGCTCTTAGGATACAATTTTGAATCTTGTCCTTTGCTATAAATGCAGCATTACTTAAAAGTCAATTTTATATAACTAAAATAAACTGCAGAGAATGGGAAGAACTCTGTTAAGCAAGACGTATTTTAAGTAGTGAAATTTGATCGCTGAAGTTTCCAAACCTTACAAAAGAATATGTTCACCTAACAACCAAAATTTCTGGACAATATGCCTAAATGCAGAATAGTTTGGATATCCCAGAATCTTGTTTGCTGGTCAAGGCCAGGAATTGCAGTCTAGCCTAACATAAATAAAATTCAAAATGAGTTATATCTAGTCAGGCAGCCTATAACAGCAGACACAGTCAAAAGTTCTTATTTCATACAGACCTTCAAACCAAAAACAAGTCCAAGAAGCTAACAGAAAAACCAAAACACTGAAGTGGCTTTAGATTTATCAAAGCCATTGATAAGAAGCTACATATTGGTTTCTTGGGCAACAACACTGAAACAAGGACTTTTTGAGAACTGAATTTTTTGAGAACTCATTTGAATTGATCGCCACAGAAGACAAATTTCATATTCTCTCACTCGGAATATGGGGCTCAGCATTGCCCATTGAAGAGTGAGAACTGGATCTTTGTAATCAAACTATAACTATACTGATGGAAAGAACTTATTCGAGTTAATTGCCACAGAAGACAAACCTCATATTCTCTCACTCGGAATATGGGGCTGAGCATCGCACTTTGAAGAGCACAGCCACGAGCCACACATTCACTAGCATTTAGTGTTCGTCTGGGCTCTTTCCTGAAAAATGAATTCAATATCTTTGTAATGGCAGGCACTCGTGAACCTGACCCAACAAGCTCAACAGTGTGAATGTTTTCCGCAGTCAGACCAGATTCAAGCAAAGCCTTACGACATGGAATGCTAATCCTTTCCAGTAATCCAGAAGACAGCTTCTCAAAAACCTCTCTCGTAATGTATCCTTTGACATCTTTTTCTTCCATCAAGCACTCAATATTAAGTGGTGCCTCTGCATTAGCACTCAAAACCTTCTTCAGTTTCTCACATGAAGCTCTGAGCCTTACAGAAGCCCGGGCATTCGAATAAACATCAATATTGTACTCTTCCCTAAATTGAGCAGCAAAATGTCTAAACAAAACATCATCAAAGTCTCTTCCTCCTAAGTTGATATCAAAAGCATGGGATAATACCTTCATACTCCCAGGCTGAAATGATATAACAGCAACCTGTGTATCACAGTGACCAATATCTACAAACACAACATTTGTCGGACCGCCACTTGCAAAATCTGTCTTGTATATACCATAACCAAGCCCAATAGCAGTACAGTCATGCATCAACCTTAACGTCTTCAATCCCGCAATCTTTGCAGCATACAAGTACGCACGCCTCTGCAAAGCTGTGAAATAAGACGGTACACCAATAACACAATCGGCAATGTGCATCCCAAGATTTTTCTCGGTGATGTGCTTCAAATGTGCAAGCAGCATTGCCAAAATCTGGACCGGGGTAAAAGTTTGCTTCTCGTTCAAGTATTGCAAGTGAATGAGGATCCCGCCATCAGGTCCCTCGGAAGTCTCGAACGGAAGCAATCTTAGATCATTCTGCAAGTCGGGTTCGTTAAAGTTCCGACCAATCAACCTCTTGACCTGAGATACGGTCGACTTAGGGTGCATAGTCGCGGACGCAGCCCCAGCACAACCAATAAACCTCTGCTTTTCACCAAACGAAACAATCGTCGGGTTCTCCCGTTTCGACTCATCATTCAGCAACACATCAATCCCACGTTGATTAGCAACTGCTATCACACAGTTATCATTTCCAATGTCGAATCCCACCACACTCATCTCAAGCTAAAAAACCCCACAACAGGAACCTAAAATTCTCCAATAACTAACAAAAGTTTCAAGTCTTCAGCGCCAAACTACCGATTCAAATCCTACAATAAAGTAACAATCTTTACTTAAATTACACCGAACCCACATAATATATTCACGCGTTAAGTATATACAATGAGGAAAAAATGCAGTTGAATATATAATACACGAAAAAGATTGAAACTTGACGCATACCTCTGATAATTCAAAGAATTAGAGGAACCCTAAATTGAAAGAAAAGAACAATGAATCAGACAGAAATAGAAGATTCTTCGTTATATTCCTGAATAAGTGTGTTGCTGACAAGGTACAATTGGAAGTCGCCAAGTGTGAGAAATCGGAGTGAGAGAGTTTCGAATATATAATAATAAGGTCTAGTGGGGGAGTACCACTGCTCTCCCTCCTCAAATCTTGACATGTGTTATTATCAGTATTTTATTTTCTTTCTATATATTTTAATAAATCTAGTCCAGTCGGGTTTTGACATCTGTCCATAATATATTTTCCTTTGCTTTTGTTTTTTCTTTTCCAACCATAGTAGCTCTACCATGTTAGAAAAAATGAAATAAAAGCAGATATGTAGAAACAGTATGGTAAAAACACGAATTTGTAAGATTTATTTCCTCTCCGCTCGCCGCCACGGTGCCGTCCCTTCTAACAGACCTCAACCATATACCACGACTAACAACTGGGGAAGGTGAACATAGATCTTTAGCTCGACTTTTCGTCTGCTTCATATGATCTTAATTCATCTAATTTATATTTGAACTTCATTTAGGATTTTGAGCTTTTACTACCGAATAGTGAACTTTGTTAATTCTTGCTAGTTGAAACTAGGGAAGAGATAAACTCATAATGTAAGGCAAAGATCGTGATATATTCAGATTTCCAAGTTTCTGATTGACATTGGTTGGGTTTATTTCAATAACTTAATATGTGGGCAAACGAATTAAGACAATTATATTTAATTTATGCTAATTGTTCTTATGTATGGGCTTTAAAATATGTAATTCCCAGAGTAATCTAATTAGCGTTTAATGGGGTCCTGACTAGGTACTATATAAGGTTATAGGGTCTTGGTCCCCACGTCTAATCATAATATTCTCTTCTCCTCCATTCCCATCAGTAGAGAGAGATCAATTAAGAGATGTTAATTAGTCTGTAGAAGATCAAAGTTCCCACGATCTTCTTGCAGATGCAGCAATCATGGAATCGAGTCCGTAACACCAACCACGTCGATTTATCAAACAATTAATCATGTGTATTAAAGTACGTCTTTCAATTTATGCTTTTAATATTTATTCTTGATGATTTGACATGAAAGCTCTTGGATTTATTTAGAACCCAACAGTTCTCTCTCTTGTTACATAGAAATTATCCTCCAAATATCATACATACTCTTGTAAATTGTTATTTACTAAACCTCTTTAAATCTTGTGCTTGTTCTATATTTCCTTAATCTTTGTTTAACTTGGGGAAGAAAGTCTTTTTCATGCTCTGTGTTTTCTGTTTTTGTTTTTACCACCAATATTAATATGTTTCTTGTTGGTGCTGCAGAACTTCTATATGATAGGATGATGGATCAAGAACAGAACCACAACATGCTAGAAAGTTTTAAAGCTCAATCGACTAAAGTATCATTGAAGATTCAACAACGTATTTAGAAATTGATTGATGTTACCTTCTAAATAGAATACTTGAAGGAAATAAATTCATGAATTATGTTTCTCGAGGAAAATAGGGATTGTAGACTACCAAATTGAGGAAAAATGTTGTTCTATATATGTACTTTGAGTGAAAATGGTGATTTGCCACTAGTTTAGTTGATGATGCATCAAACATTGTTAATGTTAGTGGGGTTTAGAGATAGTTACATATGTGATTCTGTAAAACCTCCAAGGTATTTCAGAAAGAACTCCAAAAAGGTATGTCACCGTTAGAACTCCATATTAGTATTCTAATATTACAAAGTACTTGCTAAAATTTTAACTATAGATAAACTATTACTTAGAGAGATGATCGTAGAGAAGAGATATGTGTTCAAATAAGACAATTTTGGCCTCTATTTATAGGTGAACAAGAATCATAAGATTGCATCTCAATCATCCATCTCACTTTGATCTAATGACTAAAACTAGTTTTCCATGGTGTGCTTGAACATTATCATAACTTTTGACTAAATAATTCATATTCTGAAGACTATATCTAGACCAATAGATTTTCTTTTTGATCAAGGGATAGGATGTGATTGTTGTAATGAAACTTTGTTCATCCATTCCCTTTTCGATCCAACTGTTGAAGGTCGCTCATATCTCGCAGTCAATTTAAGCTTTGTGCAACTTCACCGTTTCAACCATAATTTATTGTATCGACGTTGTAATTGAAAACCACTTTTTGTGTTGAAAACCAGCATCTTGGCTTTCCAGAGGTATATTGTATACCTCCTAGTACTTTCTCAACAAGTGCCAGTAAATTTGAAAGTTCTGCCTATTTTTTCTAAGTTCACCTCTAATCCACCAAATATAAAAACAACCATAAAAATATCACATAACAATCAAGAATATATAATTAATTAAGGAAAAAAAATGATATTTATGAGTGATTTACACACGCATCAATATTTTCTTCCATTTACCATAAGAAGTTTTGCCATTTGGACTCTCTTTTGGATGCAATTCTAGCTTTAGACCTATGACTTCTAAGTCAAGACGTCCATTTATCTCATCCTTAGTTTTTTCCTCTACATTTAGTATAGTTACAACTCCCACATAATTCTTTTTCAATATGCATCACATCTAGATTGTGACGAAAAAGTTTTTTCAATACTGAAGCTCGAACAAGATGGTTGTAACGCCCTGAAATTTGGAAGAAAATAAAAGTATTTTTAAATTTTCATTTTAGTCCTTGAACTTTTTGAAAATATGATTTTTACCCCAAAAGATTTGAAAAAGTTACAATTTAGTCCTTCCCTTTTTGAAAAATTTATGATTGTCCACAAATATTTTCTTTAAGACCAAATGAGTTATCAAAACTTTCAAAGTGGTCCCTTGTAGTTTCAAAATATCCAAGCATTCATTTACAATGGTAAATCTTCACATATTTACATTTACATTTGTAAAAAGGTAATTTCGCTTTGTCTTTTATGCTAGATATTTCTAATATTTTATTCTTATAAAATCCTATCAGATAATGTCTGGAAAATTCATCATAATTAGGGTGTCCTAGCTTGGATTAAAATAAAAATCGGTAGGGTATGGTAATTAATTATTTGTCTTCCATTTTCACCTATAAAAGGGAGGCTCTCTTCAACATTTTTCACACACCTCTCTTCTCCGAATCTTCTCTTCTTTCCTTCTGCAAAGTTCTTCCTCTTGATGTTTAGATTTCTAAAAAAATTGTTTCAGTCCTTTAAACCTTCTTTATAGTCCTTGAAAATCCTCAAAACCGAGTTTGATCAAAACTGCCAGTTTTGGTACAGAAACTTTAGAAGTCCTAAAACCATATCAAAACTTCGAGTTTCTCTCTGAAATCTTTACCGCATACTGTTTATTGTGTAATCTAACTTTTATGTTCAGAAACTTTCTTCAACCAAAGTCGTTTGAGGGGTCTAAAAATTATAAATACGTAGCACTGTCCAGAAAATCCGAAAACAACTCCTATCTTTCATGATTTATTTAAAAGACCAAACCTTGTCCTATTGATCTGATTTTGAAACTACATACTCTCTAGGATGTTTAAGATTGAACCCCTCAAACGACTTTGGTTGAAGAAAGTTTCTGAACATAAAAGTTAGATTACACAATAAACAGTATGCGGTAAAAATTGATCATTAATATGGACTCATTACATAATAATAATGATGTTGGATCAGTTGATCATAATTTATAATCATGTTTAATAATTTTCATGGATTCTGCAACATTTAGAAGACATGTAGTTTATTTTACGGTTGATCTTTCAATGTCTTTAACTTTAATTGAAGTATTGTGTTTATCTTATGATCTAATCATCTAATCTAGTTTATTAGCATGATAAGTATTCTGAAAACATTAATTTTAATTATATCTAAATGTTTACAATTTATTTTAATTGTTATTAGTGATATATGCAATATTATATAATTTTATACTAATAACTATAAGAAAATTAGTTTTTACCAAAGTTATATATATGATATGATTTTATTCAAGGGCTTACTGAAGTATTTGTTCAATGTTAAGATCATGGTAAAATTTTAGATTGAGATTATTATTTAATAAGTAATTTACAAGAATATTGTTAAGAAATATTGTTTTAAAAAGGGTTTAAATATGAATTGATGCATATGTATATATTAATATCAAATATGTTGTTAAGAAATTAGAAATAGAGACTTTAATTATTATTTTGTAGCTGATCTAGTCTTCAACTTTGTTACTTTGAAATGGTAAATCTCATTATTTATAATTTTACGTCATGGTTAAAGTTAAAATAGAAATAAGGGATTTATCTAAGATTAACAATAATTAGATATTTAATTGAATTTATTTAAATATGACAAATATTGGAAATATATGTTTATTGTTGTAAACTTGTGAGCAAACAATTGATTATATCTTTTTGATTTATTTAAGGTTCTGCAATTATCGACGTTAATCAAGAATTTCCCGTACGGTAAAAGGTGAGGTTTGATTTCTGATTTGTTCAAAACCCTGTTTGGCATCCGACCCTGAGAAACTTGGACATAACAATTGTGATTCTTTATTTAGAATCACGAGCAACATTCTATCACCATTTTAATGCTTTTATATTGATAATCGTTAATTCTTTACATAATCGGTTTTCTTGCCTATTGTTAAATCAAATCTCATTTAATTCATAATCGGAAATTTTCTTCATAATCATAATTATCCTGGTATCATGATCACCCTATCAATTCTAGAATTGTGCAACGAGCAACGAACTATGTTCGGCCTATGTAGCTCAAAACGAGCAACGGATATTGTCCCGATTACTAGCTCATCTGATAATTATGTTTCACCCATTGGGACGCCTTTGGGAAGTTGGGCCCTGGGATTGAAGGATTTACTGATGGGCAGCAAATGGCTGTCGGTTTAAGTAATTCTGATTAATACCCATTATATCTAAGCGCCGCTTGCAGTCAGGAGTTGGCTGTGACCCGCGTGTTAGACTGGCATGTACTCGAGCATGTCTTTGTTCTCTTGCGAGGTAGCTCCTCGTAGGGAGGTATACGGTTGAATTTTGGAGCTAAGGTTGGATCTGTTATATGTAATTGTACAAGTTCATTTTCTCGTTCTTCTGAATAATCTAATTTCAGTTCAATGATGCAGATGTAACTATTCTGGTCATTCTTGTTCGTTTTATTCTGATTTACTGTTTGGTTATTGTCGTGATCTAAGAATTTCACTAAGTCATTAAAGACTTACTCCTCTTTTGTTCTATATGTCCCTTTCTCAAAGTAAGATTGGTATAGCAGCACGGATGGAACGAATGATCGACAAGTCCGCTTTTGAAAACTTTGCAAAAATTGTTAAGTGTTTGATTTTGTACTTACATCATTTTAAAATTGTAAAATGTATTTGTATTCCAAAGACTTCCGCTGTATTTAAAGAAAAATTATTTTATAATGCTATGGTTTTGATCCTGGTCAGTGAGACCCCTTCCTATAGGCTACAGTTCGGTCTAAGTTGAGTTTGTTAGGTGACCAACACCGGACCAACTCGGATCGGGTTGTGACTCGCGGGGCGCGGTCCTCACAATGGTTGACACTTATTTTTCCATGTTTCATTTCAAACCAATCCAATTTTATTTATATATATAATTTCTTCATCCAAGGGCATTGGTGCTACTCCTTTTATTTACCACCATCACAAGATTTATCGTCATTGCAAATATGGTGGTTTTCATCTAAAAATCGAAGATGACCCATGTAGCAAAATTTACAACCATGTTTAAGCCACTTAGAACAAATTATTTTTTTTATCGCAATAAATACACTATCTTTCTCTTGTGCTCCAACCTAAAATATAAACCGACGAGGAAGATCGCCAATCGTCCAGAACAATTTTGCATGCATTTTAAAATCAACTCAAGATTTGTTAAATCTGCTTTCTATTTTTTTTTTTTTTTTTTGAGCTAATGGCAAATTCATACCATGAATTGTAAGGCTTTTGTAGATTACACCACAAATTATATTTGCAAGCGAAATACACCTTGAATTGTAACATTTTTGCAAGTTACACTATAAACACACATTGTAGGATCTTTTGAGGGTGTTTTGGACATTAAAAATTTTACCAATTTAAAATTTGTAATTTATAACACACAAAAGAGAGTGTATACGTGGGAAAAAGTTTTGAGAAATCCTTCCCTCAACCACAAAAAAAGAAAAAGAAAAAAACACATTCCAATTGCTCTGCTCCAAAAGGACAGTGACCTCTACTTCTTCAGATCAGGCAACGCCCCTCTGTTTTCCACCGCGGTCGCTTGTCGGCGAGTTTCTTCTTCCTTACAATTTCAGGATTACGATTCTTATTCCAAACCTTAAAGGAACGATGGATATTTTGTGGTTACTGAAGAATTATTAATACAAATCTCATGAAGTTAGTATTATTCTGTAACTTTTCTTTGATGGTATTAACATTAAGAAATGGAATGGTTCACCAAACAATCCCTTCAAAATTAAGGTTCTCATCATATGTTTTAAACGGAATTATGAAAATTAAAGATTTGAAATTTGATATTTTTCCATCACAAAATTAAATAAGGAAAAGGGAGAACGGGAATTAACAGGAGAGGGTTAAGAGAAGAATAAGATGTATGGCTGACGAACGACGGGGGTCAAAAACAGAGGGGCGGTGGTTGGTGTTTATCGCTTCAAGATCCTCGTGAAGAAATTCGTCGGAGAAAACGATGAAAAGCTCGCCTGAAATCGAGCGTCGGAGCTAAAATAGCGCAGCGAGACGCGATAAAGATGAGGTTGGAGCTGTGTCAGTTAGATTTCTTTTCTTTTCTTATTTTGTTGTTACGTTTCTTATTCTTTTTAAAAAAAAATTGCTTTTTGGGGCAAATTGCAAAATTCAATTTGCTTATAATTGAAAAGCCAAAAATACCCCAAAAAATACCTAGAATTACGCATTGAGTAGTGCAACTTGCAAAAAAGTTGCAATTCATGGTGCATTTTGCTTGTAAATGTAATTCGTGGTGTAATCCGCAAAAACCTTACAATTCGTGGTATGAATTTGCCATTAGCTCTTTTTTTTTTGGTAAAAAATAAATATTTTTAGAAAAGACTCTTTTATTGATAATTTATTTTAATAGTAAAATTACTATATCTTCCAATTATTTTAGATAATATTAAATAAAAAGGGAAAAATAAAAAGTGGTCATCTTCTTCATCCTTCTTCTGCCATTGTTGAGATCAATTCCAAGGTTTGGGATCAAAACCTCCTGTCCAACCTCTGACAAGCCTCTTCATTTCACCACCACGGCCGCCGCCGAAGTCGGCCTTGCCCAAACTCCAACCTCTGACCAGCATGTTCTACAAACACATACACACACACACACAACAAAAACAACACCGCCAACAATTGTTGCCGTTAACGGCCAACTCCTCGCCGGAGTTGCCGTCCTCCTCCTCCTCTCCACCGCCACGTCAGACCCCTCTGACGAACTCTGCCTCACTCACCTCCACCAATCCTTCACCAACAAAAACCCCAAAACCTCCAAAACTGGACCAAATCCACCTTTTGAAACCCCTGCCAAGGCGTTACCTCCTTCCTCCAAGGCACCACCTGCAACAACACAAGCTCTCTCTCCCTCTCCCGTCGAATTGCAATACCAATCTACAAACCCTAGACCTCTCCCTCACCGGCCAAATCCCCATCAAATTGCAGTATCAAATCTCTCGTCTAACAATATCTACGGCTTAATTACACCCGATGTGTGCGTGATTGAACATGGTGGGGGTGGGGGCTCGGGGTGGGAAAAAATCTTTTTTGGGTCCCTTAACTTGGCTTCTTCAAAATTTTGGTACCCTAACTTGGCAACCCAAAATTTTGGTACCCTAACTTGGTAGCATCCTCCGGCATCGGAAAAGCCCAATTTTGACCAAAATTGGGGATTTTGACTGATTTCCGACTGCCACCTCACCACTTAGGAATTTTGACTGATTTCATTAAAAAAAATGAAATTCCAAATTTACCCTCAAATATCCTATTCTTTAATTTCAGAATTACATTTTAGATTTATACTTTAGAAAGAAATAAAATGACAATTGTTATAGAACTTTACATATTATTATTTTATTTTTAATATTACTCAAATTATATAACACCTAAAAGTTAATAAATTTTAATTTTCAATCATATTAATACTTTTTAATTACTATGATTCAGTTTTTTATTTTCATAATTTAACAAAAAAAAAAGAATTATTAATATTGGTCAGTTTTTTATTTTCAAAATTTAACAAAAAAAAAAAACTAAATCAATTTTTAATATTAATAACTTTGTTAAAGTTGTTAATATTATTCTGCTTTTTATTTCATAATTTAACAAAAAAACAAAGAAAAATTAAATCAGATTTTATTTTTGTTATTACTGCTATTTAGTTTTGTGTTTTCGTAATTTAACAACAGCAAAAGAAGAAAAAAACTAAATCAATTTTAATATTAATAATTTTCTGTAATTAGTTTTTTAATTTCGTAATTTAAAAAATAAAGGAACAACCAAATCGGGGAAGTCATCTTCCCCGATCAATCACAGGCCTCCGCCGAAAGAATCATTCGGAGGCCTGAAGAATCAGTCGCGCAGCGGCTCGACCTGCGAAGGTCGCGACGTCGCGCGGCCAAAGATGGGGCGGTGCAAATCCGAATCAGCTCCCCACCGATTTCGATTTCACCGTTTCACTCCACGCCCTCGCTGCCACACTGACCGCCGCAATCCTCCGCCTCCCAGAATCCTCACCTACATGGGCCAAAAAGGCCGTCGATTTTGTCTTTTGCCATTCCCAATTTACTGGGGGCGACGGATGGGCGGTGGGCGTGGGTGGTGGGTTGGGTTGTTTGAATTTCGTAATTTTTTTTTCATTTTTCTTTAAAAAAAACTTAATTATAATAATAAGTTCTAATTTACAAATTTTTAATGCAAGGGCATGGATGTAATTTGAACACCAACTCAATTTGGATGGAAAGTTGTAAAGATTTGATTGAGCCACGTGTCATTGTGGGTCCAAAATTGACAAAAATCTCCAAATAGAGCATGTGCCTAGCACATGACTTTCAATTTCCGGCCAAATTAGAAATTTCCGACGTCAGAGGATACAATGTGAAAGAAACTGTCAAGTTGGTGTACCAAAATTTTGGGTTGTCATGTTAGGGTACCAAAATTTTGAAGAAGCCAAGTTAAGGGACCAAAAAAGATTTTTTCCCAGCTCGGGATGGGGGAGGGGAAGAAGGCGAAGACAAACTTTTAATATATATATATTTTTTAAAATTTATCATTTAATCAGATTTAACCAAATCTTGATTTTAAAAATTAAATTAAAATGTTTATAACTTAAATTTACAAAAACAATTTCTTATACAAATGTTTTTTTTTTTGAAAAACTTTCTTCTTATTTGTATTATAAAAACTAATTTTTTATAAATAAATATAGATTTCTCAATATAAATAAATTTGGAGATTTAAGTTTTTTTTTTTTAAATAGCACATGTGGCATATGTGGAGTCTCGTTGATGTGGCGGATTGACTTGGGTCGAAATCCCCAATTTTATGCCTTGTCATGTCCACGTGTGCAATTCCGGCGAAATTTCGAATTTTCCGGCGCCAGAGTACTGATATTCACAAAATCACCTAAATAAGGCACCAAACGACTGTCACAATAAGGCACCAAGTTTGAAAGTGTGCCAAGTTAAGGCACCAAAATGAATTAAACCCTAATTGTGAGAATATGGATTTATGCAGGATGAGTTAATAGAATTTTTCTCGAAATACATCTAGATCGGTTCGTCGAGCGGTTAAACCGGTTGAACCTGTAACCAGTAAAATCGTCGGTTCAGTCTCCCATCCGGTTTTCAAAATCTGATAGAGCTTGTCTACAGTAAGTTTTGATAAATATATTTTAATTAATAATAATAATTTTGATATCTTTTAATTAATAATAATATATTTAAGTTTGTGTAAGAAACGCTCTCATCGTATTATCAACTTATATCAAAATGACCTTGTCATTGGTTTATTATTCTGAATATACTTATTAATTCGATATTTTCTGGGCTATATCTATACTTAGTTACTTACTACTATATAAAGGAAGAGGTATTTGTGACAACAACTTTTTTATTTCCAAGTTTAACCTTATAATTTATGTTCAACTATAGCATCTTAATATTAATTTCTCAATTTGACCCTACAAGTTAAGTTAGATGAAATTAATTATATCATTTACTAAGAAGGATGATTTAGTTTCCATATAATTCATATTCTTCAATGAAAATTACTTTTCTTTCCATTCCATTCTACTCTAATTATATTGATTCACTCTCTCATTAATTCAAACTCTTTCCATCTAAGCAAATTTTTTTCTTGCCTTTCTTTTTCCTTCCAGATTTTTGTCTTTCCTTCACACATTAATATTAACATATAATACTTTACAATATCAAAAATCAATGTGCACAGGATTCCGTGTGACCAATTTCTAGTCTACTAATACTAAATTTTATGCAAAAAAAATAAATAGAGAGCGACCAACTATATTGGAATAATTTTATCTATACTTTCAATCCTTGCCTCAAATTGGAACTCTTACTCTATATAAAGATGAACGCAGTGCTGCATTCTATGCTGCTCTGGATTTCTTATATAGTTTTAGACAGAAATTGCAAAAATTATGCAACCATCCGTACTTGCAAAGTCCGATAAAATCTAACAGGAAGTTGAATTTCGTAAGGTTGGGCCTTGCCTATGGTCATGGATCAAAGTTTCGGTTTCGATGTGTGTTTCTGTCTCCTAAATATTAGAAATATTTCGTAGTTTTTCGGAAGCTTTTCGACGTGTTTCGAAAATTTCGTAAAAGTTATAGTTGCAATGAAATCGGAAACTACTTCTAGGTTTCGTTTCGACTAAGTGAAAAAATGAAACGTTTCGGTGGTTTTCGAGGAAACGTATGGAAATTTTGATCCATGCCTACGGTACTGGCCCTCTATTAAGTAAGTTCGATTTCGAATTTTGATCCAACATGAATGTCACCAAAAATGTATATTTTCTGAATATTCAACAATACATAATTAAAATAGGTAATTAAATTTAGGGATAATATCACTCACACCCCCTGAGGTTTGGTGTAATATCAGTAACACCCCCCGATGTTTGATTTTCAGGGGGGTGTCACTTATAAAATGACACTTGTACCCTTTAGTTTAATATTACCTAAAACTTCTCAAAAATAAAAGACACAAGTACCCTTTCTTGTTCAAATAATAAAATCAACTAAGAATATCGTTGATCATCTTGCATAAATTAAAACAATTCCTATATTTAATAATAAGAAGACAAAAGAAAGTCCTTTGTAACCCTAGTCACTTGATTTCAATTTTTAAGATTATGTGGCCCTTTCCTTAGTATAATATATATTACCAAAACTCCAGGAATGACTCTATATAATACGTCAAGAATATAAAGTTAACATCATTATAAACAATTATTATATCTACAAAAATATTTTCGTAGTTATGAATTAAAACAAATTAATTTTGACTGGGATACGTTTCGTATTCAAATCAAAATGTTATTTATTTCTTTTAGTAATAACAGAACTAAGATTTTTAATTTAACAAGAAAACAAACGATTTAACAAAATGTAAAGAACAACAAAAAAAATAAAAAAGTACTTGTGTCTTTTAATTATATTATTGTTTAATTTTATTACTGGAACAATAAAGGGTACTTGTGTCTTTTAATTATTGAAGGGTATTTTCAATTTTGTAATATTAAATTAAATGGTACAAGTGTCATTTTATAAGTGACACCCCCTGAAAATCAAACCTCAGGGGGTGTCACTGATATTATTGAAACCTCAGGGGGTGTTACTAATATTATCCCTTAAATTTAAATGAAAAACGAACATACTTACTCATATCTTATGAGTCGCATAATATTTTCCACCATTTGTTATGAATGACTAAGATGTTACAGTAGGTTACTTACGTGCCCAAATTCAAGAAACTTGAATAGAAGATCATGAAAAACTATTATCTAAGTTGGGTCAATATAAGCGTTATGTCTAAATATCTGTGTCACAATTATATTATTATTCATTACTTATATTATTTTAGTGTCATAACAAAAATAAATTTATGAATCTTAGTGGCTCGAGTGGTTGGACATTAGCTGGTCGAATGCGTGTTCCAATAATTTAGCCGTACGGGCTGTACTCTTTCAGGACACAATTAATGCAGCACTAGCTTTAATGGTGCGGAAGCAAGGAAGCTGCTTCATTTACTCACCGGCAACAATTTAGTGTCATGATTAAACCAAAAAAATGAAGAAAAAAAAAACAGCATATGATAAAATCAAAGATCTGTCTCAGATAATGTGGTGAGCCTGTAACTTTGACTATCTAGTGTGAAACTGAGGCAGGCCAGCAGGCCCAAACATGTGGCAGAATTTTTCATGTGGGTTTATCTACGAATATTATTTTACATAATTGATCATAACATGTGTTGGAACTTAAGTACGCTACAATGAGAGTAAAGAGGACTAAGAATTGATTGTGGTGACCTCGGTTCACGATCAATTCGATCATTTGGTACCAAAGTTAGCAAATTCACCTCTCGCCCTCTCTCGACCATCCATGTTAGTGTGACATGTCACATAATAAGGAACAACTCCGAATCGTCCGTCGAGATTTTTAGAGCTAATCACCTATAAATATATTGTACTGTGGACGGAACACAAGTATATAATTTAACAAAAGTATATAATTTTCACTCAATGAGCTACGGAAATTGATTGATCGTGCCTCGAATCGATCATGCTTTTTACCAATTTGACCGTGCTTAATTATATCAGTATTTTACAGTTTTATTAGATTTAGGCATCAGATCATCTACGTTAAGTCAGGCTCGACTTAGTCTCTCAGAAACAATACTGTTAAGGAATAAGAATCAATCTCACGTAAAGTATCATATTAGCCAATGAAATAACCTGCATTACCTAGAATCATTAATAAAGATTATAACACTTTTTATTTGAAGAGTACTAAATTCAAATGATCTAATATCAAAACAAAAATGCAGAATTATCTATACCATATCATCATACAACGGATCAATGAGCCAATTAGTTGTACGTTGATTATAAAGACATATTAGATTATAGAGTTCTCTTAAAAGGACTCCACAGGCACCGGCATATTCAAATTTATAGTGTGACATGAAATCCACATCCGTCATATGTGAATAGGCATCACATTTCTGTTTTGCTATCTTTGCCGAGGTATTAAAGCTACTGCACAATGTTGTGACAATTTTTTTCGGGTTGTTCAAAATCATGCAAACCATGTTTTCATCTAAGTAAACAAAATAAACAAATTAACAACCACCTAAGTAAACAAATTAACAAATTAACAACCACCAGACGGTTCAATTTATTATGTTCTCATCTTTTCTACCAAAAAAAGAAAAAGAAAAAACAATAGTCTTATCTAATTTCCTAAAAGAGTAATCTATTTCGCAGTACTTGACAACAGTCCAAAAATGTTTTTGTACTCTTAGTACGTTTTTTGAAAAAGGAATAAGAAGTACAAGATAGTGGCGTAAACTTATACATAGATTTCAATGTAAAGTTGTTCTTAGGACTAACAACATAAGACCGATCTTATGTTTATTGGACATATTTCATAATCTTCTTACCTCCATATTTTAAGTATTACAATTTTTAAGTTGAAAATGAGTTGTTTACTACTCAATAGTATCCACAAAGGAGTAGTGATGTATCCAATAAGCATATACTACGTGATCCCAAAACAATTATTTCGTTCTGATGTTTAAGCATAAAGTTATAGTTGTAATTTATTCCAAACCAAGAAGTTAGTCCCCCAATCTTCAAATTGATCAGGCACTTTAACACTCTTTTTATCAAGTTTCATTTGACAGCGTAATTGACATGACATTCTAACGGTCGGAAGTCGTAACAAACTATTTAAGGACATAATCTGGAAAATTTGGTAATAAACTAATAAAGTCAATTCAACTCGGATCATATATCAACTAAATGACATTAAATCTCAAAAATTACATTTCAAGCTCTTATCTTTTGAAACTCCACCTTCCAAAGTCCAAAACATCAAGCAACAAAACCAGAACAACCATGTATATATAGTGTCATAATTCATAATTATTCCAATTTTATCATGACAAAATATACACTAGAGCCCCCCCCCCCCCCCCCCCCCCCAAAAAAAAAAAAAAAAAAAAAAAAATTCAAAACACTGGTGGCAGATTCCTGACAATTGGGCCCTGTTTGGCATGCACCAAATACTTGCAAGATTTCATTGCACCAACAATTTGCTTGCAAAAATGGGACTTAGCAGAAAACAAGGTTGTCGAAAATGTTGTCCTTAATTTCTTCAATCTCTTACCAATCTTGATCTTCAACTTAGTAATTTTGACTCTCAACCAAGATGGTCTTCTCCTATTGTCCACTTTTTGCATAGCCTTGTAAATCAAGAATTGAGCCCTTCTGTGCTGTGTTTCATCAGGATCTTCATTTTGCATTTTTGAGTAAGCATATGGTCTATTAATTAAAACAGCCATTTTTTGTTTTAGGACAAGAGGTGGAAATATTGTAAGAGAATTGAGATAGATGTTTTATTTCTCTTGTTGTGTGTGATGTGCAGCGTATTTATAGTGAATTGGAGGGGATCAAGCAAGTGGGATATATATGTCACTAAATTAAGGTCATGTGGTGGTGACGGAACAATGCATGTGCGTTCAGTTTTTGCTAGGAAAATATTGTGACTGAATTTAGGTAGGAAATTGAGCTGACGTAATTGAGCTGGCTTGGCTAGCTAGGATATTGCATAATAATGGGTTGAATGTTATAAAATTGAATAATAATAATAATAATAATAAAAAAAATTTAGTTTAGGAGCTATATTTCATTTAATCTTTTTTTACTAGGGGACACTGGAGGATTTACTTTAAAACCAAATGAACAACACCGTGGCGAGTGATATATCCAAGGAAAAATTCTCTTTTGTTTTTTAAAATCCTAAATTAACCCCGGCCCCTCTCCATTTATACATGGAGTGGGGATTATTCTCGCGCTATATGAAACTAGTTTTCGTCTTTTAAAATTTTGTATCTACAAAATTTGATCAGAGAAAATGTATAAAACTCCTTTCTGTTTTTTAAATTAAACTCGCAACAATTCTCCTTATATTATTACAGACATGCACCAAACACTCATAAATTTTATCATATTCATGACATTGACATTTCTGATTTAATTAGTGTCTCTTAAGTTTTTTTTTTTTTTAACGTGTTTTGATAGGGTTTGTACAGAACTCTTGAAGTATGAAGAGATTTTATGAAGAAAATAATACTAGGAGGTTTTATCCAGATTTGGCAAAAGGCAAAAGAGTTATGTGCAGTTTTCCACCGTTTGATATAATAGTCATAAAACTTTTCACATCTAATCTTATGATACAAGTCTATCGTACGTACTATAAATTTTGTTAGAGAACCCTCTACTAATTTATATTTTCAAATGATATTTGATTGGTTCACAAAGTATATTTGAATTAGTTGGGATTAAATATGTAGTTGGCGTGGTTTCTTTGTGTCTTATCGTAAAATTAACTCTATATGTAGGACTGCATTTGGTGAGAATTTTAGTTTCTTAACTAGTTAACTCCATTTTCGCGGTCTCGTCATTCAAGTTGGTGGTCATAAAATTGTAAATTCAAATGATTACTTACTCATAATAAAACTTACTAGTCGTTAAGAGATTTGAGGCGGTTTAACAGATGGTGACTGAAAATCAGACGGAGCTTGAACTACAACAATTTTATTTTTTATGTAGCATATAGGATGTCATGGGACAACCACAAAAGTGTTAGTTTATGATTATTATAGTCCCTCTTTAATTTTTATATTGAGATTCAGTAGATGGTATCAATAATGCGATTAAAATAGAGTACTAAGTACTAACTGATTGCTTGTTAATAATTCTGTAAAATTTTAAAACATACACAACAGTTATGCAATTTTCCCCTAAATTCTACTGAAACTTGAGAGGGGGGGGGGGGGGGGGGGGGGGGGTTGTGGCGGTTAGGACTTAGGAGAAGTAACTACTTTCACGCTAAGTATGTTTTGGCATTAATTTATTTTATGTGAAAAATAGTTGGTAGAGTTATCTACTATATGATCCGACTTGTTTCATATGTTAAATTATTGTTAAAACAAATCCAACAAGAAGCATTAATTAATTATTGCAAATAATACTCACAAATGTATACTGAACAAATTTCTGACTAACAAGTACACCGCCACTGCATTATTCATATATTTAATTCGATTACTTTATGTATCTTTGTCATAGCACATGCTCTAGCTAGTAAAACTCATGCCGCCTCCTGCGAGAAATAGACCAATTGAAAAACAAATAGGCGAGATAAGGTCTCTCTCTAAGTCAACGGCTGCGATAAATATTTACATGGAATTATTAAGTGGCAATTATATGCCACTTGTGATAATTTGATTGAATTAGAACTGAGAGCATTTGTTTTATTTCATGTTTTGTATAAGATACTATTTCTTATAAGCGAAAGTAAAATAATATTTTGATGAGCTAGTTATACAACTTTGCGTATACTTAATTTCTCTGACCCTAAATCATCACAATTTTGAGAGAAAAAACAATGAAACTAATTACGGGAGCAAGGATAGAATGAGTTTCTTTTTTTCTTGTAATTTGAGCTCTTTATGAAAATAAGTGAGTTATTAGGTAATAATGTCACGTAAGGAAATAAACAAAATTTTAGTTAGAACTGAGGATTTATTTATTAATTCATGCAGTAGACCCTGTTAGTTATAGGTAAACTAAACGTTAGAGCAATTTTTCCTCTCATTATTGTCTTTTAAATTGGTGAGACCAAACGTTACGGGCCTTGTTCGTTCAATATATAATCAATCATACATATACATATATCATACATACAAAATAAGAGTGTGATTCTTGGTGTAGGCATGATGTCAGATGTTAGGCACAAGATTTTTTTAATTCGAGTCTGTTGTTCATCACTTGATTTTTTAACTACTATTATTTTAAGAGTAGCCAAAAGGAGCATAAGTCTTATCTTTTCTAAATTGATAATTTTAGAAATGAAACAATGAACGAATGAACTTCTTATGACAGAAGGTATTTCTATGGAGAAAGTGGGGCGAGGGTGGGAGAATATTGCAAGTTGCAACAGATGAATAATGTATATATATATATATATATATATATATATATATATATATATATATATATATATACACACACACATATCTAGATAGCATTAATTAAATCTAATTATAAAAGAGATTAGATTCAATAATATGAGAAAATATATTTTTCACAAGTTCTAGTAGGTGTTATTAGCATTATCAGTACTGAACATGTATTTGAGGAGTTCATACTTCACATAGCAACTTATTATAACAATCATGCGTGTTACCCATTTCAGGGGCAGTGAGTAATTACAACTCAAAATGATTTTTAAAATTTAAAGACCAAAACTATAAAGTTATTTTCAGATCATTTTTACTTCATCATGTTTTTCAGGCTAACCAACTAATCCTTCAAGTTTCAAGCTCGTGAGTTGGCTCATTGTTGGGGTCATGGACGACTACTTAAGAATTCCAGAGTCTCTGTAATTACCTATTAGTTCACAAAAAAATTTAATTAGGATAGAGCTCTTATTACAAATAGCCCACTCATATCTAATTGTATTCTTGCACTGATCAGAAAATGATAGATAAATCACGGCTTGGCGGCGCCCCTAGATGTGGTCTTTATGACGAACTGAATAAACAAATCATAGTGGGAATTATTGCTTTTCATGTATGATTTGTGTCACCGTATTACTGCACACCAATTGGTATTAGAGCTCAAATTTGAGTGGAGGAAGATACGATGACCAAAAGAAAATCGTGGAAAGTTTGATGATTCAGGTTATCTTTTCTGAAGGATATAGATCGAGGGTCACATATATAGTAAAGGTTTGTGAAAATAACTGAAGGATAAATCAGTGGATCTGAAAGACAAAGATTGGGGTGTGCTAGATAGAAAGGTGATGAGTGTCGTATGTTTATCTCTATCACGAGTTATGTTGTCTCCTGTGCTAGAAAGTTGAAGTGGAACAGGTTCAACACGGAAGGCGAAGCTGAAATTTGATGAAGTAAGAGTTATTAGAAATTTATCCTAGGCCTTGGCTCACCCAGCTCTTGGGGTGGCTACTTCACTACATTACAAGTGAAATTTTATGAAAAACTTAGTAAAAAGTAAAAACAAATTTGCACCCAAAATAAAATTGAGGTACTCGGATCAACGTTATATGTTGAAAATAATTTTTTGGTGGTTATTATGGTGAAATTACATTAAAATTAGCATAAATAACCATGATGCAGTGGTTTCGTGAATACAAACGACAATTAGAAAAGATTATCAAATGCTTTTTTCGGTAAAAAGACAAGTAGGTGATAACAATTTTGGAACCTTGTATAAGTTGCATTGTCTTTGATAAATTGATTATAAAAAAAATAGATACCAAAAGGTTTACTAATATAACAACCCCTACAAATTACACTATCCTAAGCTATTTTATGTGTTTTGACTTTTAAACCAATTTTATATTCCTTTATAAATTATTTTATGGACCAAAAAATACTAAAATTATTGAAAACGTTAATATTTTATTTTTTATTTTTTTTGTGGAATGAAAACGTTAACTCTTTTTTTCTTTTTTTGCAAAGACTGAAAACGTAAACTCATTCTCCTAAATAACTATTAACTACACAGGTACCCCCCCCCCCCCCCCCCCCCCGCCCCCACCGGCCGGCGCATTCTACCCAGCTCCGACGTGTTCGCAGCTCCTTCATCGGATTCTTCTATCTAGTAAGTTTTAATTGACACTCTACACTAGTCTAATTTTACAATCTAGGGTTCTTACACTAATCCCATTTTGGGGGCTAATTAGGGGTTTTCATTTATTGAACAAACTCTCAACTGTACGTTCGATTCATTTGCTTGTGCTTTTGTTAGAACTGATAATTTTTGTGATTTTATTTCAACTGCTCGTTACAGTTGTTGTTACTTGTTCATTTTATCTAATTATTTGTGACTGATAATTGATGATCGAATCTAATTGAATGTACATAGGATGTGAGTGTGATGGATATAATTACTCAGTTACAAGAACAAGTGAACGAGATTGCATCGATTGCGTTTAATACATTTGGTACACTTCAGAGAGATGCACCTCCTGTACAGCTCTCGCCTAATTATCCGGAGCCTCCCCCCGGTTCCAACGTCGTGGAGGATGCCGCGACGGTTGCTGAGAAGCCTAAGCTTCTGAGTGCTGATTTGGTGAAAGCGGCCAAAAAGGTTCGGATAGTTCAATTGCGAATGTAGTTAGATGCCACGTTTAATTTACATGGAATATATGCTAGTCGGATCTTGTTTGTGTTATTAAAGAAACGTATTGGTATTTTAATGAATTATTCTCGTTATATCATTTTCTTGGAAATTTGGAATAGGTATAATTTCCTTTTGCGTAGCTTTCAGTTTTTTTGATACCGTGGATGACGTTCTTGTGTATTTGTTTGATTTTGTACGAAACACAAGAATAGACCTGCAACTATAGTCTAGGAAAAAGCTTCTCTTTGCCGACTATGTTATCTGACATCCCTCTGGAGCATTAAACAGACAGCGCACTCAAGCTTGGATGATGAATGGGAGAAATCAAACTAACCGAGATCGACCTTTTTTCTCCTAACCAACCCTCGGAAGAATCGCTCAAGCATAGTGGGTATTAAGCAGTTGTATATGTGCTATTTACTTCCTTCACACCCTTATATTGAAACCTAGATGATGACTTGCATTGTAATTGTTTCTATTGCTTTTACGAGTTCAACTCCCTTTTGGAGAGTATCTTTCTTTCTCATATCAACTTGTATTAATTCCACCAGTTCTTCCGTGTTCTTCTTCATCTGTGCTTAAAAAGAAGACTCAGGTTCAAGTTGTTCATGCTTTCACCTATTAGCAACCTCCCTGCATATGTCGTAGATGGTACCCGCACCTGCAATTGTTCTTCAGATTTCCTGATATTTGATGTGTTTGAGTGTTCTTTAGATTTCCTGATATCAAACTTAACTAGATTTATGATGAAGTGATTGCTAACCAGTTTTCTCTTAATTTTATTGAAGAAAATGGACATACCTTTTTCATTCCCTGTTTGAAGCACTTGTCATTTTATCGTTTCATATTTGGTTTAGTATAAGCTCATTGCTGCACCAATAGCACTTGGCACTCAGGATTTGGGCCTTAAACAGGACTAGAGCAAATTCAACGGTTCCCAAACCGGACAACAATTTTCCTTGACAGTCTCTTGGCTTACTTGCTGGCATCTTGCCTTAAACCAAAAACCACTATTGTGCTTAAAAATTCATATTTCCCCTTTCATGAGAAGTTTGCTGTAGATTTTGACTGGACAAACCTTTTGCAGTTCGATGCGTTGGTTGCTGCACTTCCATTATCTGAGGGAGGCGAAGAAGCGCAACTGAAAAGAATTGCAGAACTACAGGTATCGTCAATTTTCGTTGTTTCTGATTGTATTGTTAATGATTCAGTATGACTTCCATATGATTCTGATGGGGAAAGAAATACAAGTAATCAGTTCTGTATTCATGTTAGAATCCTGATTCTAACATGAATGTGAGATTCTGATGCGGAAAGAAATACAAGTAGTGAATGTGAGATTCTTCTGCACAGTTGATTTGCCTTTGTTGTCTAGCGAGCCAAAAGAGCATGGCTTGTTACAAACTTAGTAAGATTAGCCTATTATGTTACATATGCTACTAATATTCCAATGAGATCCCTTTGTGATTGCTTTGCAGCTAAAACGTAATAATTTCCCCTACTTTATGTTAGAAAAATTACAACATTTACTTTTGTACTTTAGAAATGAACTCTTACTTATCAAAAGAATCACTGGCAGGCTGAAAATGATGTGATTGGTCAAGAACTCCAAAAGCAACTGGAAACTGCAGGTAAATTTATTTCTTCCAAACAGAGAGTTCTGATGAATATCATTATTTGGTTTTAATTTTTTCCGGTTTCTTTCACGAAGCAATGAAGATTGTCCCTCCATCTTTAGTTCTTCTCTATCTTTAAGTCTTGCTAATACCATATATACAGATAAATGCATCTTAAGATGCCTGTTTGTAGCACCTACTATTGCCAAAACTTGAATTAGATTTATAACTTATATACGAAAACTATCGTATGTTCTAATCTTCCCTAAACTTATAGAAGATTCATACAGTCCCATGTAAATTAGTGGAGAGTGAACCCTCAAACTTATTAGCAGGATAAGATTCTAAGGTGTAGCTTCTTACACGAGCTTTATTTCTTAGTAAGTTGCTACCAGTATGTTTATTTGTACCATCCTGCATGGTACAAGGCCGTCTTTTGTGTTAAAATCACTTTGTTTTGCTGCATGGGTATTTTTGAGACCCACTAATCAGAAATCTTGTTATGGTACCAGAAAAGGAACTGAAGCAAGTCCAAGAGCTGTTTGGGCAGGCAACTGATAACTGCTTGAATTTGAAGAAACCAGATTGACGCAAGGATCTGAATGCTTTGCTAACCTTGTTCATTAGTTGATGGAATATACTTCAGCTGTAGATTTTACTCTGATCGTTGGATTTTGTAGTACTCCTTAAACATGTATGTAACACTCCATAGTTAGTTTCTATTGTTAACTTCATTGTTCCTGCAGATTGATTCTGATCATCAGATTTTGTAGTACTTCTTAACTGACATGATTGTAACAGTCCACATTTCATTTTTACAAGCGACTTCATTGTTGATGTTCATAAAATTTAGCTTTTTGTTCTGTCTTACAAACCCAATCGTTGATGCACGAAATTGTATTTGTAGTATATATCACACGCTGAGTAACTGTATAGACAATTTATTTATGCATTTTATTAATTCTATTGCAAATCTCTAACCAAAATAATACTTCTCTTGGATTTAGAACCATTTATTTAACATATATTGAAAAAAAAAGTCTATGCATACTTACAATTCTTGCTTACTAAACCGTCTCGGGCAATGTGAAGTTTATTCTTTCAAAAGTTTCAACTGCGAAACCCGGTCTTGTCTTAGCTAACTACAATGTTAGCATCTATCCCCCTCTCACATTCATGTGGGTCCCACTTGTGTGGGGTCCACATCATTGTGAGGAGATGGATGCTAACATTGTAGTTAGCTAAGATGCCACCAGAGTCTAGAAACAAAACATCATGAAAAGCATGTGGGAGAAACCCACAATGTTTAACGTCAAACTCAACCTGAGCACTACCTAAGCTATAAACCGAATCTAACAGTCCAGTACATATAAGAAACGTGACTCTGCATCTTCATCAGTGTCGAATCAAACAAGGATGAAAGACGGCCATAGCACCAACAAAACCGATTTTTTTGTTCTTTTATCCACTCTTTTTTTACAACAAAATTAGAAAAGAGGAGACGAGATGGGAAAAGGGAAACAAAAATTAAGTCCAAACCAAATTCAGTTCAACATAATTTACTAGAACAGACATTATCTAGCTAACGACAAGTCTTGGAGACCCAGCAACGGCCAGAATCGCACTAAGACCAACCAACAGCTGCGTTTTCCTACTCTCTAATGTGTCCAGAAGCTGTTAATCAAACCTCCAATTCCAGAGTATACCTGCTCACCAGAGGATTATCTCATCAGTCCATAAATCTATATAATAATATAATCAAATTGCACACTGCAGGAGGTGAACGAAGGTATTCATCAGCATTTATTAGATAAATCATGTTTCAGAAGTATTAAGAGAATCTGAAAACTACTTAGTCTTCTACTATTTGATAAAGAGATAAAGGTTGTGTACATGCCAGAAGCTTTTATTATTTAAAACTTGACCTCCTCGGACATAAAGTTGAAAAAAATACGTTCTTTTTGTTTCTCAATACAAATCTCAATAGAATATAAGATATTAAAATGTAAATACACCACTGATATTATGCCATAAGTAAGATCCTGGATTTCACCAGGATAGAAAGAAAAGGCAGACCATCTATGAAGCATCTCAAATAGTAATAGAAAACAATCAGTATCACAATGCTGCAGTGTGAAAGATGAAGAGGTCCAAGCACCTCATGTAGAAAAATCGAGGTGCGGAAGAAACAAGAATATGACTTCTGATAGAAAGTTTCATGGCAAGACTTGCATATATACCTAAGGCTGCTGCTGTTGCGGCGGGGGTGGGTAGCTTCCATATCCAGGGTAGCCTGCATAGTACATATTGGGATCCTGAGCTGGTGGAGCATAACCATAGGCTTCATATCCCGGGGTATATCCATAATATCCACCGGCGGCACCACCATTCCACTGGTTCGGCTCAGCCTGAGGCCAGAAAGTTTATAATTATGTAGCTCTAATAAACCAAAAAGCCAAGAAAAGGTCAAAAACTTGGTAGATACCTGTTTGTTTGAAGGGCTACGACCCCATGAGAGCCTAATGCTCTGTCCTCCCAACTGGGTTCCATTTAACACGCGTAGAGCTTCCTCAGCACAACTCCTGTCACCATAGATGTGTAGAACATAAGAAGACTTTCATAACCTATCTTTTGGGATTCCAAGCAAGGGAGAAACTCAGCCACTGGCATTATCAATTTACCTGTCTGCAAATTGAACAAACCCACAACGTTTGCCAACTGGTATTTTCACGTGGAGTAACTGTCCATATTGTCCAAACAACTGTCTTAAATGTTCATCAGTGACATTAGAATCCAGATTCCCAACAAAGATCTGGAGAAGGTAAAAAGATAAAAGAACTGTGAGTATAGCACTTGTTAAAATTAAAAGCTTGTGAAGCGATTTCACATAAATATACTCACAGTTGTGTTCGTTGGGTCATCCTCACTTGGGTTTCCTTGTGAACCCTGGTAAGATGCTGCAAGCATAACATATATGGGTAAGATCATGAGCAAAAAACGAAGAGAATAAAACAAAGAAACAGGAGGGCAGAGTTTCAGATGTCAAAATAGTTGGGCATTTTTCTTCTCCTTGCAAAAGGCACCCAAGAAGAATGCCTGTTTCAGAAATTGTCAGACACACAACTCAATAGTAATGAGATAGATATCCACCAAAGAGACATGTACATAGATCACAAACTAAACCTCAGAATTACCTCCATTAGAAGGCAGAAGAAATGTAACCTCAGAGAAAGACTTAAGGGGAAAGAAAAAAAGGCATAATAGCAAAGACAAAGACAAGGGATGACGTTCGGGGTTTAAACCAGGTTTTATTACCCAAAGAAAACAAGGGAACCGGAGAAGGTTTGATGGTAATACAAAAGGAAAGAATGATACCCATTCTTATCTTCTGTTTAAATTTTTTTCATTTCTTGACATGAGAGCAATTTAAAAACCTAAAAAATTATGATTCACACGGCATCACATGCAACCAAACTGCTAGCCTAAGTTCACTAGTTGATCAATCAAGTTGTTTCTTGCCCAGGTATTCCTCTTTAGAATGGGCCCCAAACAGAGGTGAGTTTTTATTGGCTCTATCAAAGACAAAAGACAAAGAAACTAGTTGGTCATGGTATTTGGATTTTTACAACAAAATCGATTTAACATTATGCCATTACTTTTGAGAAAACTACACAGGCGCAAACTTAAACCAGCTTTTTGAAGCCTTGACAGGAGAAACATCAGCGCCAGAACATTAATCGATAAGAAGGAACACCACCAACAGAGACGAAAATCAAGAACATTGTGTAAAATACTGGTTACGTAACAATAGAAACCTGAGTACTGTAAGCAGTTTCATTGACCTTCTTAGATCATCACCAACTCTCCATGGCAAGCCTTTTTTTCTAAAATGAATAAATCTGGTAATAAGCACTTGGAGTATCGCGAGGTGGACAAAAAGAAAAAGAATATTATCCAATGGACAAAGAGAAAATGAAAGTGGTACATGGAGAAACAGAATAAATAGAGAGGCGAAAATTTAATATTGAAAAACTGAAAGGGCTTGAAAATTTAAATAAAAGAAACTTTAACTTGACCAGGAGAACAAAAAAAAGGGATAAGCAGGGAAAAATTGAATGTTTAGCAGTTTCGTGCATAAATTAACGCTTCCGAACCGAAAGTAATATTAAGATCAACTGACCAATAATATTTCGGCTGAAATTGGCTCCAGGACCCTAGATGATAGGGGCTCCTGACATCCTGCTTTGAGACAACCAAGGTTTTTTATGAGATTATGAAAGTTTTAATACTTCACCACGTAGATTTAAAGAAATACAGGAAGATAATTAAGCCATAACCCGTGCTTATCTTCAAGAACTCAAGGAAAGAAACTTAACATCATCACCCAACAAAGAAACATCTATATGCCAAAAAATCCAAAATGAAAAGGCCATCAACTATAATTGAAACTGCCAAATCAGAAAGTCAAAACACGACAAGAAACGAGGTGAGAAATGAACACCAAACTCAACAACTGAAACTTAATTGATGCTCTAGTAGGCATCTCAAAAGGCTAGAAGGGTCGATGCATACCGTTAGTTTGACCACCCACTTTTTGTTTGTTAGCAGCAGGACCAATTCGCATGGGCCTAGTGGAACAAAACCTTCCATTCATCTCAGTCATGGCACGTATTTGTTCACTTTCATCACTGAACCTCACAAAGCCATAACCCTTTGTGCGTCCAGTTATCCTGTCTGTAACAACCTTTGCACCCTTAATGGAAGGATAATTAGCCCTAAAAGTTTCTTGAAGCATGTAATCAGTAACATCAGCTGCCAAGTCGCCAACGAAAATTGTGTAATCAGGAGAGTCGTCACGTTTTTCCCCCGCACCCATAGATGCCCAGTTCATCCGGAATGTTTGCTCAACATTTGGCATCAAGGTGCCATTAAATGTCTGCAGGTTCCTTTCTGCAGCAGCATGACTAACAAACTCTATAAAGCCATAACCTTCAGATTGCGAAGTTTGTTTGTTACGTATGACTTTAGCCGACACAACCTGCAGGAATAACAGACACAAAAGACTGATAAGTACGTGAGCAGACAGCTAGCAAAGACTACCGGGAACATGAGCGCTGCCTATTCAATCATATTACAGTAATGGTACCAGTCAAATTTCATATTTGAGAATGATAATGCAGAGCTAACCAATAATTGATCATACAAGAAGTCAGAGGAGCATTGGAGTGGCATGAGGGTGACGAGTGCGGACTCAAGTGATAGGTCAGCGGAAGTATGCAGCCAAGCCACATTTATCAGAGGAGTACTTAACAATACAATCAATTAATTTTTTTTATAAGTGCTAATTACCACACAAGGAAGCACTACACAATGATAAAGAAATTGTTAATATATAAATGTAGATATACATACATAGATATATATGTTTTAGTCCAATTTTGGGGGATCACTTAAACAGTTAATCAGAGTACAGGTAACAACATTGCAACATAACAAAACCAGACCAAACTTCTCTCGCGTCAACAGCTCAAACATCATCAAATTTAAACTCACTATGCGCGCACTAAAAATACAAGCTTTAAACCACATTGTAGCAGTTATATTTCCTACAGCAGGGCAGCCTCTTTTAATTCTACATTCTTAACCATAAACAGTGAACATTTATCGTATCTTCAGACATATTTTGGTCACTATTACCATAAACGCGTAAGCACAAGACTATACACTTACCAACCAAACCCATTCACTTCCAAACAACAAAATAATGCACAAGCCAAACCAAAGAAAGGAGTATAGACGCACAAGCCAAAATTTTAAACTTTAAAACCGCAAACCATAAAATCTAACAAGCAATGACGTTAGACAGAAATCTAAACCACACACACACATATACACACACAAGAGACAACAAATCGACATATTTCCGCCACACACTAATAATAAACATAAAATAAATATAAATCAACATTTAAACTACACAGAGACAATATAAATCGACAATTTTCCACCGCACACTCACAATAAACATAAATTAAACACAAACTACACTAAAAAATAAAAAAATAAAAAAAAATCGATTCGACTCTATCGTCTGGTTCAGATGAGCGTATATATATACCTCGCCGGAGGTAGCGAAAATGTTGTACAAATACTGTTCGTCCATCCAGTACTGCAGATCTCCGATCCACAAGCTCCGAATCCCGTCCTCCGCCACCGGCTGAGGCGACGCGTACTGCGGCGGCGCCGTTTGCTGCGCCGCAGCTTGTTGCTGGTAATAATATCCGGCGGCCGGATTCTGCGGCGGCGGAACCTGGTACTGCGGTTGTTGCTGCATCCACGGCTGAGGTGGCTGCGGTTGCTGCTGGTACTGCGGCGGCGCGGCCATCGGAGGAGGAGGTACCATGCTGTTTGCCGGCTGCATCATCGTCGTCGGAGAATTGATGAGAGAGAGAAGAACCCTAATTTTGTGATGAGAGAGAGAGTGTGTGGAAGCCTTTTATTGAGGTACCGCCGCTTTCTGGGGGGTGTAATTTTTGTTGTGGAATACCGAATGTACCCCTTGACTAGTGAGATTCCTACTTGATTTTGACTTTTTATGTTTGTTAAATTCATACACGTGTGCACCATGGATATTATGATTTGCAGCAGGTAAGAATAAGATGCGGTGAGAAGTGAATAATGGAATAATATTATGTCATAAGTTCTATCCCTATATATGAATGTAGATGTAATATCTTTATGTCACATAATTAATTGCAATTATTAGTTTTTATCGTTTCACTTTAATGATAACCGCTCCTAATTGTGTTAAAAAAAAGTGTTGAAAAAAAAAAAAGATAACCGCTCCTTATAGCGTTTAATCATAATTGATTGAGTATTTCACATATATATAAACTAAACAAAATTACGTCAAGTTATATAAATCAATTTTCTCCATTTATTTCGATAGAGTAAAATCATTCAATTTATTTCTGATTGTCAAATTATTTTGTATATTTTACTAATGGTGCCAGTACTCTATATAATTATCTCACGTAACCAAGTCATTACAAACAATTGCCTCACATATTCTCTTGGCATAAAATGATTAGTCTTGTTGAATATTTAGTCACTTTTTCTTTGTGACCTTTTTCAGTCGAGGGTACAATTGGAATTTGAGAATTTATGCCACCCAACTTTCTATATTTTCCCCAAGCATAACACAAGACACAATTATGTCCACGCATTGCTGATTAGCAATTTCTAGTTGGGTGTTATTGGGCTAATGAAACCCAATAAAAAAATCACAGGCCCAAACTTGGGCCCATTCATCAATAATTCTTCTCTCCATAGTCCATATCACCTTCATTTTGACGAATTTTGACTGTTTTGACTTGAGTGTTCTTTTCAATCTGCAGTAGTGCAAATTATCATCTCTGCAAAACCTGGTATGGTTTGTATCATACAATTAATATAATAATAATCCATTATATGCAAGCATTTTGTTTTTGCCCATAAAATTATATCCTCTAATCTCCTCTAAACCTTTTGCATTTCAATAATTTGCTATAAGCCCTTTTAACCGATAGCTGAAAGTTTACTTCTTTTTTGTTATTTTGTTCCAAGATTACATTTTTAGGTGAAATTACAGTTGGGTTTTCTGTTATCAAGCCTCTGTTAGAAGAAAAAATGGATATTTGATTCAATATATTGTAGATAGTATTTATGTTGTGCTTGCAAGTTCATAGCTTCACTGGCTATGTTAATAGTGTTTTAGTGGATAGAATGTAATTGGATCTGATTGGTGTTTGTGTGTAAATTATTACAATGGATGTGCATTTGAATAACTTGTTCTCTAGATTTCAAGAACAGTTCGGGTCCGGTCCTGGGCTTGGTCCCGGATCGGGAACGTGTTTGATGAAGATTGATGGCATTGGTCCTCCTTTTATTAGATCACTATACAAAGCTGCTGCTTCTCTATATAGAAGTGATCCGTGGAGACGTTTGCGCCCGGGGCATTTGTTTGGTGTTAAAGTGGGAAAAGATTTGGATTGGTATAGTAGAAAGCAGCCATTTCCATGTATTCAGTTCATTGGTGGAGATGGTGGGGATTTGGGGATTCATATGTTTAAGTCTGCGGATGATGCTAGAAAGATGACGGGAGCTAGGGAGACGATCAGAGTTCCGAATGTTGAGGTTTTGAGAGTGACGTACGAGGTTGAGTCTTTGATGTTTCCTGGGCATAAAAGGATGGCGAAGTCTTTGTCGTTGGAGAGGTCTGGTGAAGATAGGTTTCCTGTTTTTGATGTGGTTCGTTGCACGTCTTCTGGTGGGGTTGAGTTTAGGAATCCCACATTTGAAGAGCTTAGATTTGTGTATGCTGCATTGAGGGCGATTTGTTTAGTGCACCCGTTGCTTGAACAAGACTTTGAGGGAGGTCCGAGGTATTCAAGGTTGGCTTGGTTTCAGCCGTTTATTGAGACGGTTGATGTCCAATGGCCGACTGAAATGACAAAAGGGAATGATCTTGTTGCGGTGACCGTATCTCACCCTCCCAACCGAGGGTACGAGGAGAAAAATGGGTCTGGTAGTTCGACTCCCACGAAGAATTCAGAAACAGTAGATGATGAGAGTTTTTGATGAAGTGAAAGTGGATTTTCGGAGAGTATTTTCATGTAAGGATCAATGTCTGTAAGAGAGCATCATAGGGAGCTGGAAGCGAGATGATGATTGACTTGTACGTGTTACAGAAAGGTCCTCAAAATCTCTTGTCACAAACTTGTATGTGTTGTTGTGTCTTGTTGTTTAATTTGTATCAATTGTAAGATGAAGTGATATGTTGATTTGTTTGTATCTCATTTTGCTCTACTTCTTTCACTACCTAAATTAAGTGATGTAGTCTCAATTATTCGTTTGTGCTGCAAAATCAATTCATCATCATTTGCTGTTTGATCTGTGACTAAATTAACTATCTGAAGTTCCAAAGGTGCTTTGCTTTCTCTTTGTTCTAGAACTGGAGATTGTTAGTGTAGCCTAGTGTGAGTTCTCTCATTATCACATCATTTATATAAAGTTTACACCCTCAGTATTTGAATTAACTCCTTCATTAGCTGTTATATTAAGAAAATTGAACTATAATGTAATGTGACATTTTCATTTGGTTGCAACTTTTTTTTTTGGAGAGCAATACCTTGTCCAAGAAATGATTAAACAACCTTAAAGTTGGCCTGCCAATCAAGTGAATCGATGGCTCGATGACCAGAACAAAGGCTTGATTGGGTTTATTCCAAATAAAAACTAGAAAAAGATATAAAAATCAAAACAAAAACTGTATATAAAAAAGGAATACTGATCCGGGTCTTGTATCTTGCATTTTATGTATCAAGTTATCATTTAATTATTAGTTAATTAACAATAGTTAATTGTAATTATCATTTATAGAACATAATAATATATATTATGTATTCGATAATATTAAGTGTGTAGTGGATATGTTTGTAAGTAGATATTTATTAGTGGGTAGTTATTAGTCTAAGACATATTATATGTATGCGACAACCGTTTGTTTGTGAATTAAGAAGAATATTGGAATATTAATTTAGTTATCTCTCTTCAATCTCAAATTTTGGAGACTCGTCATTTCTCGAAAAGTAGTTAAAATCAAGACTTGCCTGAAGTCATAGTTAATCATTTCGAGATCATGAAAATTGCTTAAACTAAAGTTCATATAATGAGGAGGTAGAATAGCTTCTTTATACACATTACGAGTGGTCAACATGGGAACTAAAAAATTTTCTCAAAAAAAAACATGGGAACTAAAATGTATGTCATATATATTATCTGAATTTAAGAATCTTGAACTTAACCAGAAAGAAGCTTATATTTGCCAATTTAATTATAAACAAAAAAAAGAGAGCATCATCCTATATTTTGCTAATTTAGTACATAAAAAATAGTGAACATCCATTTTGAACAGTTATTTATCAGATAGAACTACTAAGAAAATAAACATATAGATATAAATAACGTGAGCATAGAAAATCAACTGCGTTTCCTATATTTTGGAGGATTGCAGATCTTATACTTTGAATCTATCACCTAGTTAAATAGAAGAATTGCTGAAAAACTAATACATACTCTAACTAAATATCCAAGTAATAAATGAAACCTCATGAAGTTTATTTTTCCTCCCTTAAGACTCAAAGTTGTTATTATCACAAAATAGTTGCTAACAATTAAAAAGGTCTGTATCTAATTCCATCATCCTGTTGTGTTCAATTTAAGAAAAGATCCAAGTTTTCATCTTCATAGCTCTCAAAATTTGATTATTATGTGTATTCTCCTACGAATCTCAATGGGGATCCGTGGCGCAATGGTAGCGCGTCTGACTCCAGATCAGAAGGTTGCGTGTTCGATTCACGTCGGGTTCAATCTCCCCGATCCAATTCAGATCCCATTCCCTTTTTTATTCTTTTCCACTAAAATTAGTCAAACCCCTTTAAAAAAAGTCAACAACTAATTCTCACAAAACTCATTTCATCTTTTTCATTTTTATCCCCAAATTCATAAACCCTAATTCACCTCATCTCCATCTCACAAACCCTAATTCAAATGGCTTCATCATCATTACGCAGCAAGCTCCGATCACTATCAACACTCAATCGCCACCGTCAATTCTCCACCTCCACCTCAATCCTGAGCCCCGATTCAAAAACCCCACTCTCCAGCAAAGAGAAATCACGCGCCGCTCTCTCTCTCCTCCGCTTCGAGAAGAACCCCGAACGCATTTTGGATATCTGTCGCGCCGCCGCACTGACGCCGGAGACGCATCTCGATCGGGTCGCGTACTCGAAGGCGATCTCGAAGCTCAAAGAATCTAATTACTACGAGGGGATCAGATCGTTTGTTAAGGAGTCTCTGAATCGAGAGGATTCGAAAAATGAGCGGGCCGTTGCGCATTTCATTGTGTTGTATGGTCAGGCGGGTCTGGTGAAGGACGCCGTTAAGGTGTTCGACGAAATGCCTGACAAGATGGGGGTCGAGAGGAACGTGAAGACGTTGAATTCGCTGCTGTTTTCGTGTGTTTTGGGGAAGGATTACGGGGAGATGAAGAGGGTTTTCGCGGATTTTCCGAGGAAGTACGGTTTGGTGCCGAATTTGGACACGTATAACACGGTTTTGAAGGGGTTTTGTGAGTCTGGCAGTGCGAATTCCGCGCACTCGGTGCTGGCGGAGATGGAGAGGAAGGGCGTGAAGCCGAATGCGACGACGTTTGCGACGGTGATTGCGGGGTTTTATGCGGAGGAGAAGTTTGCTGATGTTGGGAAGATGATGGAGTTGATGAAGAAATACGGTATGGCGCCGGGGATTAGTATTTATAATGTGAGGATTCAGAGTTTGTGTAAGCTTAAGAGGTCGGATGAAGCTAAGGCGTTGTTTGAGGGGATTTTGTCTAGGGGGATGAAGCCGAACTGTGTGACTTATAACCATTTGATTTATGGGTTTTGTCGTGAAGGGAAACTCGATGTGGCTAAAAGTTTGTTTAAAGAGATGAAAAGTCAAAAATTGAAGCCAGAGGCCGAGTGTTATTTCACTATCGTTTATTATTTGTGTCAAGGAAAAGAGTATGAGGCTGCTTTAAGCATATGCAAGGAGTGTATGGAAAAGGGTTGGGTCCCAAATATTTCAACTATGAAGTCTCTCGTGAATGGGCTGGTGAGTATCGAGAAGGTTGATGAGGCAAAGGAAATCATCGGGCAATTGAAAGAGAAGTTTTCGAGGAATGCTGATAAGTGGAATGAAATTGAGGAGGGATTAGCTAAGTAGAGTACTGAGCACGGATCTGATTTTCATTTTTGTTATGTTGATGCCCCATGTTTCATAATAAGAATGCAAAACATTGGACCATTTGTATGACAGTGGTTTCTTGATGATGTACTGTTTCTGTTTAAGGGGAATTTGATACTTCAGCATTGGTCACCCATTCTGGTGGTTTCAGAATACTGAAAATTCTTTTCATTAGATTTCTGCGATTTACTGGTATGCAATCGATCTTTCGCAAGGCGTACAGTGGTTACAATTACTTTGTAGTGAATCTAGATTCGCATGATGGCCAAAGAACTTTATCCTTTTTCCTTGTCAGTTGCCACTCAAAGTACGGTTTTCGGTGATTTCGTATGAAAATGGAACTTTTTGAAGCCTTTTGTAGTCCGTGGTTCTTTTAATATAATCAGAAGTACTTCTGCATTGAGTGGAATGTTTATATGTACTCTTGTGGTGTCATTTGTTATCTGTTGTAGACTTGTGGAAAAACTTGCAGATAAAGTGCCCAGATCGAAGGTTTCCAGTTCAGTAAGCAAAACTATGTAGCATCCATTTAGTTAGCAATTCTTCAGCATCTTATACTTTTTTCAAACTTTTTGTATTCCAAGAGCCTGCGACCATACTGCATGAACGTAACTGATAATATCGTGCCTCTAAAAATCTACACAGTTCTATGTCGATGTGTGTTTTTTTCATTTTTGATCCCGAAATTTTTATTCTATAAGCATTATGTATCTACCAACTTTTTTTCCAGGCATTCATCTAAAATTGATTGCTCTTGATTTTTGACCATACAGTTCCCAGTCACCGATTTGTAGGAAAGAACGGTCAAAGTCGAAATTAATCTTTCTCGATAATTCACAGAACATAACTTAATATGTACTCTTAATCATATACAACAGTAAATGTAAATTTGCACATTGCTCTTGAAATCAGGCCTTCATAAACACATTCTTTAACGTAATTGTCATTCCTACGGGCTTATTCTTTATGGGCATAGGAAGAACCTTTAAAAAGATGCACCATTCTGCCAATACAAGTGTACAAATTATATCCATGTGATGCTTTGTTGACCTCTTCACTAAACACATGAGGTGCTGTCACCACTTCTACTACTATGGCATTTTTTCAGACCTTCGATTCTTTTTTCAGGAAACGGAACTAGTAAACTGTAACTCCTTGAAACCAAAATCATTCCCGAAGCCGCCCCATCCATAAGCATGATGAAATTAGGTGTAGTTAATCTCTAAACTTGGACGACTTCATCAGTGCAGCTCTATTTTTTATATGTTGGGCTCCATATGCCGCAGTTGAAGCTACTGTGGTAGAAGCCACTAACCAACTGCACCAAAACAACTCTTTAGCATTATCAAGTTTCACACAACACATATATGAATATGTACAAAGTGAGGCAAGTAAACAAACCTTAGGTAGTCGATATAAAGCTGAGTTTCTTCATTTCCGAAGCCTGGTTGAAGTAGAGCTGCAGCAACTAGTGCCAACTGGAAAACTGTATTCACCTATATCACAAAGGCAAAAAATTTAATTCATAGCATTATAGTCGACCAGTTATAGAACTTAACTACTTTCTTTGATGACATCAAACCCAACATGAAACAAAAAATAGACCTAATCTTTTAACAGCTTAACTGCCATTCCAAGCATAAATATTACCATAACATCATGACAGAGTTGAAAATCTGTAACAAACAGGTAGAAGTAACAACTCCTATCGTAATTGCGAGCAAATTTAACCTTTCTCATCTGGAGTTCATAATTGATGCACAAAAGGTAATGATTTATAGCATACCTTGCTTATCATGAGAGGCTCAACCTTTTGAACATGGGCCTCGTCAAGGTTGAAGAAGTCTCGCCAACTATTCCGCTAATACAGAAAAAAGAAAATTTAAGAAATGTAAGAAATATGGCAATTTAACAGAAACCAGCTAGATATATTAATCACTGATGTCGACCAGTCTCACCTCCCAATCGAAACTGCTACTTCTTTTATAGACCGCACCACCCACAAGACCAACGTCACGGATCAAAACCAGCGCAACCAATCCAGCTTCAAGTATAAATGGGATAAGTGTTAAAAGGCATGTTGAACGTACAAGTCATTACAGTCTGCAGGCAAAGAATTACAAATCCAAGTCTAATCTACACGAGAAGAAATATTATCAACTTTGTAACAATGAAAATACCAAATAATGATTTTATGAAAAAGAACCACCCATTGCTTGCAACTGTTCTATTTTTCTTTTTGTTTGTACCAAACATAGTAAGGTCACAAATCCTTACGATTTGCCTCCTCTAAAAGCCAAAACGCATATCAATCAGTTAATGTTTGCAGCATACCTACAAACACACACGCACAAGACCCCTATCGGCTCTCATACACATACTGACATCAATTGTCAGCTCTCACAATTAAGAACAGCATCACAATTGATTTTGGGCAGATTGATAAGGAAAGTTATATCTAATCCGATTTCCTGAGATAGTTCTAATAGATAAGAGAAGCATCATAAAAGAAAAAGAGAAAAAAAAGGCAAATGTTTACTTACGATGCAAAAGGCCCTTATCCACCATTGCCAGAGCAACACAGCCAATTAAAACCTATATAAATCGTAACATACAGTAAGTGTTATAAGTAAATAAAGTGACAAACAGGGGCGGAGCCAGGAAATTGACTTGGGGGGGGGGGGGGGGGGGATTATTTTTTCATTTATAATTATGAATGTTTTTTGTTATTATTTATTTTCTTAATTCATTTCAAAAATAGTAAATTCACGTAAAAACATAAGTACCACAAGAAGCTTAAAAAATGTCATAAAAACGGAGATGTTGTATACTCTCCTGGGAATTTTATGTTATTTATGTTCACTTATACATCTATTAATTGTGTCGCATACTTTAAGAGAATATTAAATTGTAACTAAGTTAATATTAAAGTATTGCATAACTTTTTAAACGTGTATAACTAATGCAATATTTAAGAGTATATCTTTAGTTTTAATCGATAATTTTGTCTCCACAAATACTTGTAAGAAAAATATACATTTTTGTAAAGATGGCAAAAAAGCCAAATTATCTTAAAAATGAAATATACATTAAAATGTTATATTGTACAATCACCCTTTATTTTATTTACTACATGAAAAGAGTAAAAGAAATTAAAAAATAATCAGAAGGCAATATAACAAGAATTACTATGAAGTAAGGAACATAATTATATGTTTAAAAAGAGAATACGAAAATTGATATAAATTGAAACTAAAATCCCAGAATATCTAAAACTATATATATATATATATATATATATATATATATATATATACACACACACACGGCTGGATTACAACTAGAATGTGGGGTGCAGTTCAAATCTAAGATGAAAACTAAGAACTAACAAAATATCTATGGTCCTGGTATAATATATAATATATAGTACAATATGCATATAAGCTACATATGCTATAAGTATATAAGGGATGGGGGGACCTTCCCCCCCCCTGGTGACAGCGGGAAGACTTTCACCATAAAAATATGGAAAAGACATGATATGCTAGAGAAAATTTTGATATAATATAATTCACTATGGCATATTGACAAATGCTGAAACTTACCTTGTCTGCAAGAGGATCAAGGTAGGAGCCAATAACCGAATTGATTTTCATTTTCCTAGCCACATAACCATCTAACTGAGAGTTGAATGCACTCATTAGTTGAGGGATATTAACCTCATTAATATCACTGGTAATGCAAAAGAAAAACATGGATAATATCTATACCCAGTCAGAAGCTCCTGATATAGCAAGCCCTACAAATGCAGAGGAATACATATCATGTGTAATCATCCTGCAAAACAGCATTGTAATAAATACTTGAAATAAATTTACTGGAGTTAGAAACCAAATAATGATAAATCATATCAGAATGGTAACAATTCAAACCAGGCCATCTCCTCCCAAAATCAAGACCTATCATTTACTAAGCATTATTGCTCGAGCATTTCCGTTCTTTAAATTTGAATAAAGAGTCCTAGAGGGAGCTGAGAGCTACAAACTTCTTTCTAAACATGGTTGACGTTTACTCTAAAAATAATGTGAACATGGTCGAAACTTTTCTTATAACAGCCTTCCAAATATAGTAGCCTTTTCTTTGTTATGAGCACACAGATAGCCAAAAACTCATCTGAATCACATAGAACTATAAGTATATCAATGTATAGAACGTCATGTTGTAGACATGGTAAACTTTGATCGAACCCTTGAATATTGACCGCGCCAAATTCAGAAGTATCATCTCACATATCAAATATCACCGAGCAAAGATAACAAGTGACATACTAAGTTTCAACGTACTGAATACTAAAGACAATACAAATTATGCACATAATCGCAGCACGGACCCCAATTTCTTTGCAGTGAGACTTCCTAGTGTGTCAACACCTTAATTCACGACTAAAAACTCATTTCTACAGCAATAAGGACTCGAATCGTTATTGTCGCACCCTTAAACAAAGTACATTATCCATATCAAAATGCGACGAATCAACTAAAACAAGTTAACAAAACACACACACCATCCAAGCACCGGTCCGGACAATAACCGCGCGAACGATATCAAATTCGGAACATTGAAGTAACTCTCCCCAATTCCACCAATCTCAACCACATTCCCCAATTCCACCCCACCACCACCACTAAACACCTTCTGCGCACCGTATTCACACGCAACAACATTGTTCGAATTAGAATTGCGGTGGAGTAAATTTAGGGCACGGAGTTTCAAAAAGCTCAAAACGACGTCGGATTGGAGGAGGAGAGGCGTAGCTGATTGCGAGAGCTTCCACGGCGGATTGATTAGGAACAGTGGACCGCCCGCAGGTGATAAAAACCTCGATCGGAAGAGAAAATGTCGGCGAATGTTACAGTGATTGTGATTCGATTGTAGAAATGGTGAAGCGGAGGAGAGAGAGAGAGTGAAGAAGCTTCTGGAAGAAGAAGATGAATTGGAGTGATTTTTGGGGGATTTGGAAATTAGGGTTCTGATGAGTGATTTGAAGATCGCCATTAACGACGACGTTTGAGCATTTCTTTTTAGGGTTTTAGGTTTTGCAGTTAGGAGTGAGTTTTGAACGAAGGTGAGGTTACACGTGTGGAAGTGATGGCACGTGTTGGATTGTGGCTTCTCTACATGATCATATAAACCGCTACTCTTTTTTTTTGTTAAGCTATATAAAAACGCTACTAATGCTGATATAATAGAGCAATTTGTAGAAAAACAAATTTTAAAAACAATCGCAAAGATTTTTGTCTAAATTAATTAGAGTAGAATATATGAAGTTATGAACTAGACTAGTCGACTACATAGTCTCTCTTTCTTCAAGCCTTTGGTTCTCTATTATTGGTTGCTCTATCAGGAGATTTAATGCGTCATATTGACGAAATTACATGGAGGAAATTTTCTATGAACGTGTATAAATCTTATAATTAACTAATTTTAATTTTATGCAAACACTATAATGCATGAAAATATAATAATTTAAGGGATAATATCAGTGACACTCCCGGAGTTTTAGTGAAATATCAATAACACTCCATGAGGTTTCAATAATATTAGTGACACCCACTATAACTAATTAATGTAAAAAAAATTAAAAGATCTTATCAAACGACTATTTTATCCTCAACTAGAATTTGAAAAAAATAAATCAGAAGCAAAATGTATTTCTCTCTTCTCTTTCAACTTTCTCTTTCTCTTTCATTTTCTTTTCTCTCTCCTCTTCAAATTTATCTTCCTTTCTTCACCATACTCCTACATAAGCGCACTTAAAAAATGATTAAACTACATATATTTAGATGCAATTAATAGAGATGAACGATTAGAGACCCATCTTGTAACTTTTTTTTTCTCCTTTTATTTATGAAATTGAAAGATTGACAAAAAAGAACTCAAGGTTTGGAAATGGAGAAGGGCATCTTTGAAAATCAATATCTCAAAGTCATCTCCTAAATCATCTCTGGAATTCTTTGATAGATTTTTTCATTTCTTGATGAACTGTTTCCTTAAATTTTACCCAGATGTGAAGTCAGCTTTATTTGAGGGAACTAATGTGAGCTTGTTATCAGTTATGTATTTCTTTTTTGAAGGATTGTTTATTTAACAAGCTAAGGTCAAAGTTTGCCTAAGGTAAATCAGGAACTTCACTAAAAATATTGGCTATTATCATCAATTGTCATTAAAAAAATTAATTCATGGATTTATCTGATATGTCATTGGAAACCTCAGGGGGTGTCACTGATATTATTGAAACCTCATGAGGTGTTACTGATATTTTATCAAACCTTAGGGGGTATCACTGATATTATCCCTAACTTTAAATAAGAAACTCAAGGTTGTCATGATAATTAATTGCTAGTTAGTATACATATAAAGGGAGGGGATAGGTTTGGTGGGGCGGGATCCTTTACATGCCCTCTTTTCATCCACATTTGCACATTCGTGCTCATATTGCCTAGCTATTAGAGATACACCACCACGATTCTAGCAAACATAATGATATGACTTACTTTACTTAGGAAATAAACTTGTATACACACCTGGGGGGAGGGGGGAATCAAGTCATTCGTAAATCAAGTGTTTTTTGTGAAAGTGTGATGTGTTTTACTTTTTTTGGAGAAAGAGAGAAGATTTCTCCTCTGTTATGTTTAGAGAGTGGTGTGAAAGTCTAAGTGGAAGATTAGAATGTGGTAGGGTGCGGTGCAAGTGTAGTCTGTGTGTGTATATATGTATATATATAAAGAGAGAGAGAGAGAGAGAGAGAGAGAGAGAGAGAGAGAGAGAGAGAGAGAGAGTACTTCCTTCTCTTGTGTTTTTAGAGTGGTGAAAGAGTTAGTGGAAGATGTAGAGAAATGAGAGTTAAAGAGAGTGTAAGAGTTTTGCCACGAGTGCAGAGTTGTTATTCTAAAGAAAGAAGAGAAAGCCTCTTTTTATAAGAGGTCTTGGTGTGTGCATGAGTTACAAGTGTAGAGAGTGTGGTGCTACTTGTTACATGGTATGTATATATGTTACAAATGTTGATTAGGTGAACGACAAGTGCTATGAGAGAGGCGGAAAGAGTTTGGAGGGGGGGGGGGGGGGGGGATTGGGATAGTAAAGACAAGGTTTACCCTGTAATTGTCATGTATTGGTGTACGTTTAATTTAGCTTTATAACAATTTAATGAATAATGTTAGTTATAAATAAAGGGCCGTGTATCGAAACATTGTATCTATATTTCTCTTGAGAAAACATACGTGATCACGTATATGTTATGATTTTTGTACGATTAGATTCTCCTTGCAACAGTCATGTGTTCCATGGCACCTAAGATCGTTATGCTCATCCTATTGGCCAAAGATCATTTGAATTATGGGTCTTGCTAATGGGTGTTTATGCCAAACCATCACGTACCCAAGTGATAATACGGAGCTCCCTCAACAAAACAATGAATGGGTCTTTTTATGTAGCTGTGTATATTCAAGACATCAAGTATAAAGTTGATGAATTGGCTCAACTTGACAAATCCATTGACGATGGAGACCTCTGCACTTACAGTATCAACGACTTCACATGTAATACAGTAAGTAATATTGCAGCTACCATTCGTGACAAACTGATCCCCTATGCTGAAGTGTTTGATGCTTTCACTGTGGAAGAAACCTACCGTACTTGTTTCCAAGAGGAACCCTATCTCTCGTTGTCATAGCTCAAACAACTTTCCAATAAGAATGTGACAGTCTAATCGCCCTCTTAATAGCACTAATAATGATGACCCAACTCTGGAGATTGTAGGAATAAGGATGCAATAGGAATAACAAACCGCAAACATGTCGATCAAGGTAAATTGGCAAACCTCAAACATGTATCATTCCCAATGTTTTGAAAATCGGACCGGTCATCGAACCGATAACCTTACTAGTTACAGGTTCAACTTATCGGTTAAACCACTCGGCGTACCGATATAGGTGTATATCAAGAAAAATTCTATGAACTCATCCTGCATATCAAAATATTGAATCATAAACAACACATATATATCAATGATCACATAACAACATATCCAATTGCGAGTTCTTGCATCTCCACTCAAAAAACAAAAAAAAAAAAGAAAAGAATGCAAGAGCCTAAAGAATTATTTTCTTTCTTTTCCAAATTACGTGCCAGATGAATTTGAATTTTGAAGATTTAAGGTGGTAAGACTATACATATGTATATCGAAAGGCTGATCCAACACCTCTTCTCAAATTTAATTTAATATTCCAAAAGGAGTTTGATTAGAACAAACATTGTAAATTTTCGCGTATAATTTTTTTAAATATATTCTTATTTTTCATAAAAAAAAAAGTTATAAATAGCAAATAAAGAGATCACCACTCACTTTCTTGTAAATAATAAATAATGAAAAACTCTCTCTCATTTTTTTCCTACTTTTATGATAAATGTGTTGTATACACCGCTCATCACATTTATTGTTAGTTAATTGTTCACAAAGCACTTCAAAATTCATCTGTTATACACCCAATTGTCATACTTCCACTTTCACAGTGCCTTAATCAACACATTGATCCGTTTTAGTGTTTGCCTAGTCCGGAGGCGTGCCTTAGTTGCGATTTCTTACACACTGGCGGCAGTCCCGTTTCTTCTTCTTCTTTTTTCCCTTTCCTTCTTTATTCTATTTTCTTGCAGCTGAGATTTCTGTAATTTGTGATGTTGTTCGTGGGTTTAGGGCAGAACTTTAGGGGCAAAGTCGTATTATTACTTAATTATTATTCGAAAAATGCCACCGATTCAACCAGCAGTTCGGTTCACTGGTTGAACCCAATTGAACCGATAAAATCACCTATTTGGCCCGTTTTGAAGAGAGGTTGGTTTCGCCCCTTCCTCTGGACCGGACTAACAACCGGTTAGCCGATTAAATCGGTCAAGTCGACTGGTCCGATCCGATTTTCAAAGCATAGATCATTCCTCACCCAATTTCGCACATGTTACTTGTTAACTATGTGGGAAGCATGTTTATGTTACCTGAAATGATGTGAACTCCATCTTCTGCCACACTCATCATGAATATGGTCGTTCACTTGCTCTGAATTGTCAGTCACCTGACGTGCACTTTCAGTCACCTCGTTCAACCCATCATGCCCACAACCAACACTAATACCCTGAATTGTGGTGAGTTGATTATGAGATCTCTCGTAACATCACGGTTGATCTCACTAATCTCACGTTTCACTCTGAATATGATGGTATTGATGAAGTTCAAGTGGCTAGTGGAAATGGTATGACTATCACTCATTATTTGCTACTCAACATCATGTATAAGGGGCTAAGTCCATCTCCTCATCAATAGTGCACCACAACTCTAAGATTCGTAACTTTAACACTATGAGTGATCCTCACTCAAATTGCCAAGTTGTTAGAGATTTACAATAACTTGTATTGACGTGACTTGAAACTGGCTTTGTGGTTAATAAAATTGCACAATATATCTCCACACCGCTTGAAGAGCACCAGAGCATTTAAATAGATATCTGATTACCTCAAGGGTACTATCAATCACGATGTACTTCTCTGGTGCCTTAAATTTCTCACATTGAATGGATATTCTGTTGCTGATTGGACTGACGACCCTAATGATCGTTACTTGACTAGTAATGCTATATCATCATTTTGGGTGATAATCTCTTTTTTTGTTGCTCGCTCATCCACTAAGGCTCAATACCGAGCGATCACCACTGCCACTTCCAGACTATATTAATATTCAAAACCTCTTCATGGAGTTGGAAGTAATTGTTTGTTCCAAGCCAACTGTCCGCTGTGATAATATTGGTGTCACCAAACTCTGTTAATTTATTTTTATAATTGCAATTTATTTTAATAAATTACTTAAGTGATCTTCTGAACCTTTGCAACACTTGAGTTTTAACCTTTCGGAAGAGTCATGTCTCATGACCGTTGATGGACGGTTGTGGAGTTTTGACTATATAATACATGTTTTGGTCCCCAAGTTCATTCATGACAATATACTCTCATTAAGAATAAACTCATACACGATCTTTGAGGAAGAGAGATAAAAGAACAAAATTTGGAAGGCCAAAACGTAGACAAAATCACAACGTTTTCAAAGCTTTGAATTCAGTCAACAATGACAAAAGGTACGCCGATCTTTGCTTCCACTTTTGAGTGATTATATATGGTGTTTTAATCATGTTATAGTCTAACAAACTCTCATTAGATCTTGTTATGCATTCTTGCATGAAACAAATGGCTATCGACGTTCACTTTATTCTGGGTGTCATTGCGAAAGGATTCATAACAATTTTGCATATCAATACTCGATATCAATTGATTATACTTCTCACTAAAACACTACGTCACTCTTGGTTATTCTTTTTATGGCAAAAAATTGGCATCGTTGATGGGATGATATTTTGCAAGGCGTATTAGAGATACACTATCGCGACTCAAATAAACCGATTGATATGACTTACTTCTATTTTAGGAGAGCAATTATTTGTACACGTCTCTTGTTTCCTTTATTTATATTTCCTGGAAAATTCTTCCCTACCCCGTGGGCATTGCCCTGTGTCCACATAGGCAGATGATGTGGCGCAATTTATTCCCACAATCTCCACTTTCTCTTGGCAGCTAAACAATCTCCAATCTTCAAAGTAGGGACCACAGTTAAATGAAAAATTTCTCATATCTTACTCAAATCTCAAACACAGCTATGTGGTAACAAGAAAATTTATGATTTACTTCAACAATTGAAAAGTTTATCTCGTCTTCCATAAGTCTCAAACACAACTATGTGGTAGGAGAAAATTTGTGGTAGGAAAAAATTGAAAGACTTTAACTGCATTCTCCAAATGCGATTTCGCTTAATTCTTTTTCCTTCATCTTTTGCTAAAAATTTTAATTTTAAGAAATAAGAACACATAAAACTTTATAAAGTTTCCAAAAATCGAATATTAAATTTACTTGATCTTATATGTTGGTTAGAAAAGATTTTTTATGTTAAACTAAAGGAATACAGATTTTCAATATGAACACATTTCGTTACAGAAAATATAAAAAAAATATGAATCTAGAGGCAAGTTACATAGTAATCGTTAACAATTGCTTACGAAACAGATGACCCTCTCAAATTCATCTCCATTGTGTACTTTGTAAATAATTAGTTTATATTTTTTTTTGTTGAACATAATTAGTTTATATTGACACTTTAGCAAAAATAGAAAAAAATTGATGGCAATGGAGTTGAAATGTACATGCCTCTATTCTTGTCGGCATTCGTCGAGCTATTAAAAAAAATATTATTGGGAATTTTTTTCACAAATTATTTATTTGTCAAAATTTAGAATTTTGTGTTTTTAGCTATGGTTATTATAAGTTTATAACACAATTAGAATTGACATTAGGAACTTGAATCAAGATGGAGTATAGTTAGGCTACGTGTCTTGTTTAAGAGATTATTTAGATGTTTAGAGAAAGTGGGAATTATGGGAATAAATTGTGCCATATTATCTGTCTATGTGGACACAGAACAATGCTCAAAGGGTAGGGAAAAATTTCCCACTTTCCTTGTACTTAAGCTAACTCGAATCTTAGAATTTATTATAGAGCTAATAGCAAAATCATACCACGAATTGTAAGCTTTTTGCGGATTACACCGCAAATTGTAGTTACAAGCAAAATACACCTCCAATTGTGACATTTTCTGCAAGTTGCCCCACAATGTGTGTTTGTAGGTTTTTTAGAGGGTATTTTTGTCATTTCAATTTTTACTAAATGAAATTTTGTAATTTACACCTCAAATACAAACGTGTCTTTAATCCTAAATTTTTCTTATGAAAAAAAAATGTCACAGCACTTGAATTAAGGAAAATAGGAACAGAACGATTCAACACTTGAAGGAAAAAGATGAGTCATAGGGTTTAGGATTTAAGGCAGTAAAAACAGTAAGAATAAATACTTATGATTTTTGCTAATAAACAATAAGAATGATTAATTATTAAACTCTCAAGAACACTTCCCCAAATTTTTCTATCCTCACAATTTAGATCAATAACTTTCCGCAGTAATTCTCCGCTTTGAAAGTCAGGTAATATTCTTTCCCACAACCAATTCTACATTCTTTATCCGATTGTGAATTACTTTTGAAAGATGTAGGAATTTTTGTTTTTTGGCAGTGTAAACAGATGAATTACGAAGCTCAATCGTTCTGTTTCATTTTTTCTTCAACTGCTGGTTGCTTTGACTTTTTTTTTCTTAAACGTGTTCCTAAAAAATTGTTAGGATTAAAGACACGATTTTATTTTGGGTGTAAATTGCAATTTAATAAAAATAGAAATGACGAAAATATCCTCTGAAAAACTTACAAATACACATTGTGGTGCAACTTGCAAAAATATTACAATTCGTGGTGTATTTTGCTTGCAGTTACAATTTGCGGTGTAATCTGCAAAATACTTAAAATTCGTGGTATGATTCTGCAATTGGCTCATTTATTATATATACTTTGTACATTGAGCTATTAATTTAAAGATATCCTTCACTACCCATCTAACTCATTTTTCTATTCAATTGTGCCTACACCCTTTTTGATGCGATCAACTTCATTTTTTACTCTATCTCTTTTTATACTGGAAATTCAATGTAAGATGCGTATTTCAATTACGCTTTTTGGTAAACACCAAAAATGGAAAATCAATAAGAAAAATGTTTTGGATTCCTTTAGCTTTTTGATGTGCTTCATTGTATGAAGTTAAAAGTAAACTTGCAAGGTCTCGTAAAGTTGGGTGTCACCTCTTTTGCACCCGATGAGTTACAAAAAAATAAAGCTTATCTAATCTACCATCCAGGGGCGGACCTAAGTAGTGGGCTAGGGTGGGCTGGAGCCCGGAATCAAATTTTGGCCCAAATCTAATAGGTATGCATATGTAATTGTGTAGTCCACTTTAAAAAATATTATTGAGATAATATGAAGGTCCAAATGAGTTTACCCAACAAAACAATTATACTTTGGGCCAAATAAACCCACATCCTAACCAAATTAAAAAAACAACTCAATCCACTAAATTATCCATGTACAATTTCATTATCATTTTTTGTTATTTTCCATCAAATCGATAAATGATGTCTATTGTGCATACAAATCCTAGTGATCTTTTGAATATACATCAAAATTAAGTTTTATTTTATCTTATAATTTTTTTTTTAGTTGAAATTGATTGAGAGAGTATGAGAGTGAGATTAATATAATCTTTTTTTATGCACCTAAGGTGTTTGTTGGATATTATTTGTTTCGATAATTTAGATGTTTAATGGATTCTAAGCAAAAAACTTAAAAAACTATTATATGTCTTGGTTGATGGATTAAGGTAGTAACCAATGCATATTCTTCATTCTAATTTAATACATTTAATATTTTTATTTTTAATATTTATTTTAAATAATTTACTTAATTGAAAAATAGCCCGGGGTGGAAAAAAATCCTAGTTCCGCCCCTGCTACCATCGTTAGTTTTTTGTGCATTATTTCTAAAAGGCTCTCAAAATGATCGGAACACGATAAAAAAATGCTCCATATATTTGGTACTACAAATGTGTCTTATAGATGGAAAAGAGGTTTCAATGGTTAGTAGTATGGATATAGTGACAATTAATTACAAATTCCATTACCAAGCTAAATTTTTAGTTTAATCATTTAATCCTCAAAAAAGTTACCTAATTCTTTTCTCATTTAAACATTAAAAGAGGTTAAATGAGTACATGTTCAAACAACAAACCAATTTATGGAATGGAGTAGGGGTCCTTCCTTCTAAATTCAACATCATTAGCTGTCTGAGATGGTAACAGCTAGTCAACTGTATATAATTATTCCAAAGTACTCATTGGAAGATTAATGCTTTAGCTGTCATAAGTTGTGGATGTGCATCTTCATTAAAATGATCTAAATGTACGTGGCATATGACAATTAAAAAAGTTCAAGTTCCATTTTAATTATATACTCAACAAAAAAGAAATTGTTCAAAAACTTGATATGCAATTTAATATCCCATCCTCCAACTTACTAGAAAAATCTCTCAAATCCAACGTGGTATGTTGTCATTAAGCTGCCCCGAGAAGTAGTTGCTCCCATGATAACTAGTCTCATTTTAATCTCCTTAAAATCTTCATTCAATTCAATCTAAATAAATATTTTCAACTGCATTTCTCTAAGCCAATCTGTATATCATTAAAAAACTCATAAATTATTGTTAGTCATTTTTCAAGTTCACCTCTGATGGATCATCAGATATAAGTTTAAGGTTATAAAAAAAAATAGAGCAAAACTGTCTAGAGGAAGCTTAGTTTTGTGATGATTTTGGAACAAAAGAAGGAGAGTTGAGTTTGCAGTATACTCAAAAGGGAGTAAAGAAGATTGAAGATATGAGTATTCTGTCTTGTTGCAGGGTACAAAGAAGTGAAACAATGAGGAAATTGTCACTAAAAAGTTCGAAAAGTTCTGTTAAAGAAAGTAAAAGATCAAAGAAATCTGATGATGCAGAGGCATCATCCACAGTTTCCAGAAGTATATCGATGAATGCTGGTTAGAACATAGAATCCAGAATATATGTCTGCTCTATTTACCATGTTGTTTTGTTTGTACAAGGAAAAAGATTGTCCTTTTGCATGAATGTTTTCATTTGATATTTTAACTTCTTTTCATGAATATTTCTGAATTCATTGAATTGTAATCATAATCTGGTTTTATTTTCCTACTATAATAAAACAGGCAGTAACAGACAAAGGATAATTGCAGAAGATATACTTAGGCAAGGTGGGAGAGTTCCGGCCGAGGTGTTCACATTCCGTGAACTGGCGAACGCCACTGAGAACTTCAAGTCTGAACTGCTAGTGGGTGAAGGAGGATTTGGAAGGGTATACAAAGGATACCTCAAAAAAACAAATCAGGTATGCGTCACTCTCTCTTTTGTTTTTTATCTGAAAATTGCATTAAAGATTACTCTTTTACAGCTGCATTTTACACCATCTAGTTTGCAGGTTGTTGCAGTGAAGCAACTCGACAGAAATGGGGTTCAAGGGAACAGAGAATTCTCCGCAGAAGTCCTGACGTTGAGCCTGGTTCACCACCCGAACCTCGTGAATTTAGTAGGATACTGTGCTGATGGCCATCAAAGAATATTGGTTTATGAGTATATGAGTAATGGATCTTTAGAAAATCACCTACTTGGTAAGCTTTCTATACGCAAGTTTTTGCGCTTGTTGGAGTTAATATTTAAATGTTGCTATGTATTTTGTTTATTGTGTTTTTTTGCAACAAAGATAACATTTTTCTTCTTCTAATTGTCAGATCTGCCTCCAAATATGAAGCCCTTGGATTGGTACACAAGGATGCATATAGCAAAATGTGCGGCTCAAGGATTAGAGCATTTGCATGACGTAGCAAATCCTCCAATCATATACCGAGATTTCAAGACATCCAACATATTATTGGATGAGAATTTCAATCCTAAGCTGTCTGATTTCGGACTTGCTAAGTTAGGTCCAACAGGCGGACAAGATCATGTCTCGACAAGAGTGATGGGAACGTATGGCTACTGCGCGCCAGAGTATGCACAGACAGGCCAGTTGACAACAAAATCTGATGTCTATAGTTTCGGTGTAGTTTTACTAGAGATTATTACAGGAAGAAGAGTAATTGACAGCACAAAACCACCCGAAGAGGAGAATCTAGTTGCTTGGGTTAGTTAATGTTTATACAAATCTTACGAACATTATATTATAATATGCTAACCAAATACGGACGTTACAGACCTAAATTGTTTGATTTTCACTGTCTTAATATTCAGGCGGAACCACTTTTCAAGGACAGAAGAAAGTTTACATTAATGGCTGACCCGTTGCTCGAGGGAAAGTACCCGATAAAGGGTTTGTATCAAGCACTTGCCGTTGCAGCTATGTGTCTGCAAGGGGAAGCGAGCACACGGCCCCTGATTGGAGATGTCGTCACTGCGCTTGAATATTTATCCATCAGGACAGATGAAGTTACCTCTGCATCAGACTTGTAATAAAAAGTAGAACAGGATAAATAGATTTTGGTGAAGCTGTTTAAGAACTGAATCTAGAGTTCTTTGAGGTTAAACACATTGCTTCTCATGCTCACCAATAGACTATCAGTGTTTTCTTGTTGCTGCATTGTCATTCTATCCAGTTCCATGTAAAGGAAGAACAATTGTGTAAGTGTGTGAATTAAGTTAAGCCATCCAGATTCATTTAATTTTGTATATTGAATCAGAATAAAAAACTTTAGAATTTCCAGTTCTCTACAAACTACATTAATCACTATGAACCATACATGAAAAATAGCATGAAATTAAATTTGAATTCTATAGACTAATACTCTTTAAAACACATAACTCTCTTGTTCTCCTCTTTGTTTAAAAGAATTTCAGATTACTGTTCTGGCCGTAGAATCTATCCGGATAGGTAGTAAATTTACCAGAACTAATAAAAAAGAATAAAGAAAAAGAAAGTTCATGCGATTCGGGAACAAGGGATTTCGCTTTGCAATGTTTCTCAAAGCATCTGAGCACTTCTCAAGAAAATTGCAGGTATGATCTGTTTGATGGGATTACTCCAAGAAAAAACATATTCTTTATCCTAATACCATGATTGAGACTCGAATCTCTTTGAATCTTCTCTGAGATTACGATAACTGTACCCTGGAATCTCATTCATCCCCTTGTTATCTGCAACGTCCACCATAGAGCAAATTCCTGGCAGATTAATCCCTCTCTTCCTTCTCTTGTTTTTTCTCCAAGGCACCATAAAAAACCTTAAACTATGCCAAGAATCACGCTTCGCAGATACCGTTTCTTCAGAGTTTCTCTCGACGTTCATGCAACTCTCGACACGTTCCACTTCAAGTCTTCTGAAATACTCAATCTCTCTCTGAAGAAGTGATCCCACCGTGCCGCAAGTTCCAATCTCCACAGGAACAACCATCTTTTTTTTTACCACTTTGGTTTGTAAGAAAATGAAGGAGAACAGATGCTTGAAAAGCTATATGATGAATATTTGTTACAGTGTGTTCAACTGTTCATTGACATGCTTTCTTTAAAAGTTGACAGCTTTGAGGATTTTGCATTGATGGTATCTGTGTTTGTTAGAGATGAAGTGAAGGTTCATCATTTGTGCCAGCAAACTTGTTGCCAAGATGTGAAAGTTTTTATTAAGGAACTTAATTTACCTTCCTCTTTTGACATTCTCTTTGGTTTTGCATTTGCATTATGATTACAATGTCAATCAAATAATTATGTTTTTGCCAGAAAAAAAGGCTAAATAAGCGCCAATCAGTCCTGTTTTAGTTGAATTTAGCATCCAAACATGCAAAAAGTTATGCATGTGTGTATTATTGGCTTTGAATAATTTAGGGATAATTTCGTCGAGGCTCCATCAACTTTGGTTTAATTGCAAAAATTTCTCTTAAGGCTTGAAGTATTAACACTTGACATTCCCTTGAAGTTTTGAAAAACATAAAAAATAAGAGTTTCATCTGTAATCTTTATTAGACAGTGGTTTAGGAGAAGTTTAACTGTAATGTTTCTTTAAGTTATTTAATCTTGACGAGTATATCTGTCCTTATTCAAGCAGTGTAAGAAGCTTTTGTAATTAAGATGACATTTAAATATGGATTTATTCAAACCCCTTTTTGTTTTTAGTGGAGGCATCATGAGTATCATTAGATAATTAGCTTTGTAGATTAGTCAATTCGAGGCCCAAAGACTAGTTATTTTTCTTCGTTTGTAATTATTATGTGGTGAATATAAGTAATAACCATTCTCATCCAAATGCAAAAGAACAAAAAACCGAAAAAAAGAAAAGAAAAAAAAAAAAAACAGAAAGAACCTGAAATTGAAGTACCTAAGAGAAACTAGTGCAACATATCATAGTGATTTTGCCTTCTGATGGCATAATTGTGCTGAGGGTTACTACACTATCTTCTTTCCCATTCCAAAATTTCATGAGAATCTCCCTCCTTAAGATAATTAGGGAGAATATGAGAAGCTTGTCAAAGAACACTTCGATCAAGCACAACACGTAAAGAATTACTTAATCGTGAAGATTTTGAGCTCAAAGTATTGGAGCAAAAAGGCCTCGTGCAAGAGAAAAATTGAGGTCATGCATCATAAATCAAAGGGAAATTGCGGCAAAACCCCAATCAATGGTGCTTTGGCATTGTGCCCCTAACCTATAAAAATGTGCGAGATGATCCTCAACCTATTGATTTTTGCACAATTTTTCTCCTTGAACTATTGAGCAATCACTCATTTTGATTTGATATTCCTCCAAAACTCCCAAATAGTTTTGAAATCTTGTATGCGACCTCCTTATGGTTTGTTCATTTTATAAAACCCACATTTTAGTTTTATAAACTTTGCTCAAAATCTTCTTTTTATGAAACTACGAAGGGATGTTTTAGAGAGTATATGAAACTACAAATGGGGTTTTAGATAATTAAAAAAACCACAAGGGGGTTTAGTGCATGATTTTGAAACAATTGGGGAGTTTTGGAGAGATATTAGGCATATCGCACAAATCGACAAGTTCGGGGCACATTACAAATGCCCCCATAGGTTTGGGGTTTGCCGCAATTTTCTCTCGATCAAAACATAAATACAAAAACTAATGAAAGACTGTGCTCAACCAAATTTCTTTTGGTATTGACTAATAAAACATTGGCAAGAACAAAGCATAGTTGTTCCTCCCTCTATACTCTTCCTCTTTTATTCATACAACTTTCCTTCTATTTCTTTTCCTTTGTCACTGTCTAAACTCTACTTCTCTACTTTTGCTATACAAACTTTTTCTCATAATATTATCTACCAACTATGTAAGATGATGTAAAGAAGGGGATGACGAATGGATACCTCAGCCACGCAAAATTGCAATAGCACGACAGATCGGTAGCCACACTTGCATCCCCTCCTCACCCCACCCCCATCCCCCAGGGGTGGGTTTGCTAAAAATGCTACAATACGTCGGGAAGGTGGCAAGAAAATCTCAGGCCTCTGTGTGATTTAAGAGCCTTTTTTAAAGCAACGTCCACTCTCCCACCACCCTGAAACAATGAATCGTAAAGCTCGACCACAAACTGAGACATTTCCTTCTCATCGTCGTCCATGAAGGATGTCGATTGTTCTACGTTTTTTTCATATTCATTATCTTCCCAATCACTTGCAGGACTAGTAGGTTCAGCATATTCATCGTCTTCTTCTCCTTCTTCATCTCCAATTTCGAACCTCCCAAACTCGAAAGTACTGAAATCACCGGACCCAAAAAATGATGTTATATTTATATCTTCAGGCTCAGAAGAAGGGCAAACGACAGCTTTAGCACCGGAATCTAGAAACGCTTTAGTCATAGCATAAGTAGGCCCGTATATTCCTGTGAACATAATAATCCTGTCTCTCCAAGCTCCAGTCTGGAAAGTTCAGTGGGATATAGAGATCAGTTTCACCAAAAGATTAAGGCAAACGAATTTAATAGCCTATTATTTGATAAAGTATAAGAAGATAGAAAAACTGGAATCTTAGGGGAAAACTTTCTAACATATGTACAACAGTACAAGTAACAATATCTTTTTCTAACTTTTAGATTACTCGATACGACATAATGGGAACCCACTCCTCAATGATTTCTGAAACAGAAGCAGCGAAAATGGGGAAAACTGAAGGAGAGAGATCAATTTAAGAAGACAGAGAGAAGTTCAGATTTTCATAAAAAAGTATAGCAACAAAAAGTAAAGTATATAGGATTATAGATACAGATTGAAAAATCAACATCGACGGTAGACGAGTTCTTCCCAGAATATCATCAACTACACTTTTATCACTAGCCCAGTCCCCCCCCCCCCCCCCACCCACCCACCCCGCCCCCCCCCACCCACCCCTCCCCCCCCAAAAAAAAAAAAAAAAAACGCCAGCTAGTTTGTAAGCCTTTAGCTCAGATGCTAAGACTTATGCTTCCCAAGGAGAAGACCCATTAAGTGTTAATCAAATGCGTTAGTGGAAAAAAATGTATACTTATATAACCTCCAATTCTTACAGAACTATACTGGTAGTACGACATAGTCTAGATCATTTCTTTACAATTTTCACATAATTAGTGTTAACCAAGCCATATTTTTACGTATCCTGAAGGGCATACCATGCAGCGGACGTCTTCTGGTGTCAGATGTAAGGAAGGAACTGTTCTGCGGAACATGTAAGCACCGATCTCTTGATCATCTTCCAGGACCTACAAAAGACAACAACAATATTTTTTCCCAGTCTGATGAATTTAAATATAGATGTGTAATACCTGTGTTTGACGTCCTATATATTTGTGGACAACACCACCAATTTGAAAGTAGGGCCTAAATGCCACGAGTTTACCAATACTTGAGACGTTGGTAAGTATTGATGCATACTCTCTCCTCCTGCCTTTCGTCGTTGATAACAAGCCGTATTTAACATTCTGCAGAAACTTATCTGCCAATTCACCAGGTTCAGCAACCACAAAGACATCATTCTGCCAACTAAAGGAAAAGAACAAACTTACAAATGATAATCAAGATCGTCGATTTTGCAAGATATGGGAAAGCAAAGATGGGGAAAATGTCAGACCTTAAAATGGAGCCGCACGTATCATTTTGCAGCGCCAAATGAATTACTCCAACCTGGGGGGATTTCTGTATTTTCTCATGCAAACTTTGGAGAGGTACAGAAAGCTGTCTGCGTTTAGGAGGAGAGTCGGCAGTTGAGGGAGTTGTTCTTGCAGTATGAAATCCATCTACATTTAAATGTGGCATTGAATCAATTCTACCAAATCGATGGAGGCCAATGTCAGGACTATAAAGCTGGGGAGTTGATGGGAAACTTCCAGTAAACAAAGATGCACCAAATGGTGATGGAGATCCAAGACCTGCCTTAATGGTCCCTGATTCCACTTTAGTAATACTTAATCTTATCCCATTACTAGCACAATATGTCTCAAGTGCACGAATATGGAAAAAAGATCTTCCAGAATCTGGACTACTGGAAGCATCAACAAGAAGCACACCACGCCTCCAGCCCAAGAAGGGGCGATTTTCATTAGAACCTGCCAAAAGAAATCAGAGTCTCGGCCTTAGATGAAAAGACCATTGACGCTACAGGAGGTTTTAAGATGAATTTCGAGTTGTAAGATTCTTCGAACCTTTAGCTTTGAGCTGCTGAGACTTCAAATTATCTGAATATTTCTCATCATTTTCACTCTCCAGCAATCTTTCAATTAAATTCTTGAAATGAATAGTGTTATTCTGGATGAATTCATCAGTGGCATGCTCAAACTTTAGCCAGATAGCTGGATCAGTTTCATCCAGCTCCATACCACAAAGTTCATCAACTGTATAAGCAATAAAAACCATTTAAACTGCAAAACATATTAAGGTAGATATTGCAGTTCACATAAAATTAGAGCCAAAAAACAGCATCCTTATTGTAGTGATACCAGGTGTAATTTGCTAATTCTATGAACTCAGGAAAACATCTAACAGCAGTTTCTTGGAGAAAAAGTCACTCGAGTTAGATAAGACCTGTAAGAAACTACGAAGAATTGCATAAAACTAAAGTGAATATTTATTCACTTCTTGGTATTCAAATACTTCTTTTCTTTTATAAAATTTAAACAAAAACATTTATAGTGAGAAGTAATAGAAATGCTAGACTTCTTTTTTTAGTAATAATCTATTAACATATAATAATTATACTATTTTAAAAATTATTAAACAATAATGAACGAGAAAACATTATCCCCTGATATACCCAAGAATAACATAGAATTCAAGAACTAAAAGAAAAGAGGACTGGGGAAAAAATGGATAAATTTGGGTTTTTTTTTTTTGGTCAAGTTACATAATCTGGAAAAGCACTGTCCCTCCCATTAGTAGCGAGTGCAAAAATCAGATGAACAGGTGCTTTTGTGCAGAGAATCTTCTAACACAAGAGAGTTCTACACAATTAAATTTACAAAAAGGAGTTTTGAGCAAGTCCTATAAGAACATAATAAAAAGGAAATCACCTGGATCAAACCGGAAATAGTTTACATCAGGAAGCATAGGAAGTAATGTACATAAAGCTTCCTCCACACGGTCAACAGAGCACGCACTCTCAATCAACACTTGTCCAGTATCAAAATAACGCCAACCTCCCTTGCGAACCTAATGCAAATATAATTTAGGCTGTCAATCACCAACCAAAATGGACCAAAAACAATAGAAACTTATTAGGATGAGCTGAGCTAATGGATTTTAAAACTCGATTTTGTATGCTTAAAGAATTCACAGACTTCAACAGCTGACTACAATACAGACGCTTCAAGCTGAGCACTGTTGTGAGAGCTCATATATCTAATCCCAAGAAGCCCAAATCAAATGTTCACTGCACAGGATATTATACATAATAATTGATGATCCTAACAAAATTAACAATTTCTAATATAGACTACTTAGTTTTCAATTCTGACAGAAGTGGGTAATTCCATACACAAACTTACACACTTCTTCAGATGTTAGCAGAATGACGAATCAACCCCAATCTGAATGGCCAAAATACCATATGTTATCTCTCCATCCAGCCATAAAAAAGTTTATCCATCCCCTCCACTCAGCACAATTGCATTACTAATCAGTATAACTAACTTAGTTTCTAGGATTCTGAAGCACCAACCACACCATGTTCAAAAGGACTAAGATAGAGAAGGAATTAAAAAGAAAGACTCAACATTTGAAAGAGATGGAGGCGGAGATTACATGATCATTATGAGATGCCTGAGAACTATATCATACAGAAAATAAATACGATAAGAGTCCTTGATACCTTCGTTGGAACAGATCCACTGCCAACTGAAACTACGCAATCAATTTTAGCGTCAGGCCACAGTAGTTGTGCTTCTCGTATTGCGAAAATAGTAGGATTATTGGCGACAATAGCTCCATCTTGCCAGCGATGCACACCTGTATCACACGAGCTTTATAGAAGAAGGATGCTTGAACAGTTTACAGGTGACAACCATCTTCAATGGTGAATAAGAATACATGGAAATTGGAGTAATGCACCATTAATATTAAATAAAGTACCATCATAGAAATCATCTAGATAATATGGAGCAGCAGATGATGCCCTTATAGCTTGCCATATGTGATGCTTACAACTACCGATGAACGCATTGCGTGTATACCCAACCTGAGCTCCAATGGTCACTGCTCCCTGCTTGATATTTGCCAAGTTTTCAGAAACTGCAGTAGATATCTCTGGTGTTCCAGCAGGATACTGTAATTCAGAAGAAAACAAAAAAAATTACAATCATTTGACACCAAAAAGGCAATTAAAATAATTCTGTCAATTTGACAAAGATTTACATATCCAAGCCGGATAGAGATTGTAGCAAAAAACCTGGTAGTTTCGAAATATAAATGGCTGAGCTGGAGCAACGCTGACAAGAGTCGATACGACAAAAACTTTGGGAATCCTTTTAGCAGCTGATTCTATTAGGAGATCTCCATCGTCATCAGCACATAATTCCTTCAGCAGTCTCTCAAACTGCTCTGCACTGTGCTGAAAAGAGATGCACGTAGCTCTTTAATCTCATGACATAGATAACTTTCAGAAAGACATTAAATTGTTTTTAGGGAAAAATTCAAAGATGGTTCAAAATGCAGAACTAGGTACGACATGATTTGCGTGGATTAAAATTTCGTTTCGAACTTGAGTTTCGGATTTTAAAAAATCAGACACTTTTCGGGATGTTTCAGAAACATTTCGAAACTATCAGACAAAAACTACAAAAACGAAAGACAAAAATACAATGAAATATAGATGAAAATTAACAAACATGGCAAATGTGGTCACAATATGCAAGAATAATGTTGGAACTCCAAAAGATCAAATTAGCTGCCTTAGAGATAATTTTGTCATTAGAAAGGATGATTGTAAAATCATTATTTGAAGTCATACCTAAAACCCTTGACACCAGAATTTCTTTTTATTTTGTTGCACTTGTCAACTTTTTCTTAAGGAAAGTGATTAATTGAAGAAATATATTTATGAAAATTGAGTGATACCATGATAGAATTTGAAGCCCATTTGTTTCTCCCCTTAAAATGCCTTATTAAGTGGAGATGGAACTTCTTTTTATAAATATAAGCCTAGACTCTTTTCCAAGCGATGTGGGACATTTCTTAACACGCCCCCTCACGTGTGGGCCGGTATTAACTTTGGTCCCATCACGTGGGTAGGTCGCAAGCCCATCATACGTCTTGGGTAGGCTCTGATACCATGATAGCATTTGAAGCCCATTTGTCACCTGATGGTGCTAAACATTTGAAAGCCACGTGTTGCTGAGCACTATCTCAGAAAATAAAAGACTCATCGTTCATCTCAAAGCTCATCTCTGTCACCTGCTCGCTCTGATTACTACTAGCCATGGTACTTTATAAATGTGAAGCTTTTTTTTTTTTTCATATGCTTTAATTGAAAATTTTGAAAGTTGATCAAGTAAAATTCACCCTTTTATTGTCTATTCCGCCACCTGTGTCCAACTCTAGATCATGAATACTTGAATGTCATGCAAGACCAACGGTGTTTCGCTAACAATGACGAAACTTTCATAGACTCGATATTTTTCGTAAGAAACCTAAGAAACTAGGTGAGTTTCGTGGAAAACTTTCAATTTCCGTTTTTGTTTCGGCCTGTTCAAAAACAGAAATTTTTCGGTTGTTTTGGCCGAAACATTTCGAGATTAGAACCATGATGATGTGAATATGAAAGAAGACAAAAACATGGAATATGCAAGAGATAACTGGAAATTTACTTGGTAAAATAAAATAAAAAAATCTGTTATCTTTCTAATACTAGGCTTTATAATTATTGAAGAACATAATATCTATAAAGAGAGAAAAAGTAAAGATAGAGCAAACATAGCAGTATGATATACTTTAGACCCATGTACAACAACACGGAAACTCTGTGATGAGCTCTTGTAGAGTTGATCCAACTTGTCCCTCCATGTTGCTGCTTCATTGTCCTTTGTAACAGGTTCAGCAAACACAACTTTGCCTTGAAATGGAATAAGAGTAAATTATAGACGAAGAAACTTAAGACATAAAAACCAGGAGGATAAGGTTCTTCATCAAAGCATAAAACTCACCAAGTTCTTTGTATACTTGTTCGCACTTGTCCAAGGACATCATTTTGATTCCAAGAGCAACAGCGAGCATACCACCGGTAGATGTTCCACAAATAAGGTCAAAGAGCTCATGGATCTGCTTTCCAGTACCCTTCTCAATTTGTTTTAGCATTTTTACAGTTGCCAGTCCTTTCATGCCGCCACCATCCATTGTCAGTATGCGCAAGCCTCGCTTTGGAACCTGTCTTCCCTTAATAGCACGGCGCAGAATCTCATTCTCCCCTAAGATCACATAATACATGTTTTAAGTATGATAAACTCGCCCAATAGCTGATGATATGTAAGATGACATTTAAAATCTGACCTAATATTGCCAGAGCACGGGCCGCAGCTTTACTCACACGTCCATCAGATGCAACTGTCAGCCTCAGCAGAAGTTCCCGCAGACTTTCAGAAGTGACCAAGGTACGGCGGTTTTCCAGACAGAATGATAAGTTTCCAATGGCCAATAATGCTAGTCTTTGCACCTAGAAGAGATAAACCTTAGTTTTGAGTATAAACAGAGCTAGAAAGACAAATTAACAATTTCATAAAGGACGAAGCACAAGAGCTTGCCTCTGGATTTCTTTGGGCACACAATGCTTTCAATGACTTCATAACATCTTTGGTCAACATTCTGTGTGCTACTATATCAGATGTAAAAGCCAACTTGACCACAACTTGCAGAACTGATATTACTTCTTCTGACCCAGCACATTTCAGCACTCTCTCAATAGGTTGCATAATATCAGATTTGATCAATTGCATTGCCACAGGAACATCTGCAGCAAGAGCTGAGAGTGCAAAGCAAGCTTGCGCAACCTGAAAAGAGAACATACTGATAAGGGAAAAAAGGAAATATATTACAGAAGTAGTATATATTATAACCTGAGGCATACCACATGCAGGTTCTCACTGCTTATCATACTAATAAGCTGCCGCATTGCATTCTCGTCTTTACTGACTACGACACGGTTTTCCTCATCTTGCATGATCTTTGCAAGGGCAGAAGCCAGCAGAGGGTGATGACAAGAAGAAAAGCGGAATATAAGAGCGAAGAAGGCACTTAATTTATGTCGAAACGCAACAAAGTAAGAACTGTTTCCTGTCTGCAACAAGGAAAAGGCAAATTTCAACTTATCACACATTCAGTTCATCTCCGTAGAAACCATTTATATAACTTTGTAAGCCACACACCTCAATCTGTACATTGACTGCTCTTAAATTTTCATCTGCTACAATTCGGATGTTTGCAAGAGACAAGTGGCGAAGTTCATGTAACGGCAAAATATCAGGAAGAAATTCAAGGGGATTGCCGAAAAGCCTTAAAACACGTAACCCTGCCATAGCCCTGTCAAAAAGCTGAAGATGAGTATTAAGTTTCGGATCAATGTCTGTGACATTGTATGGGCAGAAGAGTACAAGCAAAGCAATGATAGTTCAATGACCTGAAATCAAGAAGGGGCCGGACAAGCTTGTTGTGTTCCAAAGACAATTCAACAAGACCAGCACACTGCCTTAGTTCAACTGCTTATGGTTCCAACAAGAAATTAAGCAGTTGACACGATCGAAAAGAAATTGGTTAATTGCAATATTTAGGTAGGGAATCATCCAACTAAATTTTCAAGTAATTTTATCAGTTACAATTTGCAGTTGACAGCCTATATCATTTTAGTTAAATGAAAGCTAAACCCTGAAAAGACTTTGAACCCTCACCAGGCACAGAAACAAGCATGTTATTGTCCACCGCGAGAACTTTCAAATTTTTCAGCTCACCAAGCTCGGGTGGCAAAACTGACAGCTTGTTGTTATTAAGGTATAGTTTCTCAAGAAGAGGAAGTCTGGTTATCTCCACTGGCAGTGTCTGGATGCCAGAAACACAAGTAAATACAAGTGATCATACTGCGATTTCCTCTACAAAGATATATTACGTAATAAGAAAATATTGACCATTCTACTGAAGCAAATGACCAGCCCAACGCTCGTAAAGTACTCAGTTTTACGAAACTAAATATGAAAGCAGAACTAAGGATCTATCGACAGCAAAACTAAATATGTAAACCATAACATATGATTGAAAGTGATTTAGGAAACACTGTGTTCCAACACTTCTATAAATCCCAAAATCATGTTAAAAACAAAAAACTACCTTCTGCCAACAGTTCCAAATAAGTACAATAAAGTAATTCAGATAAGTAGCCTCGTACTTCCCTCAGCCTCAAAGAACTAATACTTAAAGAAGAACGTACTAACAAGCAACCGAGAATACATAAACAATCATTTAAAGATTATAGAGATGAAAGTTGACCCGCAGCTCAATCTCACATCAAATTATCCAAGGAACTCAAAAACTTAACGCAAAAGAAAAACAACATTCTTCAATTCGAAAGGAAGACTGACTGTTAATCCAAGCCCGCTCAGGCTAACAACGGAAACATTCCGCCAGTGCTCCGGACAACATACGGACCCCCCCAACGCCACTCCACTGGCAGCCTCACTAGCGAAATTGGACCTCATGAGCTTCACCAACACTCCCATCCCCGCGTCATTCTGCTGGCCCGACCCCCCGGCCCTCCACATTACGACCCCCTTCAACCTCTCCCTCCTCTTCACAATCCTCATCTCCACCCCAACCAAATCCAAATCATCCCCATTCTTCACCCTCTCCCTCAATTCCAACTCAACCGTGTCCTGCGGCAAAGGCAACGCCACCATGACCTTCGACTGGAGCTTCAACACCAATTGATCCTCACCAGTTCCGGCATTCCAGTTGAGGTCGATCCTAAACCCTAAGTGATCATCCTGATTCGGCACAACGGAGTCATTATTCGACGACAACAACGTAGTCAACAACGACGAATTGGACCTCGACGAAGGCGGATGATTTAGGTCATCAACGTCGGATCCATAGCTCAATGTCAAGTGGAAGACTTCCGTCGGGCGGCTCCAACCGAGTCCCCACGACATTGAACCTGATGATCGATCGATCAATCAAAATCAAAAAAACTCAAATTTGTTCAATTGTAAATGTGAATAATGCGGATAAAACTGAATGACGATAAGATCGAAGATTACACAAGAAATGTATAATTATAAGTGCTATAAATGGAAAAATGAAGAGTGATCGGACGAGAAGAAGAGATAAATATAGCAATGGCTTACATAGAAAACGCTGAGAGAGATATTCTGCATCTACTCTACTTCCCGTTGTGTGGGAATTTTTTGGCGGTTCCAATTGCAACTAATTTATACTTTTTTAACATTCTTTTTCATAAATATAAATAAATAAATTTTGTTATATTTGGATAATATTATACATGGAGTCGTAAACCTTTATAAATATAATTAGGAGAAAATGCAAAAAATACCCTTTAAGTTTCGCGATTTGGCACTTTTGCCCAATATCTTTTCGGGCCGAACTTTTGCCCAATCGGGCTCAACACGGGCTTCTTGCCTACGTGGACACCCAACGGCTAAATCGCCATTCCACCTGTAAAATCGCACGCCACGTGTATTTGCCACCTGTAAAACACGATTTTTACACACTTGCAAAATATTGCACAAACTACTCCTAAATTATTCATAAATTACACAAAGCGCCCCTCATGTTTAAAAAAGTACACAAAATCCTCTTATATTATGTTTGATATACAACTTACCCATTTCTTTTTTTTGTTAGAACATACACTTAAATAAAATATGACATTGACTAAAATATTTTTTGGATAACTTACCTTTAGTTTCAAAAATTATATTTCTAATCTAAAAAAAAAAGTAATTTAAAAAAAATTACATTTTATAATATTTATTTATTCTTCAAATTAATGTAATTCTTATTTAGGTTTGTTTTTTTTTTCATTTGTTAAATAGTAAAAGTAAAATAAAAAAGAAACAAAATTGAAAATAAAAATAAAAAAAATGGAGAATCGTCTTCCCCGATTCCCGTAAAATCTCCTCCACCTCCACCTCCAAACCCATCTAGACCCCCACCACCTCCGCCCTCCTCCCGTCAGCCCCACCCCGAGTCTCAACCTCCTCTTCTTCATACCTCGCCTCAAATCGCCCCACCACAATTAAAACCCTAATTCTCAAATCTCCCGGAGGAGAGGTGCGACAGAGGTTGAGACGGCGGGGGTAGGAGTGGCTGACGGGAGGAGGGGGAGGTGGTGGGTTTGGATTTGGAGGTGGAGGAATTTGAGAATCGGGGAAGACGATTCCAAATTTTATTTTGCTTTTTTTTTCTTTTTGTATCTATAATTAATATTGGATATATGAAAAAAAAGAACTCAAATAAAAATTTTATTATTTGATGTATAAATAAAATATCATAATATGTATTTTTTTTTTAAAAATTTCTTGTTTTTAGACTAGAAATATAATTTTTAAAATAAAAAGTAGGCTATATGAGTAAATGCTATGTTAATGTCATATCTATTTTTTAATACCAAAGAGGGGTAAGTGTATACCAAACATAATATAAGAATATTTTGTCTAGTTTCAAATTTAACAAAAACAAATTTTTAAAATTAACATTTATAGTTTCCTTAATTGAAAGGTGAAAATTAGTTTGGGGCAAGTGTGCTAATTAAAAAAAAACAAAAAGAAAAAAGAATAAAAAAATTACTGTAAATAATAGGTAATAAGATTTATTATATGATAGAATTTAATTAAATTAGTTTGTTGTAATAATTTCCAAATATTTAATTTACATAATAATGAAATTTAAAAAGTTTTAAACTTTTTCGTTTTAACTTTGGCCTATAAAAGAAGAATTAAAAATTTTTGGGGTGTAAAAATAATTTTTTCAAAGATGTGGTGTATTAGTCTAGAAAAAATTAAAAATTAGGCCAATTAGAGATAAAGCAGGGGTAATTTCGCAAAAACTTCTAACACATGGGGGCTTTTGCCAATTAGAGATAAAATAGGGGTAATTTCGCTATATGATGAAAAGTACACGTGGCATTGTGTTTTTCCATGTGGGATGATGTTTTGTCCGTTGGCATGCTACGTAGGCAAAAAGCCCGTGTTGAGCCTGATTGGGCATTTTTTGCGGCGATTATCGAAACGTACGGGGCAAAAGTTCGGCCCGAAAAGATATTGGACAAAAGTGCCAAATCGCCAAACTTAAAGGGCATTTTTTGCATTTCCTCCATATAATTAAGATAAGATAAAATAGTGTTCGTTAATTATAAATAATTAAGATAAGATAAACTAGAATTTAGTGACAGATTCCATGAATTAATCAAATAGTAAACCGCTATATCACAAGTGAATCCTGAAGATAAGGATGAAGACTTGTACTCGAGGGGCATAGACTAATTGAACGTGTCAATTATTTCGATACTTATAGTCATGTTTTCAACAAAATGCCAACCAAGTTAATCATTGTTATTGGTGTTAGCTTAATCTAAAAATCCACCTAATGAATATGACGACGACGTTTCTATATAGAAACCTAGAAGAGGGGATGTATATAGGACAACTTGACGGGTCTGTGGTTCCAGAATAAACTTGTTAAATCCTTATATGGATTAAAACAAACACATAAACACTGGAATGAGAGATTTAATAATGTCATGCTTTCAAATGACTTTTGTATAAATTAATGAGATAAATACTTCTACGTGAAAGAAGATGAAAAAGACTAACCAATAGTTTGTTCGAGACTGAATACAATTTCACTACTTTCTAAAATGCTTAATTGCATTGTATGAGACTGAACGCACGTGTCTTTAGCGTGGTATACATATAAATGTGGAAATAGTTATCTCATTCTTTCATTAGGAATTAGGCCCAAGCCCAACCCAACACTTGCTCCGCACACTCATTATCTAAAATTTCTATAGAATTTCAAAGAAAAAAATGTAACTTTACCAAGTAGGTAGGTGGAGTAAACTTTCCTTTTAATTATGTATGTATATAGAAAAGCAAACTCTCAACTTGACAATTATCGACCTTGGAGGGGTCTATTCCATAGTGTATGATAAGGTAAATGACTCCATCAATTAAACTTTACTAAAACCTTCAATAAAGAGAGGTATAAATATGATAAAATAAACCATATAATACCTCATGGGCCTTCGAATATCCTTACCCCTCTCCTAAGGCCAAAGGATCTGAGGGTCTTAACTAGCCTAAATCAGGGGCTCGAAGGCCGCGAGGACGAAGCAAGCTCGGCAAAGGGCTAGGGGCCCGTATTCAGACCACCCTTACCCCTCCACCAATAGCAAACTAATCGACCCACTAAACGACACTTGCATTGATAGCAACGTTATCCAAGCAATAAAAACATACGAAGTTGAGGCACTTTGCGTAAATCTGGCACTGTGACATTCAAAGGGCCTATGTAAAGGCACGAGGGTCAAACCATCTCTCTCACGCAACCCTCGTGGGGTCTTAAAGAACTTATCGGATAATAATCTCCCTCTTTCACCTCTCTTCTTGACCATCCCTCCTCTTAGTCACTAAGCTTCTTGCCACTACTCTCCTTTTCATGAATGATAGCCAACTAAATGCCTACTTCACCACCTTTCTCACCACCCTTCTTCACCATTATTTTGCCTTAGTCACCAAACTACTTCATTACTAGCTTAGTAACCTCTCTGCTTCACTATCCTCTGTCACCTCCCTTATCACTCCATCTCTCCCATCTTGACAACTAGTTAGTTAAGTTGACTAATAACCTCTCTTCTTCACCACCCTTCGTCACCACTTTTGGTCACCACCACCTTCCCAATTCTACTAACTAAGCAAGAACAGAGTATTATAAAACCAACACAAGTCATTAGAAGATTAAGGGACCTTGGGAACTTCATGTTCTCCTCTAATTCACCCCAAAAAATATATCTCTATCTCAATTGTATACGAGGTACACTTCATTATGCAACCCTCATGCTCATGATTACAATGTCCGACATATATAAATCTCGAGCCTAAATTTACATATTCAACCTCACAACACACCTCTAACCTCATCAGTTTATAAAACTATTTAATAAACTAAAAGTCTAATAGTAAATTGTGTTGGTGTATTATGTTGAATAGACAAATTACTCTCTCAGACAAAAAAGTGACAAATTGCCCCCATATGATAGAAAGTAGCACAACCTTCCTCGTTTATTCTCCCTCTAGTATCTAACTAAAAATAACTTTAAAAACTTTAAAGGAAAAGCTAATGATCTATTGAAATTTGAACACATCAGACTAATCCCAATGATTCAAGTTACCACTTACCACATCTACATGTTTATCTTTTATTTAAGAAACACCATAGCGCGTGTCAGACTTAAAACTTTGCCCCATAAAATTGTCGATGGAGTTATAGCCATCTAACATCATTTCTTTTTGCTGGAGAAAAAAAACCCATAAAATTGTTGAAGTCGTTTGTAGTTCATGAAAATAAAAAAAAGAGGTAAATAATTAAAATTTTCCTTTATAAATTATAACCATGGTACATAATTCAAATTAAACAAGTGATGGTCAAAACTGAAAATCATGTTAAATGGAGCAAATGAAATGTCTTCCAAGTTTCCACAGATTCATACACTGAGGCGCGAGTGTCGTTAAGGACAAATTAGAGCTTTTAAGACAAAAGAGAAGAATAAGGACATAATTTCAATACAATGGATCCTAAATCCACAATATGTAACGTTGCAACTAAAATGCAAGAAATACAAACATCTATCCCCATTTAGATTTTCGTACACAGAAACGACGTTGCTTGTAATGTTATCGTGCATAAAATCAACAGGTGGATTCTTGTTACAAATCGAGTTTTCTAGCTGCTGTGGCAAATATCTCCTGCAGTTCTTTTTTTACACGATCACTTGCGAAAATGAATTCGATGGCATTCTGTGCAAGCTCAAACATTTCCCCTTTTCCGATACCTGTAATTGACAAGGGAATCAAAAGGGGTGCTAATGTTTTACATCAGTCACATTTTTGAAGTGTTGGATTCTAATTCACAAGAATACTGTTTCATGTACCGAATGTAGACGTGGCAAGGGCGTACTCAGCAGATAAAGAGGTAGAGAAAACCCCAGCATCATCGGTGCATAATATCAATGGATGATTTGATTTATACAAATCAGCTGCATATCAGAGACACAATGAAGCCTGGCTAAGACTCGGATTGCTCACTAGTTTTGAAAATAAAATGTAAAAGTCGATGAGTATCCAAAAGGAGTTAAGAGATTTGACCAAAATGATGAACATCCACAGAAGTAATTGTTTCGGTTTTAATGTTGGATGTCAAACAAATCTCCACCTATTAGAAATGGAGGAAAATCAACAGAGTCAGCAGGCAAAAACCTACAAACAGCTTTCATCAGGCACCACCCACAGTTTTTATTTGAACTATATTACATATTTAAGGATTATATGACTGAAACAGCAATTTTATTTAAGGATAATTAATCTACACTCCATCCATTAGGGACGTACCAGTAATGTTTTGTCAAACTTAAAGGAGCCTCACGTAATTACTTGAACCTCAGTGAGACATATTTGTTATGTTTTCTAAATTTCAAAGGCCGTTTCTGTAATTACTCAAAGAATAGGAGAGGATTCTATAATTAGACCAAAACTCATGCGGTGCATACATCTTTATCTATTAGTTGAAAACTCAAAGACATAATACACATAAGCAAGACTAAAGCTATGGGTTGGGTGTTTTCATGCACATTTGAGCACATATTGTCAATCACCCCAGCATAATATCACCCATCACACCTTTGCAAACAACAAAGTAAAATAGCATGTCATGCATACTGGAGCAAGAGAGATGAAAATACAACCGGAATTTTGAGCTTTTTCAAAAGTCTCCACTCTTCTTCTTCAAAGCAACAAGCATGTCCAATCCTCCTGGGAAGAAAATCCAGCATTGCACGGATTTCATCTGGTCTCGGCACCTATAGATAAAGAGTTGCAAAAGTTAAATACTCAGAGTAGTACCAGTGCACACATGGTGAGAAAGAAATTGTCAAAGGAGTAAGGACAGATTAGATGCACCTCCCCGCAATGTAGAGTAACTGGAAGTCCTTGCTTTTTAGCATACTCCAAAGCTGGCAAAAAAGTTATCCTACAACAGGGAAGAACAGGAATTATATCATCTCCCTACAAATAAATTGATTGGGAATATTATGTCGAATAACTGGAAGCATATAGTACCATTCACCGACGACAGGGTTTCCAGAAAGATCTATACCAACTACTCCTAAATCTCTCATTTCAAGAGCAAGCTCGACCTTTAGGAGCAGTCAACAAACTATAATAAAGCCACCATTCAATACATTATAAAATCTGAAACTCCTTTCATTACTCGCATATTGTTCTTACAGTTTCCATAGCAGCTTCAGCAGTCTCGCGGCGGTCAATACTGAGAAGCAGCCTCACATATATCTTTTTTCTCCCATAACCATTACATATATCTTCTGCACCATACGAATGTGCAGAAGTATCCACGATCATATTACGAGAAAGATCAACGTCAACTGAATTGACAGATTTTATCCCCTCAAGAACCGCTTCAATGTACGAGCGCTTGCTCATCCCTTTAGAATCATTCCTCTGCATTTCACAGAAGAAGGGCAAAATGATTCATATATATCAAAAATGTTTCTTTTAAGAACTGGAGGTGTACTCAAATTCTGCAACCCAACGTCGCAGTTGTATCTGCTACTCATTTAACGTGATCCAGCAATCAAGACTTTCAGGGATTAATATTCAGGAAGAAAGCAATATACACCTTTGGTGTTGTTCTTAGTTCCAAGTAAACAACATTATCAGCAGAAAAATCTTCAATGACCTGTTACAAATAGAAAGGACTAGTAAACACGAGTTTTGGACTACAAAACAATGAAACTACACAAAAAATGGTTGTCTACACACCTCTTTGGTGATCCTAGTAACAGTTTTGTGGTCAGTAGTAACAATATGAATTAAGTCAAACAACTTGAACACTTCGCTGAGTGAACGATCATCTGCATAGACAACACAGTTAAGGGACTTCTCATCAATCATTCAAGAATAAAGACGCCCTAACCCTGAAGGCATAACCAAATACAACAAACATAATCACAGCCTATAAGGCACCGAACCCAACTTCAATTACTCTACAGACTACTGAATGTCTAATCGAAATCTCGGGATTAGACAAAAACTAACTTCAAATGCAAGAGGATATATTCTAAATCCAACCTTCAATAATTCACATTAGAACAAATAAACTAGAAACTAAACCTGTCTGAAAAAATGGGGACATGCTTAACACCTTATATAAAATATAGCACCTTCTCATTTGGCACAAGAAAACACATTGACAAATAAGAGTGAAAAGTTAAGGACTTACGTTTTAACAAAACATGTTCGATGTTTGAGAAAACTATGACGCCCTTTTCACCCAATTCTCTAGCAAGTTCCCTGCACACACACAAATTCGACTCAAATGAAAAGCTAAAACAAAAAGTGCCCACCAAAATTAAAGCGTTCAACTCCAAAACCCAGTGCTCGCTTTTGCTTATGAGTGTGAATAAAGTGAAACCCACGAAAAAAAGATGTTATTTTTTTGTTGACTAAAATGCGAAAAAGTGAAAAATGTACAGTAGAGTGGAGTCTCTGATTGAGCCGTTCAAATGGGCGTGTAGTTCGATTTTGGGCAAAGAGACACACCACTCCATGTCTCTCTCACTTCACTTCTGCAATCAATCAGTGATGATGATGATGAAAAGTATTTTAATTTTTCAATATTTATGTAATTGTGCGGGACTCAATTATTTTTTCATACTCCTTTTTAAATATCAAATTTCTCCAGCTGTTGGGATATAAAGTCGCTCGTAGTACTTTTTTTATTTTTTATGTTTAGTAGTTTATTAGTAATTTTGTTATTGTTTAATAATACCAACATCGCGGTTTTATTTTGAAGTTGAGTGGTTATACTATGAGAGATTTAGTACTTTGATTATTATGTTCTAAGGACAATGCAACGGTTGCATATAATAATTTTTCTCAAGTTGTTCATGCAATTAGAATTTAAAATACAAGACAAACATGATTTTTTTTTTGAAGAAAATAGAGGAAATTATATGTGTTTAATGAAATAAGTCTATGTATTTTAAATGACACAGAGAATCATTTCTCTTTGATGAGGCTACGATGAACTTGTATTTTGATAATACATGTAATTTATATGGTTAGGTACAATGGTTTTTAAGAAAATTATATATCTTTCGACAAAAGAAAATGATATTGTGATATATGATAAAATATAGGAATATTTGTTTATTTGAATTTTATGCAAATGTAAAAGTAACTAACTCCAGAATATAAGGGTACAGGAGTAGAATAATTAGTTATGCATATATGACCAATCGTAATTTTGAGAATTCAAATCAATATGTTTGTTGACATCTCACTATTGCATTAAAATTCAATGATACAAAAGGCGAAATACAATCTCAACATGATATAGGAGTAGATTGTATGATTTATCCAGTTTATTTATTTCATAGACAAATTTAAATCCATATTTCAGCATAAACTTACGACGAGAACATAGAAAATAACGAGTTTTTACTTTTAACATACTAACTTATACAATAATCTTTTAAAAAAAGTTTTTGAACATCAATATTTTTAAGTCAAAGTGAATACCTACCAAACAATTATTAATTATATTTTTATTTAGAAAATAGTGTAATCACCACCTTTAAAATTAGTACTATCTTTATTAGTTTTTCAACCCTCATTGCATTATCTAATAGAATAGAAGATTAGGTTTGAAGTCGATCCCCAAATTTATTTGAATATGAATAAAAGTTCACTTCTTCTCTGCAACAAGAACACTCTTCCTCATTATTCAAACCCTCATCGTCAATTCTCTGTAAGTGCTTCTTCTTTTTTTCTTCTCTCTCTCTCTATTAACGTATCGTGTATCTAATTTCATCGTTAATTTGTGAAACACATGATATTAATTACTGTGTTCATCGTTTAAATTGGCCGTAATCGATTCCCAATTTCAAAATTAGGGTTTTTTTTCCATCTAAATTAACAATTATTTGCCCTTTCTAAATCAAATCGTTACATCTATTTATGATTCACAGTGTATTCAGTATTATTGTGTTTTTTATTGTCTCTACTCGATTCTCAATTTCAAAATTAGGGTTTTTTTTCTTTCTAAGTTAACAATTGTTTGCCCCATTTCATAATCAACATCGACACCTGTATATGATTTACAGAGTTTTCAGTATATTGTGTTTTTTTTGTTGTCTCTATTCGATTCTCAATTTCAAAATTAGTGTTTTTTTGTCCGTCTGAATTAACAATTGTTTGCGGGTTTCTATAATCAACAGCGACAAACCTACTTGCGCGTGTCCCGTTCTCTTCTCCAATCCGATGGAGGTTAAGCTATGGAGCGACAAGCGCGAAAGAGAGATGTACGACAATTTCGCTGATCTATTCGCGATCATAAAAGCGACGGAGAAGCTAGAAAAAGCTTACGTTCGCGACATAATCTCCTCGTCCGAGTACGAAACCGAGTGCAACAAACTGATCGCGCATTTCAAGACGCTTTCGTCCACGTTGAACGACATCGTTCCGAGCATCGAGCGCTTCCACGATACGTATAAAATGGACTGTCCTGCTGCTCTCAACCGCCTCCTGACGTCGGGAGTTCCGGCCACCGTCGAGCACAGGGCAGCTGCGGCTGTGTCGGTCAGTGCATCGGCTTCCGTTGTGGCCGAATGCGTTCAGAATTTTATAACTGCGATGGATTCGTTGAAGTTGAACATGATCGCTGTGGATCAGGTTCATCCCTTGTTGTCTGATCTGTTCGGTTCCTTGAACAAGCTGTCGATATTGCCTCCTGATTTTGAGGGGAAGACGAAAATGAGGGAGTGGATTGCTAGGCTGTCGAAGATGGGTGCAGCTGACGAGCTGACCGAGCAGCAGGCGAGGCAGTTACACTTTGATCTGGAATCGTCGTACAATTCGTTTATGGCGGCATTACCCACGGCTGGAACATAGCTACTTCTTTGGAGTAAAGTTGTGAATAATTGGGGTACATATTTTTGCTGCATGCAACATTTAAATATGTTTGTCGTAACTGGTTGGAATATTTTTTGTATGATTTAGTTATTGTAACAAACGGTATTTGCAAGTTCCTATCAAAATTGCTGAATTTGAAGGGTGCGGTGTGCCTAAGAGGGATTTTGAACGTGATCAATATTTCTAGTGAATGTAATACATTATTGACTTATCGTGTTTGATGGAGATGAAGAATTAATCAGCTTTTTTCTGCATCTGCTTTACATGATATCTGTTATTTATCTATTCTGCGTGATTTTAAGTCATTGCCGACCTTGTATGGCTTGTCCGGTGTGGTATCACGTGATATATTAGATTACCCTTTAAAGTAGAAACTGCTGATTGCTATTATCTTCCCTCCACTTCTTTGTTCATTGAGATTGAGTTGGCTTATACTTGCCAAAAGTCATCTGTTTCTCCATAATCATGGCGAGTGGAAGAGAACTGTGACCTTTCCTTTCAATTTAAGGGCAAATGGAACAGAACTAAGATTTTGTTAACACGTTGAATTGCTACCTGCAATTGCCTCAGTGAAGTTTAGATTAAGTATTGATATCTTTATGGTTTGCTGATTTGTTTCTACTTTTGATATGGGTTAACTTAAACATATGTTGCACACTTGCACTTGTTTGAACCTTTTAGTCATCCGCAAATGCTTTTGTCGGTCTCGATTCATTCTGGTGATGTTTTCTTGTAAGTTCCTGCTGCAAAATTAGAGTTTAATTTTAGATGGCTATCATGAAATTATAGTTCTGTATATTCAATCTGCATTTCTTTGATTTGGTAATGCTATAATTTGACTTTAGGTGCAAGACACATTCCAAATTGAGCCTACTCGTGTTGAGACTCTTGAGGCCACACGTTTGCGTAGTCGAACTGCCTAAGATTTGTTCCAGTTATGTCTTGTAAATTTTGCCAGTCATATTCACTTCTGATTTCACCTCTTCATTTATTTTTGGTTGAGTCGCATAATGCACATGATATACTTAGGACCCAAGTGTTATAAATAGGACATCAAATTTTTTGATCTTTCAGTTCCTTGCAGTCACGTAGTCGAGGTTTGTGAAGTGTATCATTGCCAACAATTTCATTGTTGAAGCTATTATGACGACTTCAAATTTGAGCGTCTCCTTGTCGGATAAATACTCACTCTGTTCTCCCCCTTATTGTAGTTTGATTTCCATCTTTGGGTCAGAGTTGCATACAGTAATGGTGCTCGTGTAGTTATATCAATCTTGTACTGATTAAGCATTTATTTTATGTTTTTGATCGAGGGCTCAAGGGTCTTTACTTGCTGTCACTGTGACAATCTTATGAACTTGTAACAGTTGATTTCTCTTCATCACTTGATAGTAATGGGACTGGACGAGAAACAAATGGGGAGCGGCATTTTTTTTTTTTTAATTGAACTTAATAGTAGTTAAAATTAATGGTCTTTAGTAAAATATATGGTTAACCAATAGGATAACTTGTTATATATAATTTACGTGGTATCTTCCAACTCTTTTCAAAAAGTAAAAAGTTGACAATTTAATGTAAGTTTAAAAAACAACTTTAATTCAAAAGAATACTCGAAAAGTTATAAATTTTAAATTATTTTATTTAAAAAATGCTATTATAATTCAAAAGCAGTTCCGTGTCTGTGATCCAGGGCTTACTTAGGAACAATATGTAATAAAAAGGATAGATTTATAAACACCCAAACATTCTTAAATAACAAACTAATTTTAACTTTTATTAAGAATTTGCTACCTTAGACTATGAATCAACAATTTAAATTAAATACGGGCCTGAAAAATGATCGAATTCTGGATCCATCACGATCCCATCTTAACCCGGTCCACTGACACCTTATGTAAGTTGAGATGGGCTTAAGGGTTTAACCCACACCTTGTTCTTAAGCCTGTATAAATTCCGAGCCCAGCACCATGTCGGGCGAGTATAGTGACTTAGCGTCAAAGTCCATGTATACATCCTTGATGGGCCATTTGTTTTCTCCCAATTGAAACCCTAGCTAGTCTCTCCAATTTAAGCTTTCTTTTCTTGTAACTCCTTGATGCCAAATGTAAAGATATACGATTCGATATAGAACCCTAAAAAATAACTCTGATACATACATAAAGCACTCTAAATAAAAACATTATACTTAATTGGAGGAGTTGAAAACAGGATTAATGTGTTTTACTCGACATGATTTTCACTTGATTTATGTTACGTACTTTTTGTTTTACACATGTATATGTAAGTTGATGCTAGAATAAAAAAAAATAAAAAAAAAAGAGAGAGAAGTTTTCCAACGTAGTATTATGACTTATGATCTTTGTGAGATATATATATATATGCAACTTGAATGCCAAATCATTAGTTGATATACTTTAACTTTTGCTGATTTTATATGACTTAGTGTTCTCCTATCCCTATTGTTGACTTTTGAGGTTAAGTTTTTGCAAATAGGAGTTAGTGTATACATTCGTTGTATTTAGATTAGTATGCTAATTTCCTTTTAATTAGTATTGTGCGGGTTTATAAATACCCTCTGTAAAATCTATACGAGATCCCAATTTTAGTGATTAATTTTTTACAATTATTACGTTAAAGTTATTTACCCTAAGACTATATATTCTCAGTATCACTTACAATATTGTCCAGGGTTTCACTTTGTGGAGCAGCCATTGAACCAGATAAATACTCATCGCTCTGGCCTATATATTATAAGCTGTTAATTCTATCAGAACTTCTGAATCAAGCACATGCAAGCAAAAACGATTCACTTAATTGTTAGGTACATTTATGTTACGTTTTCATGCTTTTTTCGGTTGGTAAATTTTGGGTTTCAAACTTAAATATTAGATATTTCCCCTCCTTAATTAGGGTTTTGATTTAGTGGTCATTCAGATGGTAATTATTAGCTCGACTCAACTTTGGATTCGTAACATAAGTACTGTTACGTATATATTTATCACAAATGAGTTCCACGCCACTGGGGTTTTATGAAGTATATCGTCTGTTATTGATGCATATAATTAAACAACCAAAACATTGAAGTACACAGACTTTAATTACAAGCAACTTATTTCCCACTTTTTACTTAAAACTTCTCTTCAATCAAGGGATTTTTTGTTAGTTGTAAAACCCACCTAACTCTGAAACCTTAACTTTTTATAGAGCTGTTACCGAACTTACTAAAATGTTTTAAACTTTTGGATGAATTAATCATCGCTACTATAAATTTTTTAATTCGTTCAATCAAATCATTCGGCAAAAGGTCTCAAATTGTAATATCAAAGTAAAACCTCTTGTCAATTATGAAAAAAAAAAAGGCAAAACCTATCATCATTACCAGGAAATAGACTCATAAAATCGTTCAACGAATTGTAGTCTCAAAAACATTTTTGGTCTGTGATGTAAATTACAAAATTAAATTTGGTAAAATTTTCGAAATGACAAAAATACCCTAAAAAAACCTTCAATATGTGTTTGTGGTTATAACTAGCAAAAAAATCTACAATTTGTGGTGCATTTCGCTTGCATTTAGTTATAATTCGGGATATGATTTTGTCATTAGTTACTATTTAATCACAAAATAAAAACTCCATTCCATGAACAAAAGAGAAACAATTTGAATTACAGAAGCTGCTGAGAAAATTCATATATCTGTCAAGTTTCTTGGATGAAAGTTTTTAAGTTCTTGATGAAGTAATCATTGCCTATTTTTTAAAACTTTTGCAATACCAAACTAAAACCTCTAATCACTAGACAACAAACACATAAAATTGTTCAGCTACCATTTAATTAGAACTTCCTTATCAATGAAAATTTGAATTAGAGAAGCTGCTGAGAAAATTCATGCACATCTGTCAAGCTTGTTGCATGAAATCTGTCAGCATATTATGAATGCCTTTTACTACTCTCTTATTTTTCTCTCGCGGCCTCAAAACGTACACCAAAAAACTACTATTCATCTTTAACTTTCTTCCGACAACTCTCAACATTTCTGGTCGTTCATTTCATGCAAAATTAAATACCAACCTGCATATTTGAACTATCCCTTTTAATGACACTAACTACATCTATCTCATTCATGTCAACAAAAATTTAATTATTGATTGACAGAAAACGTCATTAATTGAATGATTTATGATCACATTTAATAATTCATGACATCATACTCGTCATCTAGGCGAATCTTACAAGCATCAATGAATACTGCCACTTATAGAAAACACCACGCTGCATGTTTATATATTCAATTTATTGCATCATTATGAAGCTGTTTCTGTTTTGTACAATTGTTATAAGTTTTTTTATATCATTTGATGCTGCATGTATTTAATTACTTGCAGCAACTTTAATGTATTATTATCACTAGCTAGTGGGACTTTTTTCTTTTTATTTTTTCAGTTAAAGTGGTAATTTGAATTTCTGGTTCTGGGAGAAAGAATCATGTATATATGTATATAAAAACAGAATTTAAATATTTTTACTGAATGAGTTTGAATCTAGCATAAATTTTATCTACCAGCAGCTGGGCATGGTACAACTTTAATGTTCATGCAGTAGATCTCACGTTATGTTAATCAGAGCCAATAAATTACTCTTACGCACACAATGTTAAATTCAGAAGACGTTGGAAAACTAGAAATTGGGATCAAAGGTTGGGTGTGGAGCTTTCTGATATATAATTAAATGTTAATGAATACGATTCAATTAAAAGAAATTAATTATTTTCGTGTTGAATTGTCTTGCTAGGACGCATGCCCGACTTCTAGGTGGATGTCAGTAGAGATTAAGACCAGACTCACTAGCTAGTTTTACGCAGAATACATGCACCTTTTGTTACCGAGAGACTAATAGTTCATACATCAACATCACCCTTAAACCGACATTGTCATCACCAAGTTGCCAAATTTGAGACATTGTGACCATCTTGGATGCAACCTCTTTTACTTCACGATATTTCTCCTGTTGTAACTCACACTTCAATTTAACGTTTATCATGTACTAAAACTATTATTTAGTGGTAAATGAATGATTTAGGTCATGAATGAATGATTTAGGTCATGTTTAAAAAGAGAAATGTTTTCTGAAACATGCATTGAAGATAATTATTAATTAGAATATAATACACGATAGTTAAAGAATATCAGTTGTTAAAAACTCAATTGAGAATAGCCATGCGTCATAGAAACTTTTTTTTATGGTACATAATTTGCATGATGACTTTTGAATTCTATCACTGAGATATTTGAAATTATTTAATTTGATCATTTATTATATAAAACATGTAGGCCGCTTTAAGATAGCATATATATACATATTCCTCTCTTTTCTTCTCAATTTAATTTTAACATTTTTCCTCATGCGTCAAGATCCATAAAAAAAATTGACCTTTACTAACAAGAACAAAAGCTAAAGGATTGGCGAGAATACAAGAAATATATCTTCAACATTGATATTGTTTTGGTTAAAATGATGAAGAAGGTATTATTAAATGGTCTAAGGAGAGTTTTAGACGAATATATTATCTTGGGGTAAATTTTCTCATCAATCTAAGATACTTTATCAGCTTCAATTCACTGAACCTGTTAAAAAAACGAAGTTGAGACTCGAAATCTCTGCAGTTATCAGATTTTTCGATCATATATGTATAATTAAAGGAGTTTTTCTTATGGGTGCTGTAATCATAATTTTTATTTTATTACTTACAAACGTTAACTATTCAAATTGAATAATTAACTCCTTTTGAAGCTTCTCCACTGAAAACACCAAGCTAGGGTTACTGCCGACCTACTAGGGCATACAAATTGACATAAATGACCTTCAATGCACATTATTATTTGTGGGGGTGGAGTGTCTATCTTAAACGTCAGATTACATCATCGATATCTTTTGGATTCATGTTAGGTTGTTGATGATGACAAGCAAAAAGTTTATATAGATAGGTCAGGATTCTGATTAATTCCGTTATTGCAGAAAACGCAGTTAGGAACATAAATTATTTGAACAAACTTCACTATTTCATAAACGTGAAAGTGAGGTCAATTTGTATCATATAAACAACTTAGAGTAATTACATCAATGCATGAAATGGAACTCTTGGATGAAAATCTATCTTAATGGCCGGAAGCTCATTTGCAACAGCTAGCCTTAGCACAAACTAATTAAGAGTGATTGTTGTTCCAAAACGGTATTATATAATCGGCAACCACATCGTTGAAAACTAGCTAGACTGCTAATATACTGATTTTTAATTTGTCGTTGCGTACGTAGACACCAAGGGCGAATTAGACCAAATAGTTTATAATCATTATTTATGAGATGTCAAGCTACAACTTAAATATTTGCATGTGAGATTGTTTGGCCTCCAAAGGAGACTACTAATTAATTTTGAGTTTTAGGCGCATGAGCTTCATTAATTACATGAGAAGTCAGAAAGCTCAGGAAAATTCTTAAATTTTGTAAAGAGGGCTAGTATACACTAAATATATATATCTCTTACATGGGTTTGTCTAGGTTAATAGTCCCTCAAGTCGCTCCAGACTAAGCTAATTGTGCTAATGATATTGACATATATATATTAGATTTTAGAGCCTCTCTCTATATTTCTTTAAAATGCTTTATTAGAGAGAAGAGGAGATCATCATGAATATATAAAAACATAGAATAATACTTCCAAACAGTGTGAGATACATGTAAGTATTAAGTAAGTCCAATTACAAAAAAATAAAAGTATTAAGTAAGTCCATTATTATGAGCATCGAATCCTACCACGTTAGTAATAAAAAAATCCATAATAATTCCTAAGTGATGTAGAATTAATTCCAACAATATGCCTTAACAATTTTGATTTTTTTATCCTTCACTTTTCTTTACTTGATAAAATTAAGATATGGGAGGGATGGTCTACGTTAACAGCTTCATAAGTGTCTACGGTCGTTGTGCAAATATCATTGATCAGGTGTAATAATAACATTAGAGTCTTTTGTCGATAAGAAATGTTTTGTTAGAGCCACACTCTAAAACTACATATACTTGAAAGAGATTTTAAAATGTGCGGTCGCTAATCGATTTTTGTTGTAGCATACGTAGACTACAAGGGCGAACACGAATTTTTAATATTCTAGGAGGTAAAAGTTAATTAATCAAGCTACATAGTTTACAATCATTATTTGAGTTGTCAAGCTTGAACTTAAATTTTCTTGAGATGGTTTGGCCTAAGAAGAAGACTACTGAATTAATTTAGATTTATGGCTCTTAAATGTAGCATATATCTTAATTACGTGAGTAGTGAGTAGTGAGATAGCTCTTGATAACTTTATAAATTTTGTAAAAACACTCATCATAACGTGTAGGCAGAAATAGACATCATATGCTAGCACTTAGGATCTAAACAAGTTCATCACTGACTTGTAATATGACTCGGATATCATTTATAGATTTCAGGGCCTCTCTATGTTCCGTAAAAGGCCTTTATAAGAGGGAGATGATTAAATCATTAATGTACATAAGCTCATAATAGCTTTTAAGCAGTGTGGGATCAGTTTCAATGACATGCCTTAATAATTTTGATTTTTTGGTCCTTTATATTTGATAAAAATATGGGAGGTATGATCAACGTTAACAACTTCATAAGAGTCCATTGTCATTGTGCAATATCTTTTATTAGGTGTGATTATAATATAAGAGTCTTGTCGTTTTGGAATATTTAGTTTGAGCACATCTACTATATATCTGAAAAGAACGAGTTAGTGACAATAACCCCATTACAAAGCTAATAGTCACATTAACGTCTTATAGAGATATCTAGTTTATTGAGTAGAACAAAGGTATTTAAACTTCTAAACTCTTTGTAGCAATATTTAGGAAATTGTGTTCAGGCGCTCGCAAAATTTAGGTCTCGCCCTAAGCAAAATTAGGTTGAAAATGCCTTGACGTTACTCTTTAAAATGTTAGTTTTACGAGCCTTACATCATTGGTGTGAAAGGCACATGTCTAGTGGTTTGGAGCGTAAAATGATTAATTTTTTTTATTGATTTTGGTTGTTTACAACTGTTTGTTCATATCTTATCTAGTAAAGAGATTTTGGTTAATTGTTACAATATTAAGAAATATGTTATACTCTTTTTCGAATTGTCGAAAAAGTATTTTATTTTGAAATCTATCTTTCTTTTTGGATTATAACAATTAAATCCACTACCTTTTTTTTTTAACAAGAACTTGACAATTAATTAACGTAAAACAACAGTCTTAATACAAGGATTAATAGAACTACGTGACAAACGAAATACAACATTAAAAAGATCAAATAAAAGCATCGGTTCCAGCCATGTAGGGCATGTATCCCATCTACAATATCTGGTCGCAACTGAATTATCCGAAGTCGATGAGGATTTGGCACCAAGTTTGGCTAAATGGTCGACAATATGGTTGGTCTCACGGTAGGAAAACTGACCGCAAACTGATATGAAGCTAAGAAGCGTCGTCTGAATATCCCGAAGAAGTCCCGCTAGGTGAGCCGGGTGGTCCTGAGTCCTGATGAGACAATCAAGCATAAACAGAGAGTCTGTTGCAACAATAAGATGTGTGATCTGTAGACTTTTAGCAATAACTAAACCATCACGTAAGGCCCAAAATTCTGCTAAATTATTAGTGGAGTGGCCAATAGAGGAAGTGAATGCTACTCTAAAGTTTCCGAGGTGATCTCGGATGATACCCCCTATACTAGCTGGTCCTGGATTGCCAAATGAGGATTCATCGACATTCAGTTGCATATAGCCTATGGGGGGTGGTTGCCATTTAAGCGAGAAGATTGTGGTCGCGGTTGAAGGGGTGGAAGTGGAATTAGTGGTGTGGGAGGGGAATTCTGTATCTGATAGGTATAGATCGCCTTAATACAAGATATGATAATGGGTTGTTCTCCCCAAACCTGATAGACATAAATGGGTTGTTCTCGCTTGGGCCATCTGGAGAGCCAGAAATGAGTTCGTGTTCAATCCACTAGCCTTTTATTGTGGTATATTTTAGTTACCTATTGATATTCTTCTATCTTCTAGTTTCATCTTATAATCATAATTAAGTTAACTTGACAATGTGGAAAATATATGTTTTGATTGAAGAATTCCTTATGGTATCTTATATACTAATAAAATAAGTAAATTTTTCTTTATGATGTTTCCAAATTTATATTGTCATATGCTTTTAGCATTTTCAAGATTAATATATATCTCAACTTATTATTTATCTTTATCTTTTTATTTTTGTTATTTGTAACTTTTTGATTACTTTCAAGCATAGATCAAAAGTTTCGTTTCGACTCTATGTTTTGGTGTGCTACATATTAAAAACTTTTAATAATGTTTCGAGATCTTTTCTATATGTTTCAAAAAATTTGTAAACATTATTATTGCAATAGGCGTAGAAAATATTGTGGGTCTCTTTTCCATAAAATGAAAAATAAAAACGTTTCGGTACATTGTTTTTTCTACTGCTCAAAAGCGCTTGTACATATTGCGGAGTACCTTTCTTTCTTGGACTGCCACTATACATTGCTTTTGTTTTACTTTGTTGTCTCCAAAATTCCAAATCCCCAAGATGGTAGCAAATTATTTGAGATTTTATAGGGTGTCATTTTCATTTTCCTTCTGTTCAATAAAATACCATAAAAGTATATATATTTAGTACAGAAACAATAACAATGATTGGCAACTCCCATATTTTGTCCCGCTCCCGCAAAATATATTTGTACATTTAATGTTTCCAACTACTCCTTATTCATATCAATAACTTTAGCTGGCGGAGGTGACCTCACAAAATTTAAGGTATTAATGATTACAGGGTACTTGTTACTGCAGTATCCCCATATATACACATTGATTGTCACGAGCGTATATATAGCTTGCAGTATTATTTATTTGTTAATTATTACCAAAATATTTCATTGTAGAAATTTCATTAATGGTGAATTACGGAATTCAGTTGCCTGAGGTCTATAATATTTTTTATTGACGTGGTTCTATTTTTTTAGAGATAATTACAAAAGAAAATTCACTTGTTTTGGAATAACAAAAAATGAATACACCTTCAGAATAAAAGACAAAAGACGGCTCGAATCTTTAATATTTGAGAAATTGCATAGAGGGAAGTTTGAAAAAATAACAGATGATAGATTCTTATATGACATGTTTCTATAATTAAAAATCAAAGATTTTCTAGTTGGATCAAATCCAAGGGACTTTAGTTATTTATTTATGAATTTGATGAAAACTGTGTAAAATGAATGAATTCAGTTATGAGGTACGTACTACATTACTGATTACATGCATGATTGTATTACTTATATAGTCCACAGAAGTTCTGAGTAATGGCGCCAAAGAGCCGTTATTTACTAGCGGGAAGATGCGATAGGATAATTTTCACTAAAATCACGTTATTAAAATCTATAGTCATTATTATGCCACAGCAAAATCGTAACGACTAATCTTTTCTATAATTATTACCACAAAAAAGTACATATATTTGATACCAAAATAAGATTTTTTGGCTTGCATTTTGTGCGCATCTTGGACATTAATTTCCAAAATTTTACTGTAGCCAAACTGAAACCCTTTCCACCACTTGAAAGTACAATTGGTATATAAATATATATACATCATTGATGTTTTTTTTATATGTAGAACACTACTTACTATACTTGATTATTTCGTTCTATATAGTCTAAAACACATATACAAACTATGCAAAAACTTAAGTTAATTGGGGAAAAGGGATAGACAGTTGATGTAGAGTGGCTTTCTTTAAAACTAGCATTGCACTGAAAAATTCAATTTGTTCCAACATACAAGTTTTACCATAATTAAATTATTAACGGGGTACAAATAGACGAAAAAATAGACCCGGGGCAGCATGAAACAATATTTAAGCTAAAATAAAATAGAAAAAGAAAACACAGAACGTTTCTTAGGAAGAAACAAGGTTTAAAGATCCATTGTTCTAACAAAGAACTAAACCAACTATAATTCAACAAAAACAAAAACGACAATTAGAACTAACACAACCGAATCCTAAATTAACAAAACAAAAGATACATAATCAGTTGGATACAACTTGACCAGGTTTTTGTTTACTTTTGATCTTTAATTGGGCAGAGTCAATACCCGAACCAATTACCCTTCCAATGTGGTGAAAATCATTATCACCAAGACAATCACCAAATCGCAAGGATATTTTAAGGTGCGTTCTTGACTTCTTCCCTTCAATTCTTACATCCTACGGCAAACAAATCCTTTGTCACACTCATTTCTTCGTACTACCATTTGTCACTGCAACAATAGTAAAAACCTCAATAAGTTTAATTGTGTCTTCGTGTAACTAATTATTTAAATTCTTTAAGAGAGAATTTTACTAATTAATTGTACTTAAAAACATTACCATTGTATATGACCATTTGGTCATGCACCTTCACATAGTATTGCGCCTTTGATCCTTTCAACGGTGCATTTGATAAGGCTGTTAACCGTTGCGACCGAGCCCAACGAGAGCTTTGCTGTCGGGACAGAATCGACTAGTATCTGGAAAGCAACTGTCAGCAAGGATCCGCCCGACCCGACTTCAGGAATCCCAGCCACCTGAATATTATTGGGTCCATCGGGGAGTATAGCAAAACCGGATGGGAGGAGAGCAACGTAATCTGGGTCGCCGCCACTTAAGACTACATTCATGGCGACAATGTCGACAGGAGCATAGATAACATAGGACCCTGTCGAGTCAGTGCAACTCTCTTGTAGTATCAGCATGTTGCTCTGGCTTGAGTTTGCACTCTGCCATTACCATTTTCAATTTTGAGATGTCAGTTTATTCAATAATAATGAGGGAAAATTAGACCTTAAGAGACTAATATTGGAAAACATTGATTTGAGTGATAGCTTACATTAACTCGAAGTAAAGAAACTGAGTTTCCTGGATCGCGGCCATTAGCAATATGTGCCATTTCTTGAACAAGGCCGCCGTTGGAGAGAATATCCCACTGCAATGTCACACAAGTACATTCATCAAAAACAAGAAAATGATACTAAAGGATAATTCTGGACTTACTATTAGCAAAATCTTTATTCACCAGAAACGAGATCGAGTTAATATCCATAATCTGTAACCAAGAACTCTGGGGTATGTTTGTGTGTGAAAAAAAAAAATCAGAAACAAAACATGCTGATTGAGGAGTCAATTACCTCGCTTCTTGAATTCTCATCTCTTAAGAAATCGAAAACTCTTTTTGGTGGAACAGGGAGCCAGAATGAAGTAGCAGCACTGAGCACTATACCAGGAGGCCTTCCTGGATCATCCATGCTTTTGCGGGTCATGACCCGAACATCATCCGCCCCACTTCCGGACAATGTAGTCCATGTATGTGCAGTTGAAGCACCAACACCAGTGCAGAAGCTCATTACCATTCGTTCAGCCAGTTTCAACATACTTTTTCTACCTTCCGGGGAAGATATAACTACATAAAGTGCTATGCAGTTAGTCTTCTTTCTTACAAAAATATAAACCCAATTTTTATATAATATGTTATCTCACTACAAAAATAAGAATTGTAAGTGGAAGATATTGTACCACCAACATCTCCTGCTGCAATGTTGTTAGCCATTACACTAGCCAGTCGTTCGCATTGTCGATCAAGTGTCGCCACCCAACGTCTTGCCCCGAACGCAAGTCCTGTATTAACCAGTGGCTTGTAGATACTATGAACTGCTCTATCATCTATTTCTACATGTTCAACCCATGTCACCTAGAAAAAAATGTTGTGTACTTTAATGTTTTAGATATTAATCAATTCAAATCTAAAACCACTAACAAAATGAGAAAAAAGATTATACCTTAGAGTAACCGTTGGGCAGTTCTTGAATCAGACAACCAGACGGCCTGCGCCTACATCTTGATACAGAAGTTGGTCTTAGGTTGTCCAATGATACATCGACGACTGCCCAAGTTCCATCAGCGTGCTGTTTACAGTACCTTACGAAGTAGTTTTCACGAGTTGGGACCAGTGGCGAAGGCACCTGGAACTCAGCAGTCATCTGAATTCAAAACAAATTGAGAACTTATTAAATCTTTTTTCCAAGGAAACAAGCTAGCAATAGTTGTAATCATTTTATGAAACTATATGAACAATCTTCAGACATACCACTTGTAAAGCGCCATTGTAGTTGCCTGCCACGCCAGTAGATAAGACTTCCAAAGTCATTGCTCTTGACACAATACTAGAGAACACATTTGACCATTGATTCTGTAATCCCAATCAAAAACATTACATGAATACAAATTCCAATGGAACACAAGGGGTTAACTAGATGAGGTCTAGCATAGACCTCATAGCTCATGTATATTAAAACTTGCGAATATAATTATGTCGCCTACTTAAAATAATTACTTTCTGAATGATGTTGAATAAACTTGGTATAAGTAACCATTTTACTCGAAACTACATACAAATTTCAATGCCGAAGATGTGCGAAACAAAAACCATACCACATCCATTAGGATCTCCACAAGGTTGATGTGATTCATAATCACAACAGCCGATTCTCGAGATGCTTCAGATTTTAATCCCAAAGGCTTCGGCCCAATCCCACGTGGGAAAGTTCGCACGTACTCCTCTTCGCTCAGAACCTCAGCCGAGTTATCTGTGCTGGGAATCCACAAGGGGTCTCCAGTCTGAGCCATTCGGATCAACTCTTCCATGGCTGCAACAGCCAGCTCAATGATCATTGGTTTGTCGGCGTCTGTTGGACCAGAAACAGACCTAAGAAGATCTCCAGCCCCAAACATCTCTCCGCCTATGCCAGTCTGTGGTCCGAAATTCCCCACTCCAAGATCAAGCGAGCGAGATGCTCCCGGGGGGAGGTGGGGATATGTCAGCATTGGCTTGCCAACGTACTTTGCAGCTATGCCTGATATCCTATCAATCTGCAAAGCATCACATGTTCAAAACATCTGAGACACATACAGCACCGCTATGTAATATATTTGTCATTCGTATCAAATAAATTATCTCGATTAATTGGAATATGCCATGTTAACTTGACAAAATCAGGTTGTTTGAACATTTAAGTTCTCCTCCTTGCCACGTTCCGTAAAGTATCTCATTAGTTATTTATAGTCTCCATTAAATTACAATTATTGGTTAGAAGTGTGAATAAATGACATACTATAATCCTCTCAATTTAGAGGCCTAATAGACTTGCATACCATAGATCTCAACGTTAATTTCAACAAAACTATGTTTACCTCTTCTCTCAAACGAACATTTTCAATCCTGAGATGCTGCTCATCAAACGACATCTCGCCAATAGCGGCTGGCCCTCCGCAGTTTGGACAAGTTGCATTGCTTAGAGCTTCTTTATATCGTATATTCTCGGCACGCAGCTTCTCGTTTTCATTCCTCAGTTGTGTGTTCTCGCAGCGTTCATGTTGAGCCTGGAATTCTCATTATTGAAGACACCATTAGACCTCACAAAACTAGTTAGAATGAACAAAGAATCGAATGGCACTACAAAATGATCTTTCATTACCTTCATTTGAGTGCGTTTGTTCTGGAACCAAAACTTAACTTGCAATGGCTCCAACGCTAAACGACGCCCGAGCTCCTTCCTTTGTTTGTCGTCAGGGTGAGGGCATTCCTTAAAGAACCTAATACACAAATTATCCATTTTTTAGAAAAAAGTAAATCATTTAAAGTCAATATTCTACAAAAAAACTGAGCAACAACGACGGTGTTTTCCAACAAAACTTTAGGTTTCATCGGCAGATATAAAAAATTATCCATCAATGAAGTCTAAATCATCGTCGTAAACTCCATCAGCAACAAGTACATACGATTCCATTTCTTGGATTTGATGCTGAGTGTGGCGGTGGTAACGCTTCTTCTTATTGGGGCGTTGGTTCGGGTCTTGATCATCACCAGATGGTGCTTCCATTATATCCGTCCCCGATTTGCTCTCGTATTCGTCGTCTCGAATGAGATCCAACTCGTTCTCCGGAGTCTTATGGCCCATGTCAAGCAGGTGATGATGGCTCTCGAACATGTTTGGTTGAAACATCTTTACCTAATTATCTTTTTTTGCTGAAAGCTACACTCTTTTTGCAATCTACCATAAAAAAAAATTAAAATAATTAGGAACAATGAAAACTAATGAAATGTGCAGATAACATGACAACTTATCAAGTGTGTAGATCTATATAAAGAAAAAAAAGATGACTTTTTCCAACAGTTTAAGCAGTGGTCTGTCTGTTTATGTGCAGTGAGTGTAGAAGAAGTACTTAAGCGGTTTTACCGAGAAGGATTTTTACTTCACTGGTGGTTAATTTTTATATACCCTAAAAACTCATATATATGTATAATATCAGATCTCCACAAAGGAAAATGAAACGGTTGACTTTTGACAGTGCCATTAAATCATGAAATGACAAAAGGAAAATTAAATGGGGTTTGTTATACCAACAACACTAATTAATTATTACAACAACATAAAAATCAAATCTTTATGATGAAAATAATAAAAACCCAAATCATATAATTAACCTTATAATATATAGTTCCTTCAGTCGCCGGCGAAATTCATACCATCTTCAATCCTCTTCATCATCACCACCTGAAGTTGCAAAACATCTTTATAGAGAAAACCCTAGAAGCTTTTTCTGAAAAAAAAATGAAGGGTTTAGTTTTTAGAAGCTAGTGCGTTGAGTTAAAAAAAGATTCTTTGTTGGTAGTTAAAAAACAAAAAAAAAAGAAAACTAGGGATGGGTTCCGGTTTTGGGGTTAGAAAACAAGAGTTTGTGTGTGTTATGTCCTTACGTGCCAAAAGACTAGAAGGAGAAAAAATGAGAGTCAGCAAAAACAAGAGAGTTGACTGCCCCTTTGACTCTTTGCGTAATTTTTATTACAAAAACTGGAGTTACGTATAACGCCCACGAGATATTCGGCGGAGTTCAACTCAAGCTTCCTTCTTTATCTCTGCAACAAATAGAAAATAAATAACGGAAAAAAAATAAATTAGACCAAGAATCATGATTAGAGTAATAGATTTCATTTTTACACTCACTAACCGTTTTTAGAAGCTGAAAAATTAAAAAAAAAATGGAAAAAAAAAGAGAAAAAAAGAGACACCAAGATTCACAAGGAAATGAAAGATTCATGTGTTTTTAGAGAATGGAATCTTGAAAAAAAACATGAGTATGAATATGACATGGTGAGTGAACAAACTTACTCTATAGTTGAAGCTTTTGTTATATGCAGAGATAAAGAAAACCCCATATAAGGAGTTAGGGTTATGCAAAAGTTGGTTTTCAGATCTGGTTTTGAGGGTGGTATTTAGATATATATGTTTAAAAAGAGGAGTGAGTGGGGTTGTTATTCAGGTTAATTGCGGGGTGTGCCTTTCTTGTGAATAGAATTTAAGAAGAATAGTGAGGGTGGGTTTTCTTATTATTCTTATGGGTGATGGATGGATGAGAGAGAAAGAGAGGAGAGAGAGAGAGAGGTGTTTTGAAGGTATTGAAAGGTGATTTTTGAGTGATGGAGAGGTGAAGAGGAAGAAGGAGAAGAGGAGTTATTGCTGAGAGTGTAGAGAGGGTGCGAATGCATTTATGGCGGGTTAGGGGGTGGGGTGGGGTGGGGGTGTGATTTATTGCTGAGGATAGAGAAACGTTTGGGGTTGGTATAGTGTAGTATAGTATAGTATAATCTGAATTATCATCATGTTCAAAATTTTATCTTGTGGTTTGTTTAGGGAGAGGTTTGTTTAAGTATGGTGAAATGACTTACTATGGCTTTGCTTACTTACCCTTTCTCCATCTTCTCAAAACTCTGTGTGTGAATATGTATGCATGTATATTTGCGGTGAAAATGTATCTATTACATGCAGAAAACTGAGGGTTCTTGGCCCTTATGTTATAGGAAATAGACGTATTACATGCCAGTAAAAATGGAGGAAATTATTTTTCTAGCGGTTGAATGTGCTTAAAATAACATAACATATGAGGGTATTTTGTCTATTTATTTCTCATAGAAATAAAGTGCCAATTTCACATAAGTAGGAGTGAAATGATATTAGCTCTAAAAGTTGATGGAAATATCATTTAATTTGAATATTAGGGAGTAAATCAAGTGTTAATCAAATGGCTTGTCATATTTAGTTAACAAGAATTTAATTATTTGGTCAAACTTTTCGAGTGATAAGGCAAAAATGGTGCTAAATTATGTTTCATTAAATATCTATGAGAAGGTGAAAGAGCAAATAATGAATTTAAGTATAATACGTGAAATAAGTAAGAACTATATTTAATTCAAGGAAAGCATGCTCGATTTATGAGATTATCATATCCCAATGAAAATCTTGAAATGAAAAATGACCGGATATATACTGAATCATATATGCAATCGGCAAAATATTATCTCAGGTGCAAGTATAACATATTATTAGAAATTTTGCAGGATCATTTATCTTTCTCCTTGTACATTTAGATAATGAGATACATGTAGGATACAGGCATGCATGTAAATATCTGAAATATGAGTTTGCAAAATAAATACAAAGCACCAGGTAAAATCATTTCCCAAGTGAAACTATTCACAATTTTCTCCTAATACAATGAACAGCTGCATTTAATGAATATCCAGAAATAATCATCGGATTATTTTACCCCTTATCTTCCCCTTGTGCTATATTAATTGCAAGAATTAAGTTCTATTACCATATCAACAGCCGATAATCTTCCTAATTTGCACAGATTTAAATTCCTATCTTGAGGAGATTGTGATAAATAAACATGTTCGCCCAATTTTCATTAAAAACAATATGGATGACATTATAATGGTTGGTCAATTTCCCAACAAAAACTTCCAATTTATTTAATTTCTAAATCTTAAAGTCTATAGTATATACTCTACGAGATATAAACTCATTTTTTACACTACGCATATATGATTATAGTGAATGTTGTAAGATATCATGTAATAATTGTGTTAAGATAACTATATAATAATAATAATAATAATAATAATAATAATAATAATAATAACAATAATAAAAATAATAATAATACAGCATAGGTTTCAAATGGTCCCGACATTAATAGCTTTCCTTCAAGCCAACCATGTCCCCTTGATTCTCACTGTAGTTGGCATATGAATCCTTTTAAGAATTTTGTAATCATATAAGCAGTTTACGGTACTATATTTTATTCCGAGAGCATTATGGGGAAATTGTTGCCCCTCTTTAGTCAAAATTATTTTGAGTATAGTGTGTTTTTAGGTGATTAAGTGCAGCGTGTATTTTAGATTTAGAGTGTAGGTATTTAGGTAAGTTAAGTGTAGCCAGGAGTAGTGTGTCTCTTTAGATAATTTAGATGTACTATGTGTTTCACAGTTCAAATATTTTAATTAGGTGTAATGCACATTTTTAGGTAATATTGATTTAGTGTATATTTTTTTAGGTAAATTAGGTGTAGTATATATTTTTCAAGTGATGTAGGTGTATTGTAGGGTAACGTGTTTTTCTTTTCTTTTCAGGTGATTCGGGTGTATCGTATATTTTAAGGTGTGATTTGTAATTTCATGTGATTTAGGTGTATATTGTGTTTTATAGGTGATATATGTGGAGTTGGATTTTAGGTGCAATGTATTTTTAAGTGATTTAGATGTAGTTTTTGTTAACGCATGTTTTAGGTATATCACATACTTTAAAGTAGTGTGTGTTGTGTTATAGTGTATGTTTTTACAGGTAATTGTTTAGGTGTAATATGTGTTCTTTTAGGTGATTTGAGTGTGTGCTACATATTTAACTGATGGTATTTTTAGGTAATTTAGGTGTATTGTCTATTCCAAGCAATTTAGTTGTAGAGTTGTATTTTAGTTATTGTGTGTATTTAGCATGTTGTGTGTGTTTTTAGGTGTAATATATATATTTTTAGGTGATTTAGGTGTAGTTTGTTTTTATAGGTTCAGTGCGTGGCTTTTTCAGGCAATGTAGATATAGTGTTTGTTATTTAGGTGGTTTAGTTGTAGTGATATGTTTTATGTGTGGTGTGTATTTAGCATGTAGTCTATATTTTAGGGGCAATGTACACTTTTTAAGGTGAATTACTTTAGTGTGTATTTTTAGATGTAGTGTATTGTTTAGGTGTAAGGTGTATTATTTGGGTGATTTAAGTATAGTGTGTGTTTTAAGTGTAGCGGGTGTTTATCATTTATTGTTTATTTATTAGGTAATTTAAATGTAATGTGTATTTTATGCAATTTGGGTTAAGTGTGTTTACTACGTGATTTGATTGTAATGCCTTATTTTTGGTGTAGGGCTTCTTTGTGTAATTTATTCCATACTTTACGGCTTCATTGTGTAATTTATTCATAATGTAATTATATTATGTTACAGTTTAATTAATACTTTCATCAACTATTTTTGTTTAACTTGACTTATGTTACAAGTTTAATGTCAAAATACGTATATTTTGGAGTTGATTAATAATTGATTTATCATTTAGTTATATAGAAATATTACATTTTATTATGTTGATAAAAAATTATCTCATGATTGGCATAGTAGTTGTTTGATGAAACTAAAAATTATAATATATTGGAAAAAGTTCTTCAAAATGATACAGTAAATAAAAATTTCATGAAATAGATGCTTAGATATTTTAAACGACTACAACTTTTACTTTTATTTCACGAAATTATATGTGTCGTGATAAAATATTGAAATAATTTATATTGTAAGTCTTGTAATTATTTAGTACAACCATGTTAGATTTTACTCATTGGATAGAAAACAATAATATTCTAATATATTGCAAAACTTATTGGGATAATTGTTATTTGTGTGTCATGCATGGGCATATAGTTACTTACTTCTAAATACATGTGATAGTTACTTACTTCAAGGTATATAGCTGCGATAACGAGACATAGTTAGTTTTGCTTATACGACCGAGGGTAGTTCGAACATTCAAAAATATATTTTTGCTGATATCATAATATTCGGTTGGGTTTAACGGTGTCAGGAGCAAAATATAATCTAGCGAATGACATAAAGGTAGTTTGTGTTATTTTTCAAACATATAAGGTGCATGGTTTGTACAAAATATCTATGAGTTGTGAACGGGTGACTCCGATCCAATATGACTAGATACAAATTAGACACATGGTGTTGGTTCGAAAATGGACCCAATCAGATCTGGATCCATATAAAACAATGGATTCAGATGCTTTGTTTAGGGTTATGCAAATATAATCGAATCATTTCGAATTATTGATCTATTTTTTGGTTGTCACAAAAAAAGTCAAAAACCCACTTTAATTTAATTTTTGATTTTAGGGGTCGATCATCGAATCTCAAATCAAATTTATATTTTATTATTATATATATATGTGCATATATATATATATATGTGTGTGTGTGTGTGTGTGTGTGTAGAACATAATAAATTTAATGATGTTATGAATGTTTATGAATTTCGATGTGTGACTTAACTTCTCTTATGTTTTAGTAATGTTTGAATTTAATGTTTCATTATTTGTGAATTGCGTTGAACTGAGTAGAAGTATCACTTTTGAGTACTTGTGAACTTGTTAGAGAGTATAAATTATTTTTGTAGTGTTTCATACATTTTTCTCTTTAGGTTTAAATACATATTTGAGCCATTATATTGCTTACTTTTTCAAAAGTAAGATATAAAAAATAAAAGGCTCATAAAAAAATCGGATAAAATCGAATCGAAATCGACTGATTTAAAACGAATCGCATCGTTTCAAACATATGTTGTTTTGATCGATTCCATTCGATTTAATCGAAACGCACAACCCTGGCTTAAAAAGAAGTTGCCCTTCGTTTTTTTAGGATCACGATGAATCCATTACCAACTCTCATCCAATTTGATATTTTATATGCTGTATGTAGTTTGTGTAATTTGATACGTGTAATTTGATATGTGTAATTTTACATGGTTTTTATTTGATTATATGATGTATGTAGTTTGTGTAATCAAATCGATGCATTAAAATATCTATATGCTGTATGTAGTTTGTGTAATTTGATATATTCATACATTGATTTTTTTTTGTTTAGTTAAGCATATAAAACATATATAAATCATGCATGAAAAACAGTGAGCAAATCATCTTGATCTACGTGGTTAGTCTTCGACCTAATCCCCGAGGCCACGCTCAACTCAAGCAATTTTACTTGAAGATAAATGACAATTAATCAATGAAGTTTAAGCAATATCCCAGCACATCATATGCCTATTCTTTCCACATGTTTGTCGAACCTCTCATTTGTTTGTTATGAACCACTAGTTCGTCTTTGCGCGCAATGCGTTCATTCAAAACACCTTCAAGCACAACTTTTTCATCCTCTCTCCAAAATTCATTCTTTCCTCTCAAATAATTAAATTCAACAAGATGTAATGTTGATAACACCAGTGTCCTCATACCCAAACAAATACACCTTAAAGTAATCTATAAGCTCAATTTCAAAAATGAAAATTATGAGGGCAGTTGTAATTTAATAGAACATCACAGTCCCATTAGGTTGGGCTGTAACTCCAGCCGTAAGTTTTATTTAGGCAAAAATCTGTGACAAATATGAAGTATTCCTTAACGAGATTGTTCTTTCAAATTATATGTTAATCCTCATGCCTTATTAATTTGTGAATGATCTTTTTTATGTTGGTAAGATGTCTTTTAATTTCACTCCAACATAAAGCAGGTCCGCAAGATATACTTTTCAGATTCATGCCCATCTTTAACCAAATGGATGCACAAATTATATAGAGAATCTTGCACAACGTATCCAAAAACAAACCAATTCTAAGTAGATTTCTTCGATCTTTGAAACTCACGGTTTTCTTATATAATAAAAATATCTCAACAAATCAAAAACAACTTCCAAAAATATGCATTAGATTAAAAAGGCTAACAATCTTTAACAAAAAATAGGTCCAAGCATTTTATTCAAAAACCCAGACCTAACATAACTCACCTTCTATATTCCCTTAATGAACTGACATAGTATAGAAGTAGCAAATTGACAATTTACCCTTGTGTTGTAACAAATTGACAAATTACCCTTGTGAAAATTAAATAGACAAATTACGTCTCTTTGAATTTAAAAACTAGTAGATTAAACCTTGAGTCGCCCAAACATGAGTGTGAGTAGTTATTGGGTGGAAAAAAAGACATGAATATGTAAAAAAGACATTTATACAGGGAGGTTTTTTGGTTTAATAACTTTAAATTGTTAAAAAATACAAAAAATTAAAAAATAAGCTACTATTTCATAATATACGTGTTTCTATATTTTTTCATACTTTTACTCCTAAGCTTTTTAAGAAAGGCTACAATTAGATCTGAAATTTATAAAGAAAATTAGAGATAGCATGGGTATTTCGGTTATTAAATATAACAAATCCACAACGTACAAAAAGTTACAAGGAGGTTGTGTGTAATTTTTTGAAAGCACTTAGAGTTATTAACTCTTTAATTTTTACACGGAGTAATTTGCCAACTAACATAACACAGGGTATAAAATTTTCAAAAAATATGTCATAACTGATTAGCAATATTACGACCCAAAAGAAAATAGTATGATGTGAGTATGTCATCAAACAAGCCCTAAAGTTTATTCTTGTCATTAACTAAAGCAACTGAATTCTTTTTTTCATTAACCAAAACAACTGAAATTTATTATCAAGTTTTTTGTCTCACTATTGTATAACTAGGCATTAATTTCGCCATTCTTGACATCCAACTGCACAGACCAAAGCATATGCTCAGTTGAAAGCAACCCTGAGGTTTGTCACTAGTGCAGCCTTTTTCCTATTCTTTTGAAATATGCATTTGATCAATAGTACCAAATATCATTACACGCATTAAACTTTGGCTTTGGCCTTCCATCTCGTATCAAAAGTAAAGCATTTATAATCACATTTACTGTGCCATAACCTTGCATGCAGCGCTGAGAAATATGAGAATTAATGCTATTACTATGTTATATTTCCTATTTCATTATTGTTACATATTATATTGAGGAGCTTAATTATTTGGTCCCTCACACTATAAAATTCATTTGCACATCTACTATCCCAGCTACCCTCCTACATATGCTTCGGTCGTCCTCCCGTCATCTAAGCACTTAAAATAATATATTTTTATTATTATTATAGCACTTATATATTTTTCCATATCATTATTTGAAACCATGGGATTTTAGTGAAAGACTTTTTCCCCATCGGCTCAATACTTCAAATTTTTCACCATTTAGGGGAAGCATACTATACATTTGAGTCCATCAAATTCCTAAGGACTGTAGTCCAAATACCTCGGAAAATGAAACTTTTAAGCCCAAAGCAAGTTAAAGTGTTTTGCTTGTTAACTGAGAATAGATCATTTCAAGAAAAACTACCTAGCCCACATAGAAGGCCCATATGAATATGAAAACAAAACTGAACAAGCACTTGCACATATTTTGAAGTAGGTAATCGGTAAAACCGTAAAAACATAAAGAAATGACTTTTTATTTTCAGCAAAAATAAAAATAAAAAATCGTAAGCATTAATAAAGTGAAAATCATCTGCCACTACTATATAGAACGTATATATTGTAAGACCAAGTGTAAAAGGACAATTGCATTTACACACCCTAAAGTTTTTTTTTCTAATTACATAAATACGTATTTGAATAACTACAGAAACACCACTCAATATTTTATGAATGTCAGCAAATAGGGAGTATATGTGTAACATTTTCATATTTAAGATGTTTTGTAATGATTCAAATCTTAGAAAACCTGTCTATAATGTTTTTTAAAATTGCAGGAGTGCTTATGTAATTACTTAAACAGTCTGTAAAAGTTTTTGTAATTAGATCAAACTTCAAAGGGTGTAAATGCAGTTATCCCAAAAAAACCACAACATTCTACCTCCAAAACTTCTAATGCTTAACTTTAGACCTGCAAACAGATGATGCATTCTGATACACAACGTAAACAGAGATGTCACAAGTGGTATAAGTTGTTGCCTTGATCTTCAAGAATTTCAGCATCTTAGCCACACCATGGACGGTGGTTGATGACGTGAAATTCAGGCAGCCGCTCGCATAATCCCCGAGAAAAGAAGGATTGAGCAGCAAATCTTCAACGATCACAACAACTTCAGTGCTGATATCTTGGTTGCCACGAGCAGGAATCATGTCCGCCGCTACTGGTGCTTCAGCTGCAGGCGTACCGCGATACGTTATATGCGTCGTAGTTTCATCATATTTGTAACTTGCATAGTTAGGATTATAAACATTTATAACTAATCCCAGTGTGACATTGAGATGAAATGGAACTGGGACAAGATTGATGTTGTTTAAGGTGACTTCTTGTGTGGTGAGTTTGGGTTGTTTGGGTTTGAAAATTGTGAGACAGAGGACTAAAATTACTATGAAAAGAGTAAGTATGAGAATCCCAGTGACAAAAGAACATATTTTCAGGGCTCTAGGAATTTTGACAAGTCCCATGATTTTGTCTGAACCAGGGAAGTCAGTGCAAGTGGTTTGATCTTTCTTGATGGGACAATTTGATGAAAGAAATGAAACTATTTTAGACGGACATATATAAGTTATGAATGCTGCAGGCATGATAGGTTTTGGGAAGAGGCAAAGATGGTGATAGTTACAAGGCAATTACATTTCATTTCTGAAAAAACAATATGTCAAGAGTTTATTTCAATGCAAGAACAAAATCTAACTTCTTAGCAAACGACAGACTATTTATTTTGGAGCATTTTAACTCGGACTTCTACTACAAGTCCTTCAATCACCTCCTTAAAATACTTGATTAAAAGAATAATTCACAAGTCGTTTAGCTGATATCAAGCTGACATGGAGGCCTCGTCGCAGAAGTTGTGAACTTATACGTTAGAATGAGTGTCTAAATTGAACAAGATGCCGTTTTCAGAGGTGGGGTGATCCAGGAAACAACTGATAGCTGTACAATTAAGTCTAAAAACATATTATTAGCATTATATTCTTAAAGATGTAACACAATTACAGAACAAAAGAATATTGCAGAGGCTACAAACCAGAACAGAACCACCATAATCGGAACCCAGGAAAACAAACAGATGTTACAGGTGCTCCTACTATCTGTCCAAATCCAACAATTTGCACCATCTAAACTAAGAAACTTTAATTCTTTACAGTGGCCCTTCTCAACTTGATTCCAAGGCAGGAAGAAGCAAAACGAAAAAGAAGAAACATAAAATTCGGTTCTCAAATCATTGTCATGTTTGAACGTTAGATATATCTTTTTGCCTTAGATCTCTAAACTCTTCTCATTTCGCCTTGCAACCGTTTGCAAATTGCATGCACCATGCTAAACTACGAATATTTCCTACAAGATCCTGACGGTTGTAGCTTCTGCATACAAGATTTCTTGAACATTCATCGCTTTTTATCATTTCTACTTTTACACAACTTCAATCTTCATGGAGTTTGGATTGCCTTCAACTAATTTGGATTTGGACTTTGCTGCTCTTGATGACCTTGACGCGGAAGAAACAGACCTTGGAGAAGAAGTTGATTTAGACTTCTTCCTTTTTTGCTTCTTCTTACTGCTGGACGGGGGTGTGTCCTCAAACATCTCAGAACCTGATCGCTGGGGCATGGACTCTCCAAAATCTGTTCAGAAATTATAGGGGGATATTGTTTTAGGACTCATGAATAGAACACATAACTAGACCAAACTTAATATGACTATCTCAACACAGATACATGACAGTTTTTTATAAAGTAATATCAACAAACTAATTTCAAACCCAGATACATATTTAAGATATTGTACTAATTGATTAAGGAGAATTCCCAATAAACATTTATAAATGCCCTTGGGGGTTTGCAATATTGTTGTCTTAAAAGATGCTTTGCCCTGCCTTCAAATGTGTGGTACTTCTGGTGTTATAAGATAACAGCTCATGGTATCACTGCTAGTTGATAGTTCACAGCAGATGTCCCTATACTCAAAAGCAATCTTTTTCAGGCCCCATGACCAGAAAAATCCCACAGATATGCAAACTACTCATAATAAGAGCCAAAATTCCCACTTCTTAAAGGCAAAGAATCTGAGGAGATTCATCCCTCACAAACAAATTGATCTGAGGACAACACTTGGACATGTTTATCCATTTCCAGTCAAAATTGCAAACCCGTGACAAAGCTTCATAAATTTCTGAATAGCGACAGTGCACATGACATACATACCATAGATCAACAGTCCCTTTCTTTGGTCCCATGATGTACCATTATTCCAAAAGTTTTAGAATTCATTCTAAAAGTTATCAACATTCTACTTTGCTAACAGACTGATAACAATGGATAAAGCTTATACATCAATACAGTTGAGAGTTGGTTATCTTATCACAATTTTTAGAATAATAAGAAAGAAACCAAATAAAAAACGAGTGGCTGGGAACTAACCTAAAGACGACCATGGCGAAAGAGCAGAGCCCGAATTACCAACCGACGTCGCTGCAAAATCTGGTCCAGTCTTGAATGAATTCATCTGCATTCCATGAAGAACAAACTTAGCAGGTAATTTACTGATAAACGAACAATACAGAAAGCATTAAATTCAACTCCGAACAGGATCAACTCAACTAAAACTGATAAAAGTCAACAAGGACCATGCTTACCCAAGTAGGTGCAGTTCCAGAAGGTCCTTCCCACCCAATGTGGGCTACATGCTTCACATCCGTCGGATGCCCAATCTCCATTTCACGTTCCTTCACTACTACACGAAACCAAAATACAATAAATTCTCGCAAAATTCAACACAACACGCGACGACAATATAACTCATAAGTAACACAGGCCGAAAACAGGAAACTTACCAAATATTTGTGACAGAGTTTTCGTGAACCCTTTGTATATTCCCTTCATTTTTGTCCCCATCCTGACCCAATTCAACCGAGCTGTTTCGAGGTATTGTAGAAGAATGCACCACCAAATTGTCAAAGTATTGTTCGTTTGCCTACAACAAAAGCAAACTCCTCAAATTGTTAACAATCATTTCAAAAGTAAATAAAAAATTGTGAATCTGTGAAAGTGAAAAGAAAAGAATTTAAGCATCAAAATAGGTGCTGTATAGGGTTTAAGCTTTTTGAAATCGACAGCCCATCTCATAATTAAGCTATAGACACATATACATACATATAAAGCTCAAATTGATGAACAAAAAACAGAGAATCAAGTAGATTTATATATACCTTATAAAATGACAATAAATGGAGAAGGGAGATTCAGTAGAGAAGCTTCTTCTTCTCCTCTCCTTTACGTTACAATTCCCACATTTCTTCGAATAATAACATTGTTGTTGTTGTTGTTCTGCAATTAGCATTCATGCAAATACAGAGCTCTTCAATCAATCGAAAATTGGAGAGTTCAATTAGGGTTATAATGCTGTGCAAAATTAGGGTTATAATGTTGCAGAGGAGAAAATTGGGGGTTTTGAGGAGAGATGAAGAGGATGGATATATTATAACAAGCACGAATATATGAGGAGGGATTTGAAGGACATGCTATGATGAACAAATAAATCAACGCGCAAAATAAATATTCAACTCTTTTTCTTTTATATTTTATTGTTTCTTCTATTATTATTATTATAATATATGATTATAAAAAATATATATTATTAGTGTGTAATATAATAGAAATAGTAATTCTTTCAACTGTTTCTTTTAAAACACACACAGGGTTTAGTAATGGTTTTGATGGTAATAAATGGGATTTAAGGAATGTGGCACTATTTAAAGTCCTCTCAATAATCGTTTAACTCATAAACATGGATCGGTTTGTAAAATATTAGAATTTTTTCATAAATTTGAGAAGATAATTGGTGTAATGAACTTAAGAATTATTTTTAGATTTTGTATTTTGTGGAGTCGAAAAATGAAAACGTTTTAACACTTTTGGTGAAAATTCTTAGAATTTTGGTGCATAACTTATAAGTATGTTGCAAAGATACTTCAAAACCACATGTACCCGTATTCGGATACCAGTACTCTTCGGATACTCCTCGATACGTATCGGACACGCCGCGTGACGTATTCTATAATTAAAATAAAAGAAAATTACGGATACCCATGTCGGATACCTATCAACGACGTATCCAACTATTTTCGTCACAACATCAACCCCTCTTATATATTAAAACTTAGTCAAATAACATTAGAATAGCAAAGAAAGTAGAAAAATGAGATTTCACGATCTTTTATTAGATATAATTCTCTTAATTTAGGTTGAGAAAGCTTTTTTTTTACCTTTAAATAAATTTGTTATCACATTATTTTCTTTAATGTTCCTTTATATTAGTTAGGAGTCATATTTAAGGTTTATTTTTTATTTGAAGTTTAAAATATAATGCTAAAATTCTAAATTGTTTATTCTAAGTATATGGTGCCCATAAATTTATTTTATAATTATTAAAATTATATAAATAAATAGACATATCCATGCCGTATCGTATCTCTATATTTTTGAAAAATTTGTATCCCTGTATTCGTATTGTATCGTACCCGTGTCTCTAAATTCGTATCCGTGCAACATACTTATAACACACATAATAGATTTTTTTTCTTGATAAAGGCAGTTATGGAAGTAACAAATTCCACTTTTGGTAGTTAAGGCACAAAATCTTCCATATCATTTGGTATACACTTTACAGTTTTAAATGTTATACATGTATCACGAGTCCAATTTTTTTTCAAAGAACAACTATAGAAAAGCGTAATGGATAATCTAAAGCCCTTTAGTTCTTTTGTTAAGAATCTTAAGGTATTAATTAGTATGCGGGATGAACAAACAAATCGCATTTGAAGAAAATTAAATAAAGTAGATAATTTCTTATACGTGTTCCCGTCGTGGTATTTTGAGGAAAAAGCACATAACTTTAAGAAATAATAAGTATTATAGGTTATGTTTACATTTATCTTTCATCAACTTTACTCAGGGTTAATTTCTTAAATTTAAGATTCTTAACTGGTCATTTTCATTTAATCTCGTTCAATAAATGATCGAAGACAATAACACCATTTAATATAATAGTACCATTTAATCTAAACGAGTAAAGTTTTGGATTGAGATTAAGTAATCACCTAACACCCTATTTTAAGACTAAATGAAATGCGTGGCTTCGTGAATTTTTCTTTTTTAACTGCCAAAAAGAGTTTATGAATGATTGGTTACATTTAAAATAAATCTTACTTGATTGTCGGAACATTAATGATGGTCTGATCAAATAATTTAAAATGTTGATCTGGGTCCATTCTGATCTTGAATCGTAGACAGAAATGATTCATTAGATTTTTACTCCAATGCCACTATTTGTGAAAGAGAAATCAGTAAATGACAAAAAGAACACGAATAATCAAATAACTATTTTTTTTTTTCACTAAACTTTTCAAGAAAATAAACGTAGTATTGCACGTTAATCACCAAACAACACATTCCAATATCCCGCCTCACGATACACCAGAATTGTATATTTTTACCATGGATGGTGAAATGCTTTTTTTATTCCAAATTAAGCCTATTAATATGCAAATGGTTTTGGTGGGAGTTGGAATGTCGAAGTTGGTTAAAGAGATGTAATTCTTTCTCGTTGTTTTTAATTTTTATGATGAGCAATTTCATTTTATTCTAAGTCTAATAAGTATGCTAAGGTTGTAGTGTAATTTGTCCACCTGAACTGATTGTAAGCTAATGATTATAGCTGAGAATATGTCCATTGCATGCCTTAAAGATAGTGGTTGCGAATTGCGGCCACCTAAAAGAATTAAATACTTGAATAATTTTGTGTACTAAAGTTTTGACTACACTTACTAATTTCCAAGATACTATGACAAAACTATTATCTTAAATGTCTAAAAAAGAATTACTCGTCTAAAACAATGGAATGGCAAAATTAAAACAATACTAAATTTGAGTCGAGATGTTTCATTTTAAACCACACACCACGTAATCCCCTCACGTATTCTTAAATCAGCATCATTATCTGTTTCGTCAGAAACCTAATTATATAAACTATTTATTTAAATTCCAAAATAATACGTGTGTGCATCCCAACTGTCAGAAACCAACATAATCAATTTTTCTTTTTGAAGTCATAATGCGCAACCATTTTCTTGCACAGAATCTTTTGTCAAATCTTGTATGAAAATGCAAATGGGATTTTAATAATAAGATTTTATTTCCACTTGTACCTTATAGATTCATTATCAAATAACAATCCACATTACATTACACGCAGCATTCCTTATTTACAAGCCAGAATTATTATTGTTATTGCCAGCTTTCATTTGCAGATATTAATCCAACTCAATTATCTAATGAACATTGTTGCTCCCACGTTGTGGTATGTTTGTTGCTCGAACTGCGGCACTTGTTAAATTTCCTATTACCAGATTTGGAATTTATGTTCGTCACATTCGGACAGCCTGATGGTGCACCTTAACTGCACTTGCAATACAAATCTTGAATTGTTCTTCAGATATTATAGGCAGAATTAAGTTAGTTATAGTCTTATAGACCAATTACTTGTCACTCTATGAATTTCAAGAATTAATAGAAGAATATATCCATAAAAAGCGATAAAGAACATACAGAATCTTTACTATTTTAACCAATCAAATTACAGTTACACATAAGTTAAGTTATAGTTTTGGAAAATGAAATTAATGCAGTTTAATTTACTGTACCTCGGGCTCCAATGCTAATGTCTTATTTGAATGATGTCTTCTCGAAAACCAATTTATTAGGGTTAATATAAATTAGGATATAAAATAAAGAAATTTCTAGTTAATGTATCACAGCTTGAGATATCACAAGAGTTGTAAGTTGAAACATATAATTTAGTATATTTCTCCACTATAACTCTTTACATATTGTTGTAGCATATTTTGGTAATGTCATGTGTCGACAATCGATATGACAAGGTATGAAGGGCAAAATGGTCATTTTACTTCAAAATTGGGATATGCCGAAAGTTGACCATGATAGGTCAAATGTTGACCACCAAGACAACTCTCGACCTAAGAAGCTGACATGACTCGTTCCAAGACTAAGGTGAAACTTTCGACCTATGTAAACTATGATTTGACCTAAGATAGTCCTAGTCATTCATGTTCAGATAATTAAGAAAATAATTGTCTATATATCTTCAATAATCTTCATTATGAGGTACGTGATTTTGACTCTTAGCTCTGTAATATTCGACTTTATTCCTACTTTCGACCTAGCACGTTTCGACCCAGATAGTGCATGAAGTTTTGGTCCAACACACATGGGACCCACAATGCAAGTTTTGGCCTAAAACCTTTGACCTAGAGGCATACTGCAGACAGGGGCTAAGGGAATCTTTCGACCCAACCTAAAATATTCGACATACGTCATATATTTCGACTTAAGACTCGTTCGTGGAACAAATCTCTGACTCCATTATAGTTTACGTTTGGTATCTCAGTACAGAGTTTTCAAATTCAAAACCGATTCACGATCCAGTAGGAATTGAACCAACCCGACGTGAGAGTGTTTATCTAATTGACACATCAGCCAACGAAAATACCTCGCTTCACAGTTCACATATATTTTCTCATTATATAGATAATAACCAAGCAACAATTCTATTGTAACTAGTCTTCTTAGGTAATCTGAGTTTCAAATGTTCTCTAATTCCTTATTAATGTCACTTTAATATTTGACCTCCCTCAAGAAAGAGTCTACTATCTCTAAGTTTATTACGTTATTATTTACTTAATACCCCTTATGTTAGTAGCATTTCATACTATCATCTACCACTTATGTAGGTTACATCACATGACATGTAACTGCTTCAAGATGTTTATAATTCTTCCTAAAACAGGGGCAAAGATGAACAATATGCATCGGACAACTTTGGTTACCAGATTACCTAATTGAAGATTGGAAGAGTGCAATTACACGTGTACAATATAACATATTTTTGGATTGTTAGCACAAATATGTTATACCCTGAATTACTTTTTTGAAATTTTTTTATTTTATCTGTCCGCCAAATAGCTAGGCACTAAAATGCATAATATATCCTCAGGAGGGGCAATATCGTAATCTTACTCATGTTTTATCCCCAAATTGATTTTATACATAGGTCCAACCACCAATTCCTAATTGGGGAATTCGTCCACCACGTAGGGACCACATTGTAATCGGACATACACAACTATTACAACCAATGTTGTTATACCCCGATTCTCAATTTTAATGGCCTTTATTAGAGCAACCAATCGTGTCCATCAGCTATAGTTCTATATGTTTTTCTTTCTCTTTTTTCCCCCCTTACATCAGCTATAGTTCTATATGTTTTTCTTTCTGGCGCCCCCCCCCCCCCCCCCCCCCCCGTCTCACATCAGCTATATTATACTATGGAATAGAGGTTCTAGCTTCTAAGTTCTAAGGAGTAGATTTGATTAAGATAATGTTTTCAAGCCTTTGACAAATCGAAGAGAACTCTCGTAACAAATGTAATATACTAATATTGTTCAATTTCTGAGTCACGAAAGTATATGCAGTTCAACTCTAACAAATGGGTTGGCAAACACGGACAAACGGACTTGGTATTGTTGATCAATCACACTATCAAATTTCGTGGATGTTAGATATAGTAATTTACCTTCTTCTTTTTTCCAAAAAATTGTTTTAGAATTGAAAAACAACTTATGTACATTGAATTTATAGAAAATAAAAGACCGAAGTAGTGAAAAATAAGAACAAGAGGTTCAAGATGATTATAAGATTTGATTATATATATGGTGTAACCAAGTGAATATTCAGTTGTCGAAAAAGCAGCATTAGACGGTTCTTCAAAAAAGTATCAATATATATCTTGCTGCAGTATTTTATCTATATCTTCACAGTTCCACACGAAAACAATGGAATCTATATACAACATATTTTTCGTACGGACGAAATAAGTATACATAACCCCTTTTACTAATTACGTTTAAAATAATATGTTTATAAGCCTAACATTCTTTTTGATTAAAGGTTCTGTCATAATCTCATAGTCAACAAAAAACAATAAGCAAGACTTGTGAATAATACTCCACATACATTGCTCTTAATTAGCTGGAGCAGCCTGGATGGATGGTTTGGTCATAAACTCACTAGAAGGTGTGAAATCTTCAGACCAATTTCAGATTAGTAAATGCATATAACAGCTATAAATAATGTAATTGACTTGCATATATATATATATTTTTTTTTTTTTGTTGATAGGAGACTTGCATATGTTTCAAATCTCAGGCAGTGTTGAATTAGCTGCAGCAGCAGATAATCCCAGGATATTTATTTATAATTTAACAATCTATTGTCAAATATATTTTGTTATCTCAAAATGCAATGACATTGCTTTCACCAGCTCTGTAGTTTAGCATGATTCAAGTGATGCTACAAAAAAACTATACATACATTGAGGAGGTTTTGTAGTAGAAGAGAGTTTGAACCCTTCTAATCAAATAAAGAAAAAAAATAACTATTGCAGCTGTTCTTAGTGCATTTGACACTTTCAACTTCAAGTGCTACAAAAGTTTCAGAAGAAATTAACCTGGACTGTGCAAACAGCCACTGAAACTTCAAGCTAGTACATGACTCTTTTGTAGAAGAATCGCGAATTACCAATCCGAAAACTGTAAGACATTAGCTGTAACTGTTGGATTAAGAGTTAAAGATCTATAAAATTCAGAGATCAAACCAATAGCAATGACAAATATCTTCACTTTGAGTAAGGATTCAGAAAAATGGAGGTAGGGTGTAAATTGTGGCATTAGAAAATATACAGAGATGGCGGAATGCATGCAGTGTACGTGGGTTGGGTGCAATCTCGGTGTAGTGACCTGAACTAGAAACACAAACTCTAATCTTAAATCATCATGTGTCAAGAACTATCTAACAAACCATCTTCGCTAGGGGTCATACAAACATGTCCATTGAATACTATCTATTGTACTAACAGAGCTTGAGAAAATCCATACTGTATTTATCCCTCTGCGCCGCAGTGTAAGAGCCAACAAATGAATAAGAAACAAAGGATCAATATCACCACACTTCTTGCTGCTTCAGTTATCCTCATTCAAACCTTTCTATCCTCCTCATTTGACTACTTTATCAGCCTAACAGAACAGTTTTCTTGTGCTGATCTATGTTAAGAACAGCTATACCATCGCACGACCCATAAAAGCAAACACAAAAGTATGGCATTTCAAATAAAGAAAAGCACATTCAGTTAGCGGAAAACGATTACCTACTAATATTCGAAGGAAAGAAAAGTTCTTATTCAAGTTAAAAATGCTCAACAGAATCATGTTAGGATCTACATTTCTCGAAATTATTCCTAAAACGATCTAGTCTAGCACAAAAATCATATCTAAAGGCAGAAACACCGGAAAATCCTACACCTCTAACATGGCCTCACTGCCACCTCGAAGGCCAGTAAGCGTGACTCCTATACCCCGTCTTCCAATTACCCAAAGAAACAACCTTTTTCACCGCCCAAAACGACACGAACAACACAACCACCATCAACACTTTCTGCACGTTCCTATTCCTAACACGAACCAGCACGTGAGTCACAAACGCCAACAACAGCCCCACGACGGTATACAAACAACCAACCGCAAACCCCTCTGCCCCCAGCTGCATCCCGGACCCCCGATAAAAGAACAACAACTTATCCGGATCCTCCCTGTCCACCAAAAACATCGGCATCTTCCTAATTATATTAAACATCGCCCCCGAAACACTGAAAAAGTACACGAATATCGCACCCCCCATCCAAACGTTCCGATTATGCAGAATCGTGGTACCATAAATCATCTTCCTAACGAAAAACGGAGCCGACACCAACACCACCACCACCACCAAAACGACCTGATTCCTCGAAACGACGGGCGGGCGGACGATTGGGCCTATATCAATCTTCGCCCTCGACTCGACGAATCCCGCCATCGACTCCGCCAACCCCGAGTAATCCGAGGCGTCCATCGAGATCGAGTCCGTCTTCATGTCCACGGCGGAGGGCGGGACGAGGCGAATGTGGGGGAGGGCGGTGATCCCGAATAAGGCGAACGACGGTTGCGATTCTTGAAACTCGATATCGAAGAAGAAGAGATCAGTGTTAGGGTTATTGGATTGGTATGACGATGAGACGAGTGAGAATTCCGATTTGAGGGTGGGGAGATTGAGATCTGGTTTGTTGTGGAGCTGTTTAGCGTCGAAGAAGACGATGAAGTGGAACGGGCGGGGGGTGGGGAGAGAGAGTACGCGGCGGAGGAGGGTGTCGGTGAGGTGTACGACGCCGTTTGGGGATTGGGATTTAAGGGTTTTGAGATCGGAGATGACGGTGGTGGAGGTGGAGTGTGGGAGGAGAGAGAGGAGGAGGAGGAGGACGGTGGCGATGGCGATGGCGATGGCGGTTGGGAGTTGAGAGAGCGCCATTTTTTTTGGCGGGAAGAGTGGTGGTAGTTAAAAATTGTGGAGTGTGGGAGTGGTTATTGAATAGAAAAAAGGGAGAATTACACAAGTACCCGCGAGGTATGGGCTAATTACGGGGTTATCTCCCAAAGTTTGAGAAATTAATTACCATAATAGTATGTATATCATTACATGAGCACTATTTAGAGTGGATATCTAATTAAACATATAAGTTTACGACGTTATATTATGACAGAAAAAATGATGTGACGAATTATTTACTAAAACTTTTGAAAGTACCCTTTGGTTTTGAGGTTTCATTTTATTTTTTCGAACTGAATAGATGGACATATTTTCTATTTGTTTACTAATTTTGATTTTTATTTATTGTTAAGAATAAATGAGGGGCGCAAATATATATTCACAAATTTTAAAGAAATTTGACCATAATTAAGTTCTGCTCATAAAATTTGTCAAACATGATGGAGTGTTCATGTAATTAGCCCATGCCTAGGAAAAATTATTAGGTACAGCCGCTGTACGGTGACGTGGTACAGCCAAAGGCTGAGATTAAATACTATTCCTAAATTATAGGGAAGTAGCCTCTTCACACCTCATCCCAACCATGCATTTATATAAATAACGGACTTGCTGCACCACCTCATCGTACAGCCGCTGCACCTAATAATCTCTCCATGCCTAGGGGAGTTGTAATTATCCCAAAGGAAAGGGAGAACTGTTAGGAATGAAATTAGGAGATGACTGGGATTTCTATGACCACACTCAGATTGGTTTAGCAATAAGCATGGATCTAACAATTTTTGGAGAAGAATGTCAAAATAATTTTACTTTTAATTTAATAAAAATGAAACTTTTAGATATATTTACTTTAAATACTATTTTTCTATTATTTTTGGAAATATCTAGAAAAATCTGATCAATAAGGTTTATCATATTTCGCTAATTTTTATATTCGAGAATATTTAAATGACATACAGGAAGGCTATTCTTCTCACTTAATCGTGAAATTCACTTGAATTAATGCCTACAACCGGTTGTAAGTTTAAATCTTATTGTCGAGCCTACATTCTTTGAGTTAAAATTTTAAGAATGGGATTCATGTGTGTGATCTAATCTCGTTGTTTTTCATGTGAAAAAAGAACCCTGTTACAAGAAAACTTGCAACCTTGATGCGTCACTTACAAGCGACGCGTTTCTCACAACTGCACAAAGAACAAGTAATATAGGGTTGTAAATTACGACAACAAACATCAACCAGACGACGACTATCTAACATTTACTATCTACTTAATTGAATTAATTAACAAATGGGGGATTTGAATTCGAATTAATAAATTACTACACGAAATGATAAATGAAGAACAGTAAATAATAAGAAAAGATAATAACATTAAAAACCTAGAATTTCGGGTTTCACCATGATAATTATAAATTGACCTAAATTGCTATCTAATTTATTTCATGAGAACACATAATTAAATCCATGTAAATTCCTAAAGTAGTTTTGGTACGGCTCTTGCGTTCCGTCAACTCTTTATAAGCTAAGTAAATTACTCGTCCAAAGTATGGAACTAATTCTCCTGCATTTTATCTGGATTAAAGCATGACCATAAACATTAATATCTATGAGTTCACTTTTGGAAAGCATCTCTTCATCATGGAATAGGTTGCCAATACACATGTGATGTAGGGTTCATATATCTTAATTTTTGGTGAAAAATGTCATAATGATTATGTTTTTATTTTAATAAAAATAATTTTATATATATATATATATATATATATATATATATATATATATATAATTTTTGAAATTAAAGAATATGTATTCAGGGGTAGTTTCGGAATTTTCTGTAATTTTTTTTGAGGATGTCATCTTTTGCCGTTAGTTTTAACACCTTAAGGGGGCAACTGTAATGCGAAACATAAAATAGGGGTAGTTTGTGTAATTTCCCAGAGATGAGGGGTGATTTGTGTAATTTGCCCATAGTTCAGGGGTGGTTTGTGTAATTCTCCCTTCTAAATAATATTCTAATAGATTATTTTACAGAATTTACTTAAACTTCGTCTTAAGAGAATATAAACTCTCTACAACTTTAATCATTTTAATTAAAGAATAATATGTAAGTCAATTAATTTTATTTTGAAACTCAAAGATGTTATAAAAACATTTGGGACGAAAGAACTTAAATCATAAAGACTCAATTAACATATGGGGAAAAACAAATTATTCAGCCAAAATATTTATGATATAATGGAACTAAAATAAAATAATATTGTCCAACACGCAACAATTTTATGATTGCTAATATCTAGTACCATAAGCAATTCCTCTAACAAAATAAAAATATAAATTACTTTAATAACTTCATATCTTGAGTAGATGAAGATGTTTGATTGGTGAAATAAGTGTTTTGTTCATTGTGTATATATATAGAGAGCTAGCTTAAATTTAAGTCTTTCAATTTTATGTTGTTTAAAAGATGAAAGTTGTGAAAAAGGTCAAGAAATAATGAAACTAAATTGATAAGTTGCTCCCACTTATTTTGTTGGTAAAAAATGAAAAGTTTAAATATTTTTGCATTTGATTGTATTTAGATCTATTGTGTAGAAGGAAAATATTTTCCTCTATTTTCCCGAGATTCCCTTTCTTTTCTGTATATTTTCTTAATTTTCAAACTTTAGTTTAATTTATCAAAATTTAGAGTTTGAAAATTAAGAAAATATAACAAAAATTGAAGTGAAAAGATGACATTTTATTGAATTTGAGGTTAATTCGTGATGAACCCTCATGTTCACGTTTTAAATCCCAACTAAAATAAACTTTCCGACCAAATTCTTTTACCAGTCAATAGATGAGGGGACAAAATACTTATTTATCTATAGTACATGAGGCAAGTCAATAAAAAAGTGGCAAAGTGCAAAAGGGGGTATAGTACAGGAGATTTAACGCGTTTATAGGCATGACTATATATATAATATGACAATACATATACCTGTGTTTATTCATGATAGTCTCATTATATATACAGATCATGTTAATGTTATTATTATTATTATCATTATCATATACCTGTGTTTATTCATGATAGTCTCATTATATATAAAATCATGTTATTATTATTATTATTATTAATGCGAAACATAAAATAGGAGTAGTTTGTGTAATTTCCCAGAGATGAGGGGTGGTTTGTGTAATTTGCCCATAGTTCAGGGGTAGTTTGTGTAATTCTCCCTTCTAAATAATATTCTAATAGATTATTTTAAAGAATTTACTTAAACTTCGTCTTAAGAGTATATAAACTCTCTGCAACTTTAATCATTTTAATTAAACAATAATATGTAAGTCAATTAATTTTATTTTGAAACTCAAAGATGTTATAAAAACATTCGGGACGAAAGAACTTAAATCATAAAGACTCAATTAACATATGGAGAAAAACAAATTATTCAGCCAAAATATTTATGATATAATGGAACTAAAATAAAATAATATTGTCCAACACGCAACAATTTTATGATTGCTAATATCTAGTACCGTAAGCAATTCCTGTAACAAAATAAAAATATAAATTACTTTAATAACTTCATACCTTGAGTAGATGAAGATGTTTGATTGGTGAAATAAGAGTTTTGTTCATTGTGTATATATATATAGAGAGCTAGCTTAAATTTAAGTCTTTCAGTTTTATGTTGTTTAAAAGATGAAAGTTGTGAAAAAAGTCAAGAAAGAATGAAACTTGATAAGTTGCTCCCACTTATTTTGTTGGTAAAAATTGAAAAGTTTAAATATTTTTGCATTTGATTGTATTTAGATCTATTGTGTAGAAGGAAAATATTTTCCTCTATTTTCCCGAGATTCCCTTTCTTTTCTGTATATTTTCTTAATTTTCAAACTCTAGTTTAATTTATCAAAATTTAGGGTTTGAAAATTAAGAAAATATAACAAAAATTAAAGTGAAAAGAGGACATTTTATTGAATTTGAGGTTAATTCGTGATGATCCCTCATGTTCACGTTTTAAATCCCAACTAAAATAAACTTTTCGACCAAATTCTTTTACCAGTCAATAGATGAGGGCACAAAATACTTATTTATCTATAGTTAAAGAGGCAAGTCGCTAAAAAATGGGCAAAGTGCAAAAGGGGGTATAGTACAGGAGATTTAACGCGTTTATAGGCATGACTATATATATAATATGACAATACATATACCTGTGTTTATTCATGATGGTCTCATTATATATATAGTCATGTTTTTATTATTATTATTATTATTATTATTATTATTATTATTATTATTATTATTATTATTATTATTATATATATATATATATTCTTATATATATGTACATTATATATATTGTAGGTCTATATATTATACAGATCAAAATTGTTATATATTTCTAGTTATTCTATATGTGATGCCCATCCATTAAACCAGCAACATTGGGATTAACTTAAGCTAAATATATAACAACTATTTTCAAGTAATAGCACTCTTCAATTGTCCTGTCATGGTCTTATTGATAACATATGGCCTCTGTTTCTTTATTCAAAATCAATTTTACTCTCTTTTCCATTTTTCCTTTTTATTTCGTGTTCACAACTTAACTTTACAATTCATTTGAATTGTCATATACTATTTCTAATTTTTTTCTTTATTTAGTCTTATGTTTTACATGTAATAAATAAATAAAAATGACATTGTAATAGCAACTGGGTGTTCATTTCATTTTAACATGTTAACTAGTTCTATTTTTTAAAATCATGCCCAAGCTTGTAATTTTTTTAGCAAAGTAAATATAAACAAACTTATTGAGCAAAACTAATTAAGATATTTTATACACAATGTACTATTGATACATAAGATCTAATACTAATTTAATGCATATACTAAGTCTACTATGCGACTAAAAATCTCTAAGTAAGGATATTGACATTAAACCCTTTGATATAGCTAATACTAGAAATTGTGGCACGCGGAGCCCGCGCAAATTAATGTTTTATATTGCAAGTTTAATGATATTCATATTCAAGAGTGAAAAAAAATATTTGGACGAAAAGAAAATGCAAGGAAAAAGATTTGTTTAGATGGAAAGAGTTTGAATTAATGGGAGTGTGAATCAACATAATTATAGTAGAATGGAAAGAAAAGTAATTTCCATTAAAAGAGTATGAATTATATGGAACTAAATCATCATTCTTAGTAAATGGTATAATTAATTTTGTCTAACTTAAATTGTAGGGTTAAATTAGGAAATTAATAATAAGAGATTATAGTGGAACATAAATTATAAGGTTAAACTTGGAAATCAAATGTTCGGTGTCACAAGTACCTCTTCCTTTATATATTAGTATAGATAAAGAGAGAAATCCCGTGAAAACAGGCAAAAATGCCCCATATGTTATATGTGATCAACAAACAAAACCCATGAAACTATAAATAAATAAATAAATAAAAAGCAAAAAACATTTCGAGCCAAAAAAAAGAACTCTTGAACGTTATTTTGCCCCTAACTAAAATTCTTGGCTCCGCCCCTACATGTGTTATAAATAGTTTATCATGTAATCCTAAATAATGTATTCATCATTGTAACAATTGATCGAGTTTTCCCATACTGGGTCGTCTAAGACAAATCATGAGCTACTTCATGTACCAATTATTCATCCACGTCCAAAGTATTAAAATTCATGACATGTGTCATCATCATAACTATGTAACCGAAAAACGGCTCAGACAGTGTGTGCCTGTTTATGTGTTTTACTCTCATTTTTTTCTGATTCTATTCTTATTTTGCATATAAAAGATATTTTAGCATTACAAATAATTATATTAAAAAATTTAGTATTTCTTTTTCTAGAGTCTTCAAATGAGACAACTCTAAATTGAAATTCATCTTAATTTTTTGTAGGTTATAGTAATAATTATCTAAATTGCCATCATTGTTTTAGTTTCTTTGTAGGTACTGATGACGTATACTTCTCCATTGGTCGTACTCATCCATGTGGCGTGACCAAACTTGAGCCAACAAATGATAACGAGGGTTGTAACTTTGTGAAACCCCTCCAAACTTTTGACTAGTCATCCTTCTTTTTTGAGGGGGCTCTAATATCACACCTTCTCCCTATCTACAAAGCAACCTGTATGAAAACACGTATGTAAACGACCCCTTCAAGTAACCTTTCTCTTTAATAAACCAGCATTGCACCATTGTCCAATCTGCACAGTGATAACTGCTAAAATACTTACGTTACAATCTACTAACGAGTGACTTGTCACTTTGAATTGTCTTATCACCGCCCCTAATCTAAGCCCGCGATCTGAAACTCAAAGTACTCGAGTGCAATCAACACATTAAGTGAGTCTGTCCTTGCATGCATCTACCATGTTGCTTTCTTTAAAACACTTGAGTGCGATCTGCGCACTAAGCAAGCCTCGACCTCACATGCAGTTCACATGTGGCTCACTTATAAATGACGTTTTTTCCCTCAAACACTTCTACAAAAAGGGGCAAACCTCTCTTTGAGAGGCAGACAACTAACTAGATCACTCCAGCATTAGTAGCAAGTATAGGCTCTCACCATCCACTCGACTCTCCACTCTCAGCAATCACACTTGAAGAACACGGCCTCAAGCGAAGGCCCACTGCAGGAATCACGTGAACACAACAATTATGACCCACCATAATATAGCAACTATGCCCAACTCAACCCTACTAGACCAGGATTAACGTTCGAACAGACATTGATGAGGAAAATCGACCCCACATCCATGTAGGAAGGTATCCGGCATCATCAGGTACTTAATCAGTATGTTAAATTTTAAATTTTTGATTTTACCAATTAGGTTCATTATAAATAAAATATGTTGAAGAGTTAGACAAATATCTTTATGCAACTTAAATAATAGTAACATAAAATTAATGTAAACTTTGTTTTTGTTACTTTTTGAAAATTTATGTTGGCACAAATATATTCTTATAACATCTTCAAAAAGTATCGTAATTCATTTTTTCTTTCTTGTTTATTAATATGTATTTGAAATCAAATACTAAATTTTGTGGAACCTATGCCTTTCAGAAGAATGATATTTACTGAGCCATAGTACATCTCACAATCAACATTAAGTGATGATCGTTTAATCTGCCAATTTGTTAAAGAATTCGCTCGGGTCTCGCTCATGGAAAAATTGGTCCTAATATAAAGGTAGCTCCTCGAGTCATAACCTTCATATTTGGGTGTAGATGTGGTCAAATTTTGTATAGAATATACTAAAACAAAGTTGATCTCGTAACCCAAAATGAGATCCTTGCACAAAAGGCTCAAGCCTTACAAGTTAGGCGACATAGAAGCTGCTCTAGAGAGGAAAAATACTAATAACAAGAGTTGGGGCTTCAGACACAAGACCAATGAATTTTAGCGCAACTCTCTAATTTCTTTTTCTAAATATTAGAAGGAGCATCATTTTAATATATAAAGAGTAAGAAATCTCTAGAAAGTGTAAGAGCTTCTAAAGTTGAGAGATTTTGTAAGGACTTTCCACGAAAGTGTAGAAACTCATTTATAATCATCAAATTAAGTTGATCACAAATTTGTAGTGATGATGTTGACTTGTATAAGTATGAGTAAAAACTCATCTATAAACCATCCAAGATAGTAGTGAGCATACAAATTTTTTTTTTTATTTTTTTTTTTACCTAAAATCTCATGTATTCTCTTCTTAAAATGGTTAAGTTGCTAGAGGAGTAGAAGGAAATCATATCATAGATGTGTATGGATACATTAGAGTTCTTCAAAAGTAAAAGAGGAATTTTCTTTGAATACATATATGAAGTGATTACCTTTTTCCACCCAAAAGTTTCTTCCCAAAATGTATCCATACAAGAGATTCCTCTTTTTCTATCCACAATTTCCTGTATTCTCTTCTTTGAGTTCTTTACTATTTGTTTTTCTGTAAGTTCTTCGTCAATTTCAATTTTAACACTGCAAGTAATTGTTAATTTATTACCCTAAAACCCCTCCTCCCTGGGCCTAATAGTTGTAATGAGCTTTTAGACATGGTTTTGAGTATTTAGAAGGATAATAGAACAAATCAAAGATCCTATCTAGGTCATTAAGATAATCCATGATGTTCTCTCTTAAACCAATTATTGAAGCCTAACACGAACCTCCATATTCATCCAATAAAATTTTTCAATCTCCCCAACTTTTTACCTTCATGTCAAATCAAAACCTCCAAACTAGTGCGATGAATAAATAAGAGTTCTCCGCAAGATGCAATCATGTAAAATCTTGCTACCTCCCATTGTAGGGGATTATTTTACTAAGCCTTCTTTCGCCTGTAATCACTGGCGAGAATTGAAGATTTGGACCCAAAAAATCAGGCATGAATACAACGTAGTTTGGGAGCATCAAAATGTACATTTTCTTCATTAAAATCTGTAGTTGTAACAACAATCGCATCTTGAAAATTCAGTTCTTCTTCAATGAATTCAAAATCACCAATGTTCCAAAACCAAATAGTGTCATTTGATCCACGAACAATTAATGGATCAATAGTCAATCGATCGTAGTCTTGAGTTTGTATTAAGCTAATTAAGCTTTTAAAAAGAATGTAAATATTATATACATGTATATAGATAATTAATATTCATTTCTTAATAAACTCTAGAAATCTTTCTCTATAGCTTGTTGTTAGCAAGCCTGCAGTGTTTGAGTTTTTCATATGTGTGTTCTAGTCTCTTTTTTTATGTGAAAAAAATGGCATTGCATTACAAGAAAACTAGGCAACAACGATGACATTATTCCAACAAAAAATAAATCTATCACTATTATTAACAAAATTGCAACGGAATACCAACAGAAAGCTACCTACAAAATATTTTGTGACAGTATACTAGCAAAATGTACAACTAATTAACTTTATGTCGCAATTTTTATGTTGGGAAAGGTTGATCTTTAATATCTTCAGCATCCCGTAGAATCTTTGTTTCTTTTATCTTCATAACTGAAGTTTATAAAAACTATCTATTTTGTTTCTTTTTTAATGTTTTTTCGAAGGTCCTAAAACATATCTAAAATGAAAAGAAAAAAATGATCGAGATAGAAAAGTAAAGGAGGGCGGTTTGAAAATGCAATCAGGACTTTATTTTTTCCATTATATTCCCTAAAGTTTACTGCCATACTAACCAGAAAATTCTCTATTGCATTCTTTGTACAAGCACACATTCAAAGAAATATACCATTAATTCTGTCGAAAGTAATACTCACCATAAAACAAAATGGTGAATTTCGGCCCCAATTAACTAGAGAGTTAACTAAAAGACGCAACATTAGAAAGTGGAATATAAAGTGAGACAAGACAGGACATAATTAACATGCTTAAATTCTATTTCCTCGATTATATTTTCCAGCATCATTAACAGTGCTCTGAAAGGAACAATCACTCACGATTCTTAATTTGTCAAATAAATGAGAAAAAAGAAAAAAAAAAAAAAATAGGACTTGTGAGGCCAAAGTTTCTGCAACCAAAAAACATTGTTTCTGAGTAATTATCCTGCCTCAAAACCTAAATTAAAGAGACTCATTACATGAATAGCGGATGATTACAAAAAATAAAAGTTTATTTTATTTTCCTGAAGGTGGGTTATTAGTGTTTATTTTGTTCCAATCGATCTTTTGGCAGTTTGTAGCATTTGACCGTAGTTAAGCATGCAACCACTATAATCAAGATCTTAATAATTCAATCGTTTGATGATGGGTTTTCCTGTTTTAGTGTATTTTAATGTTGGTTATGTCCAACTCACGTCTAATGAATTGGTAGGCTCACTGGTAATTACGCCGCATTATCAGTTGAATTAAAATCAGTTAGCATGTTTACAATGGAGATTTTTACAGCTAGTAATTAGTAGTAATTAATGATGATTAATTCCTGCCACTGATGAATTCTAAACTCAAATATTTTTTTCGTTTATTACAGACAATTTATCAGGTTTTATTGTCAATCTTAAATATCGGTGAACATGCTCACATCATAATTGCTTAGTACATTTCTCATTGAGAGATTCTTGTTTTTGTTCATAGTTAATTGAGTTTTTTTCTGACTAGTTTTTGAAATCAAACTGCTGAACAAACAATTCCCACGTAATAAGTACTGATCAGGAACAAAGAACTAGAGAAGAATGGCATTTCAAGCAAAAGGAGTGTGTACCATCTCCCCAAATCTACAACATCAACATTTTTCTATCTTCTAATCATGAACTTGCAATATTTTCTTATTTCCAATTATTTCAAATCAAAAGCTCATTCTTTTTAGCTCCCAATTTATGCATCCACAATTTGATCAACCTCAGTAGATGCCAGCACGAATTCCGGTTGAGCAGATTTCACCTCGCCGTCCAGGGCGTTGGGTAGCCCCAATGCCCTCAACGCCAAGTGCGCCGCCTTCTGCCCGGAAATCATCATCGCTCCAAATGTTGGTCCCTGTATTAACCAACACAAAAATAATCAATAATCGAATATTGAATTATCACCTTATTTAAAAGCTTAAACTTGTCAAGATATTATTTTGTAGGTATATTTTTCCAACAAGTCCCGTCAAGTGAGCGCTATAATCTTCTTTGGTACGCAGAACAAGTGACATTTTTGATAAATGGGGCTCTAATGCCTTATGAGTTCCGTCTCGTCTAAAAGTTACAAATATTGTAATGATATAGATATTTTCCAACACATTTTCAAAATGTATAATTTTTATTGTTAAGACTAACACAAGACATGATTAATAATGGGTGGCGGTGCAATTTGATTATTAGACATGTTTCAACTTCATATAATAAGATACTGAATTGTCGTCTCATCTAAAAGTTTAACCATATAAACACTTCTCATTTTATATCTTCTGTCTAACAATAAATTGTGTAAATATATCATTTTGCACTTATAAAATAATTGTAACTTACCATTCTTGGTGATCCATCAATTTCTGCCACTTCCATCCCGGTGACAATCATTCCAGGCACAATCTCCCTGGTAAGCTTAACAATGGCGTCCTCAGCAGCGTTCATGTCGAGCGCCTTCATCCCAGGAACGCTCTCAATCATCCCAATGCTCCTCAACCTCTTCACACCCGTAGCACCAAACGGTCCATCGTGTCCACAAGAACTCACCACGATTTTCGATTCCATCACGTTAGGGTCCATACACGATTGTGTATCGTGGTTCATCGAAACCAAAGCCCAGTTAGTCACAACTCCAGCAACTCTGCCTTCCTTAACAATCAAATCCTCAGCCGCGACGGCGTTGAAAAGCTTCACGTTGGGGCGAGCGAGGAGTTTGCTCATAATGGTGGATGTGAAGAGGGCGGCGTGTTTGATGACAACGTAGTCGTCTTGCTCATCGTACTCAATTTCAAGCTCGTCAAGGAATTTGTGAGCCGGTTTGCGTACCACCATGGCGGAGAAAAGTTGACCTCCGAGCCATGCGCCTCCTCCTAGTGTATTGAAAATATATATATAAATTAATAAATGTCAATACTATATATATATATATGTTTGAGTTTGTTTGAGCTTTTAGATGTAACGGCAATCCATCATCTGAGGTGGAAATAATATATAGTTTAATAAATGTTAATATTATGCATAAGTTTGAGTTTTTAGACGAGACGTCAATTAGGCGCTGGCAAATGTATATAAATTGATAACTTTCAATTATCACTATAAGTTTAAGTTTTTAAATGAGACGCCAATTTAATACCTGGGCTGACGGATTGTTCGATGATGGCGATGTTGATGTCGGGGTTCTTGCTGAGCTCGTAAGCGCATGATAGACCGGCGGATCCTGCACCAACAACTACGACGTCGGTGTCAGCGTAGGTGATCATGTCGGTCATGTAGCGACGTGTCATTTCACGGGAGACGATGGATTCCTTGATCGGCGCAAACTTGAAGTTGTTGAGGTCGTAAGAGGCGGTGATTGGCTGGTGGTTTTGTGGTGTGGATTTGATGGTGTGGACGGTGGAGATGATTGGTGAGCCAGTGAAGGAGGACTTGTTAAAGAGTGAGGTTTTGGAGATGGAAGATGTGAGGGTTGTGGCCATGGTTGCCATTTTTTGATGAAGAAGTTAATTAGGAGAAAATGTAGTGAACTAGTGTAGTTGTTTTGAGTTGAGGATGAGTGAGTGTGAGTGTGATGAGAGAGTAGTATTAATAGAGAGGCAGTTGAAAGTCGAAATATCTAAAAGAAGAGATCTTAGAAAGTGGAGTTAAGGGAAGATAGGATTTGAACGATTCACAATGGTTCTTGTTACTTTACAGATTCTTTCTTTCTAATTTTTGATGAACGTGCTACTTTTCAGATATTTTATTTTTCTTTAATGAATATTGTAACTATTTGGATTTAGACCTAAGATCTTTGATATGATTTATGAACTTTTTTTCGGGCGGGTGGGTTTGGGATCATGCGGTACTTACACTGATTGGCCTGTCATGTTGAATTGGCATCGTTGGAAAAAAAAAAAGGAAAAAAAAAAAAGGAAAGATGGATGTGCATTGTTCATTAGTGTAGACTCTTGAGGATGCAACATTAAGTTTTTCAATGAAATCCTACAAATTAATATTGAATTATTATTCAACAGAAAAAAAAAAAGTGTAATTAAACTATTGGAAGACAATAGTGAGATAGTTTTATTTCGTACACGAGAGATAATAAGTACAGTAGATATTGTTAAAATTACGAGAAAATACTTGGTGGTACGTGGATAAAAATATGTACTACTAATGTTTAATGTACACATTCACATCTTACTGTTTCATGGTCATTCGAGTTAAGTACGAATGTATGTTCGGCCTTG